>VDFB02000019.1:5459144-5696740 GCA_007258455.2 Sequoia sempervirens | reverse complement strand
TATGATACTATGTTGGATGTAGTCAAATGTATCTTGGTACCATAGTGAATTAGGACCAACAACATCACAAACCAGTTCTGATTCTGGAATATCAAATGTTGGTATGAGCAGTTGCTCCATAAGGAATTTGTACCTTTGAATTTTTTGTGGAATGTCGAGGAGTGAAGCTATTGTTGCTATAGTTTTGACTACTCTGTTGTTGATCCGGGGAACTTGTTCAAAGGTGATAATGACAAAATATTGTTTGAAATTATCCACCATTCTTTTATATGACATCAACATGTCATCCTTTGTTTGATACTCATCATTTAGTTTCCCGATTACCAGTTGGGAATATCCATAAACCTGCAGTTCTTTTATCCTCCATTCTATGGCCATTTTGAGTCCTGTGATTAGTGCTTCATATTCTGAGATATTATTTGTACACAAGAAAGCAATTTTTTACACCTCAATTATACTATCTTCCTATGGTGTGAGAAATAAGATACCTTCTCCTGAGCCATGTTGAGTGTGGGACCCATCAAAGTACAAGTTCCAACGACTTGTCTATTATGTTAGTAGTATGCATTCATCTGGGAATTTTGTTGTGAGAGGCTGGTGATCTTCCATTGGTGCTTCTGCTAGTTGATCTACTATGATTTTTCCTTTGATAGCCTCTCGGTCTATGTACTCTATGTCAAAATCGCTCAGTATCATTACCCATTTAGCAATCTTGTCTGTTAGAGTCGCTTTCGCGAATAGGTACTTTAGGGGATCTACTTTTGAGATTAGCTTTACTTGTCTGTTCAAGCTCAAATTTTGTGCCACAAAGATGACAAAGAGACATGCTCTTTCTATGGGTGAATAGTTTCATTCATATCCTACTAGTGTTTGACTGATATAATAGAACACTCTTTCCTTATTATTGTCATCTAGTTGTGCTAAAAGAGCTTCTAGTGTTGCTTGTGTCGTAGATACATAGAGGATCATTGCTTTATCTGGAATAGGTGGAATTAATACTGGAAGAGTAAGTAGATACTCTTTGACTTGTTGGAACGCTGATCACATCTACCATCCCACTTGAACGTGATGTCTTTGTGTAACAAATGGGTGAATGGATGACACTTTTCTGCCAATTGTGCAATGAATCTCCTAATGGACTGTAGTTTCCCTTGAAGACTTCTTAGCTTCTTCAATTTCTTTGGAGGATACATTTCTAATATTGATTTTACATTTGCAAGATCTACTTCGATGCTTCTTCTTGATACTATGTACCCTAGCAATTTCCCATATGTTAATCTGAATACACACTTTTTCGGATTGATCCTCAAGTTGTGCTGCTCGAATACTTTTTCTATATTGTTCAATTGGTCTTCTCTTTTGATGGAATTTGCTAGTATGTCATCCACATAATCTTCCATGGGTGTATGCAACATATCATGAAAGATTGTAGTCATTGCTCATTGATAGGTTTCCCCTACATTATTTAGACCGAATGGCATGACGTTCTAGTAGGTCCCCCATGCACAAGTGAATGTTGTTTTATGTTGATCATCAGGAGATATCTTTATTTGATATATCCAGAGAAGTCATCCATTAGTGATAAAATTTCATGCCCTATAGTTAGATCTATGATCATATCGATGCTTGGAAGAGGGAATTCATGTTTTGGGTAAGCCTTGTTTAGATCTTAGAAGTTTGTGTAGATTATTATGCCCCCATTGGGCTTTGATACTAGTACTAGATTTGACATCCATTTAGGATAATCAATTGGTATAATGAAGCCCACCTCTAGCAGTTTTTGTACTTTCGCTTTTACCAAAAGTGTTATTTATGGATTCATCTTTTGGAGCTTCTGCTTGATGGGTTTAGTTCTAGGAAATATGACTAGGTGGTGTACGACCAATGTTGGATCTAGCCCTATCACGTTTGTGTATGTCCATGTAAAGTTGATTTTCCTTTTATTGATGAATGTTGATAAGTTCACCTTTTCTTTAGGATCAAGTGATGTTGCATGGTATGTGATTTTGGGTGTTTCTGTTGTGCCAACATTTATAAGTTTAGCTTCTTCAACTAGGAGTGTCGACTTCCCTTGATATTCATAATTAGGGAGATTGAATCCTCCATCTTTGGGCACCTTAGAGAGGTTTTCACCCTTAGATTTGTCCTTTATTTTTCTCTTTCTAGGATTCAATAGAGCCACATTGTTCACATTGTCTTTTTCAATTTTGCGACTAAAGGATACAATCTCCCCACCAAAATATGCTTCCTATTAGAGTTCCATGACAAACCCTACTTTATGATCTCCTGATGGTATATCGGTTCAAAGTTCCATAAACTCTGCAATAGCTTCATCATTTTGGAATTGATCCAAAATAGGTGTATGATGTTGTTGGTCCCAGTCTATTAACTGGGGGTAGCAAAGGGGTAGATTGTCATCATTATTTGAAAAGATCATGAAAGTTGTCAAAATGGTCAATAGAGCTTTGACATCATTCTCACATTGGGTATCTAGGTCATCATCACTAGAAGTGAGGGAATCCCATTCATACTTGTTAGAGTTTGTTTCATAAGTATAGTCTTTAAGTATAGTAGGAACTATACTTATGCTAAGCTTTCAAATAGGTCCTTGATTGGTAAATATTTGTTTATAAGATGGTAGGTATCCAATGTATTAATTTCAGTAGAAGGAGATCCTTTCTCAAAAGAGGTACATCCAATGTTTGGAGTAACCATGTCTGTCAAACCATAGCCTAGTCCCATGTTCTTTCTTTTTTCCACTATAATAGGTTCCCATCTACCTTGTTTGTGTTGCTTGAGGCTACCTTATCTAGTTTGTCCCATTTATTTAGCCATTTGATACCCTTTACTACTAGGATCAATGGGAAAGGGTTGTAGCTATTCTGGTTCTTGTTTTTCTTTGTAGATCATTGACGAGAGGTCCTCTTTGAATATTTCCTCATCTTTCATATCTCCCCACTTGGTAAATATTGTGGGTTTGACTACCATTGTTACTGCTTAAACATGTTTGATATCCTTTGGCCCTCCATAAACATTTGGTGTTGGGGGGAATCATTCCAATGCAAATGGATTGATTGAAATGATAATTTCCATTGCCCTGGTCAAGTACTTGAATCTTGGGATCATATTTTGGTTGTTCACTTGATGTGGTTTTAGTTGAGGTTGATGGTAGTGTTGATGGGTCAACATATGAGAATGAGTGGAATGATATATCATTACTAGGTACTCGCTAGATTTTGTTGTATTTCTCCTCCAATTTTGCACAGTAGTGGAAGGGTTCAGGATCAACGTATAATGTAACCTCCTTTCCTTCGTGAGGAAATTTTACACAATGGTGGAATGTCGAAGGAACTACTTGTAGTGCATGAATCCATGGGCATCCTAGAAGAAGGTTATATGGTAGCTCAAGGTCCAATACTTGACATGTTGTTTCTATTTTTTCCAATCCTATCTATACGAGAAGCCTAATTTTCCCTTCTAAATTTCTTTCAAGGTCATCATAAGCCCTTATAGTGATGCTCTTTCCCTTGTCAATTACATCATCAGAATACCCAAACTGTTTAACAAATTTCAAGGTACAAATGTTTAGACCTTCATTGTTATCTATCAATACTCTTTTGACCTTATGTTTATGGAAACCAACCTCTATATAGAGGGCTTGGATGTGGAACAATTTATGTGGAAGGTCTTTCTTAGAAAAAACTAAATGATGAGTGGCCATGATTTTTCCAACCATGACTTGAAACTGATCAGGATTGAGGTCATTAGGGACCGATGTTTCCAAAGATTTCTCTAGTATTTCCCTATGTGTAGGTGATAATTTCAATAGCTCTAGGATGGATATCAAAGCGGGGGTCTTCTTCAGTTGTTCCACAATACTATAGTCATTAGATGACTTAACAGTGGGTTTAGGTAGGTCTCTTTGTATTGTGAATTTCCCTCGTCAGGTAGTTACGTTACATTCGAGGTCCATGCCTCGTATAGTTAGCACATTGACTCTAGTATTATCTGCTTGGGAGAGGGTGCCTAGGATAGTGTCACCATAGGTGTAGTTAGTGTTGTGATAGTCTTGTTCTTTCCCTTTGTCATTTTTTTTAGCATGGTTAAGAATTGGATTCATGTAGATTTGGAGGTCATTGTTTCCAGGATGGTGTTCTATATCAACTTCTCCCTTGTCGATTAAGTCTTGCACTATATGTTTAAGTCTCATGTAGTTATTCGTCATATGTCCCTTGATATTTTGGAACTCACATAAGTATTTTTCATTGTACGATGGTGTTTTAAAATGTGGTTCTTCATATTTTGTGCACTCGTTGACTTTGATGATGTTTTGTTGAACTAATTTATGCATGATTGTATCAAGTGTTTCATCTAATGTAGTAAATTTCCTCCTTGGTTGGCTATATTGTCTTTGTTGTCCTCCCTGATTTGTCTGTTGGTTATTCGATTGATTATTTTGGGGATAGCTAAGTTGATTGTTTTGTGCGTTGTTGGGAGCATAGCTCATTTGTGCAACTTGGGATTTGTTTTGTGGTCCATTGGGATTTTCGACGTTCCATACAGCTCTAGCATCAACTACTCCATCATTGGTAATATTTTTATTCTTGGCCCAAATCTTGGGTTTGTCATTCAAATCAGAAGGGTTGTCTTTTGAGTTGTTTATTTTAATAACTCCCCTTGCTATGAGAGCTCTTTCAATGTGTAGTCCCTTTTCAACAGTCTCTTCGAAGTTATTGGGGCACAACATGGTGAGTTGGTAATTGATTTCCACTTGGACATTGGAAACAAATATATCCACCAGTTCTTTGTCGGGAATAGGCCACTTGCATCTACTAGCTTTATGTCTCCATATTTGTAGGTAAGATGTAAAGGATTTCCCTTAGCTTTGTTTAATTTTGTAGAGGTAAGTGATGGTGACATCCTGTTTTATGTTGAACGAGAAGTGATTCACAAACTTGTTAGACAATTCATCAAAACTCTTAATACCTAGTGGTAGATGGGAGAACCATTCCATAGTGTGACCCATAATCATACGTGGAAAAAGTCTCATTAGGTAGGAATCATTGTTTTTCACTTTCATGCAAGCTACCAAGAAGTCTCACACATGTTCTATCAAATCGCCTTTTCCCTTGTACTTGTCAAACTTTGGTATTTCAATTTTTTTTTGGGAAAGGGGAGCATAGAAATAGAGCGATCAAAAGGGAACATACATGTATCATGTAGAGTGTAGGTCTTCTTTAGTTTTCCAATTTGGATGTTCGATATCCTTTGATTTAGGGATTGTAGTTGCATTCCTACCTCTATGTTTGGTATATTTAATTGGGGACCTTGTGCATAGTAGCCTTGTTGTCCCAAGATGTTTTTTTGGTCATAGGTTGGGTATGGTGGAGGTATAGGACCTTGGTAAGCATGTTGGATGGAAGGAGGGTTAATTCCTTGTTGTGTGAAAGGAGGATTGAGTTCTTGTTGATTGTAAGGAGGGTTAAGTCCTTGCTCTGTGAAAGGAGGATTAAGTCCTTGTTGTGTGAAAGGAGGATTAAGTCCTTGCTGATTGTAAGGAGGTTTAAGTCCTTGTTTTGTGAAAGGAGGATTAAGTCCATGCTGATTGTAAGGAGGTTTAAGTCCTTGTTGTGTGAAAGGAGGATTAAGTCCTTATTGTGTGAAAGGAGGGTTAAGTCCTTGTTGATTGTAAGGAGGATTAAGTCCTTGTTGATTGTAAGGAGGGTTAATCCTTGTTTGAAAGGAGGATTAAGTCCTTGTGGTATGGATGGAGGACTAAGTCCTTGTTGTGTGAAAGGAGGATTAAGTCCTTGTTGTGTGAAAGGAGGGTTAAGTCCTTATTGATTGTAAGGAGGGTTAAGTCCTTGTGGTATGGAAGGAGGATTAAGTCCTTGTTGAATGTAAGGAGGATTAAGTCCTTGTTGATTTTTTGGAAGAGGGGTGCCTTGTGTTAGAAAAATGGTAGAGGAATAGCTATAATGGAAGCTTTAATAGATTATTGTAAACTAGGTTATGCAGTGTAAACCATATGGAGATTGAAACAACTGTAAACAATGAAAATGCAAAGAATAGAAAACACAACACATAACAGAGTGTTTACATGGAGAAACCCTTTCAAGAAAAAATCCACCAAAGAAGAGACGAATAGCTATATTAACAACAATAGTGTTTCACAATACAATCACTCTAACTCCTCTTCAATCTGACAAAATATGTGTACTTGTAAAACCTCTCATAGTGTCTCCATCTCAACCCCTCAATATATAGGCTCATGGGGGCTCAAAATACCACCATAAAACATTACCATGGGTCAAAATAAGGTTTAGAAAAACCATGGTAAAAATCCATACGACCCCTTACATGCTAAACATGGTCTCTTACATGACATTACACTTTCTTACAAGATGTCATAAGAATCCCTATAAAATAGGAGATTCTCTTACATGCATCATAAGCCATCAATAGCTATGCAAAGATTCTCTTACGTGTGTCATAGATGATTCTCATGTCCAAAATAATATCCCCCACTTTTAGCCCTTACAATTTTAATTGAATCTGTCATAACATCCTTAAAAATAGGCTTTCCATGTTATACCACTAAGTGGACATCTTTTGACAACTAATAACTTATTTTTCAAGGCACCAACATGTGGAAAAAGTGCCAACTCAAAATCTCACACCTCTTTTGATGGAGCACAAATATTTAATAACAAAAAAAACATTTATCCATGGGAAAATGTAAAATAATAGTAAAGACACCTTAATTCCCAACATTCTCCCACTTGTTGAATACCTTGCAAGAGCTAGGGAAATCACACCATCATGGAATCAGCTAGGTACAAGAACCAAGGCCTATGGCCTTCTTGCACCAAGTAAATTTATCTGTGCTCACAGTTTTGGTAAGAACATCTGCAACATTCTCATGTGTTTCAATCTTCTTCAACTCAATCTGACCATTGGCAATCAACTCACGAACAAAATGATACTAAATATCAACATGTTTAGTTCAAGCATGATACATCAGATTCTTAGCCAAACGAATTGTACTTTGACTATCACAGTTAACCTGAACAATATTGCAATCAAAGCCAATACCTGTACACAACCTTTGTAACCATACTACCTCCTTAGAAACATGGGTAGCAACCATATACTCTACTTCAGTAGTGGATAAAGCAATCGTAGGTTTCCTTTTACTCATCCAACTCACTACTCCTCCAAACAGAGTAAACACATACCCACTAGTGGACCTTTGACTATCCAAGTTACCTGCCCAATCTACATCAACAAATCCCTGTATGTCCAATGAATTGACCACATTATCAATACCATGATAAAACAAATAGTAATCAAAAGTACCTCGTAAATATCTAAATACCCTTTTAACAAAAGTCCAATGCTCTTTACCAGGGTTAGACATAAACTTGCTTAGAACTCCCACTGCTTGGGCTATATCTGGTCTAGTGCAAACCATTGCATACATCAAACTACCAATGACACTAGCATAAGGAACCTTAGAAATATCATCAATATCATCATCAAAATTAGGACACATATCCAAGCTCAACTTAGTACCAACTGGAAATGGAATACTAGCTAGCTTACAATCATGCATATTAAACCTCTACAAAATGATATCAACATACTTACTCTAACTCAACCAAAGCTTTCTATTACCAAGATCTCTTCTGATTTCCATTCCAAGAATGTATTTAGCAGCCCCCAAGTCCTTAAAATCACTATAAATTTGTTTCTTGAGTTCACCAATCATTACCTTGCTATTACCAATAAACATGTCATCAACATAAAAGATAATAATTAGAATATGATCATCAATAACCTTAATATATACAAAATGATCCTCTTCACTCCTAAGAAATCCCAATGTCAATGCAAAAGCCTCAAACTTCTGATACCACATTTTGGGTGACTGTTTTAAACCATACAAAGATCTTTTTAACTTGCAAACCAAATTTTTCTTTTCCCTTCACAACAAAACCATCAGGCTGTCACATATAAATCTCCTCCTCAAGATCCCCATGCAAAAAAATAGTTTTAAAATCCATTTTCTCTATCTCAAAATCACAAGCAGCAGTAATAGATAACAATAATCTAATAGAAGTTAATTTAGTGACAGGAGAGAAAATTTCACCAAAATCAACTCCCTCTCTCTAGGAGTAGCCTTTAGCCACTAATCTGGCCTTATACCTTTCCAAGTGACCATCTGCTCCACATTTCTTTTTAAATACCCATTTACATCTGATGGGATTTCTTCCTTTGGGAAAATCAACAAGATCCTAGGTGTTACAATTTTCTAATGCCATCATCTCCTCTTGCATAGCCTACAACCAAGACTCATTTTCCTCTGAAGAGAAAGCCTCCTTGTAAGATCTAGGTTCATCATCAACACTTAATAAAGAAAATATACAACAGAAATTAGGTGGGCTATACCTATC
Source organism: Sequoia sempervirens (assembly GCA_007258455.2). Lineage (NCBI taxonomy): Eukaryota > Viridiplantae > Streptophyta > Pinopsida > Cupressales > Cupressaceae > Sequoia > Sequoia sempervirens. Next base: position 5,688,284 of record VDFB02000019.1, on the reverse strand, counting down.
AACTAGATTCCATTGTCTTGTGGATCTTTTGAGGATAGGAGAAAGAGGCTCTTACTGTTCTTGATCTTGCTCAACCTCTTCCTAATTTTTGTCCTCATATTCTTGGGTTTGATCGGTAACTTCTTTTGATTCTTCATCTTCTTCATCCTCATCGAATCCATCCCTTTGTTCTTCTCGAGGTACATCTTCTTGCTTAATTTCAAAATGCACACTTTTTCCCTTATCCTTTTCCTTTAGCTGTTCAGGTACATAAATAACGCTAAGCTCCCTGAAAATCACATCTCTAGAATATATACTTTTCTTAGTTAGAGGATTCCATAGCTTATAACCTTTAACATTATCATCATTTCCAATGAAAAATGCACTTTTTAGCTTTAGGATCCAACTTAGTCCATTTTTCTTTAGGCACATGAACATAAGCCTCACAACCAAATAACCTTAAATACGAAATAGAAGGTTTCTTACTTGTCCACATCTCATAAGGTGTTATTTCAAGAGCTTTACAAGGAGATCTATTAATAAAATAACAAGTAGTACTTACAACTTCTGCCCAAAAATATCTATCAAGTCGTGAACCACTTAACATACTTCTATCTCTTTCCATGATCGTTTGATTCATCCTTTCTACCACACCATTCTACTAAGGAGTGTACGGAGTAGTTTTCTATCTAACAATTCCTACAAGCTTACAAAATTCATCAAATTCCTTAGAATAGTATTCCCCTGTATTATCAGACCTTAATACCTTGATTTTATAATATGATTTCTTTTCAACTAAGGCTTTAAATTCCTTAAACTTAGTGAAAACTTCATATTTATGTTGCATAAAATATAACCAGGTAAACCTTGTAACATCATCGATAAAGGAGACAAAATATCTAGATTTCCCAATTGATTCAACATCCACAGGGCCAAACACATCCATATGAACTAATTCCAATTTAACTTTAGATTTTGTATTTCCAGAAGGAAATGATTTTATGTTTTGTTTACCAAACACACAATGTTCACATAAATCAAAACTCTCATCAGAATAGGATAAACTGTCTAACAATTTTCTATTCAAAATAGACTTTAAAGTAGACTCACTTATGTGACCCAATTTGCGGTGCCACAACATATAAGTGTTTTCATATTTTTTAGTTACATATGCAGAGTTTACAAAAGTAGTGAATTCCAACTTAAACAGGGTTCCTTTCCTTGTTACTCTCGCTATCACCAAATTCCCTCTTACCAATCTGAAACCATGCTTATCAAAAGTTACACTTATTCCCATATCATTCAACTTCGATACTGAAATTAGATTTCTAGCTACTCCAAGAACATGCAAACACCAAGAAGGGTTTTAATCCTCCCATCACTGAAACACAACTTAACCTTACCCCTTCTGACAATCGAGTATGAAGTGGTATCACCGAGGTAGATTTCACCTCCATCATATTTCTCATATGTGGTAAACCACTCCTTGTGAGGAGTCATATGAAACGAGCATCCTAAATCAATTAACCAATTTTCATTAGTCATAATTTGAAGACAAGAAATCAAAGCTTCATCACCTAAGTTTGAGGATTTCTCTATGGAGGAATCAACTTGTTTCTTTGGATTTTTGTATTCCTTCTTCACATGTCCTCTTTTCCCATAGTTCCAACACTTCACTCTGTTCTTCTTTTTAGGAGTTTTAGATTTTCCATTAGACTTGTCCTTAGGCCCATTCTTATCTCCTTTAGACCCTCTTTCTTTAGGCCTTCCCCTTACGTTGAGAGCATCACCTATACTATCCATTGCCTTTTCCTCATTTCTTGTAACAACAAAGTTGCTACAAGAGCATCCATCTTTGGATCTTCCATGTTAGCAGTGATAGCAAGTACGAAATTATCCCAAGGTTCAAGTAAAAAATAGAGAAGCATAATACACTTATCTTTCTTCTTCTACTTTGACATCAATAGAGGCTAACTGACTCAAAACCAAATTAAAAGAATTTAAATGCTCGGCTATAGATTCACCTTCCCTCATCTTAAGAGAAAATAGTTTTTGCTTGAAGTAGAGTTTGTTTACCAAAATTTTTGCTTGATAGATTTCACCTATCCGATTCCACAAAGCGTATGCAGTCTTTTCTGATGACACATTCAAGAGAACAAAATCAGAAAGACACAGCCTAATAGTGCCTTGTGCCTTTTTATCAATCTTCTCCCAATCTTCATCACTCATTTTCTCGGGTTTCTTTTCATTTGTTACAACTACCCCTTGATCTCATTCTACAAGGAGATCCTCCATTTTCAGCTTCCACAACTCAAAACCAACTCCATTAAATTTTTCAACATCCAAATAGTTAGAAGTTGTGTCCATGGTTAAACAAAAAATATTGTAAAAAAAAGCTCAACAAAACTCCCACTAAAACTCGAAAAACCTTTGTTCTACCACACATAACTGGCTAGGCTTTGATACCAAATGTTAGAAAAATGGTAGAGGAATAGCTATAATGGAAGCTTTAATATATTACTATAAACTAGATTATGCAGTGTAAACCATATGGAGATTTAAACAACTATAAACAATGAAAATGCAAAGAATATAAAACACAACACATAACACAGTGTTTATGTGGAGAAACCCTTTTGGGAAAAAACTCCACCAAAGAAGAGATGAATAGTTGTATTAACAACAATAGTGTTTCACAATACAATCACTCTAACTCCTCCTCAATCTGACATCATTTGTGTACTTGTAAAACCTTTCATAGTGTCTCCATATCAACCCCTCAATATATAGACTCGTGGGGGCTGAAAATACCACCATAAAACATTACCATGGGTCAAAATAAGGTTCAAAAAAACCATGGTAAAAATCCATACGACCCCTTAGATGCTAAACATGGTCTCTTACATGACATTACACTTTCTTACAAGATGTCATAAGAATCCCTATAAAATAGGAGATGCTCTTATATGTGTCTTAAGCCATCAATAGCTATGCAAAGAGTCTCTTACGCATGTCACAGATGATTCTCACGTCCAAAATAATATCCCCCACTTTTATCCCTTACAGTTGTCATAAAATTCGTCATAACATCCTTAAAAATAGGCTTTCCATGTTATACCACTAAGTGGACATCTTTTGACAACTAATAACTTATTTTTCAAGGCACCGACATGTGGCAAAAGTGCCAACTCAAAATCTCACGCCCCTTTTGATGGAGCACAAATATTTAATAACAAAAAATATATTTATTAATGGGAAAATGTAAAATAATAGTAAATAAATAACTTAGGAATTGTCAAGGTTGAGACACCTTAATTCCCAACACCTTGATAGTGCGTTGGTGGTACACCTTGTTGTGGTTGATTCTATTGAAGGGTACCCTGGTAATGCATTGGAAGTACACCTTGTTGTTGGAATGAATTGTTTTGAAGGGTACCTTGGAAGTGAATTGGTGGTACACCTTGTTGTTGGAATGAATTATTTTGATGGGTACCCTGGTAGTGAGTTGGTGGTACACCTTGTTGTTGGGATGCATTATTTTGAAGGTTACCCTGGTAGTGCGTTGGTGGTACACCTTGTTGTTAGGATGAATTTTTGGTTGAAGGATCAATATATGATGTATTCTATGGTATGTATTGTCCTTGTGATGGGATGTTTTTTATTAGGGAAGAAATAGGTTTTGAATGGACCTGAAACCATAGGTTTTGAATGGACCCAAAACCATTTACAAATAGGTTTTGACAGGGACTTGAAACCCACACAAAGAAGGACAAGCTGCACAAGGAATCAACAAGGACAACCAACAGAAAACCAACAGCTGATCATAAGCAAAACAACAAGACAACCCAGATCTGCACAAAACAAGAGGTTTTGACGGGGACCTTAAACCCCACAAAGCCAAGTTTTACACAGGAACTTGGACACCAGGTTTTAACGAGGACCTTAAACCCCACACTAGGTTTAAAAGGGAACCTGAAACCTTCTCGCATCCAAAAACAAACCAGGTTTTACCGAGGACCTGAAACCCACAGTTCACATGATCACAACCTGACTCCAAGCAAGAAGCAGAATAATACAAAGAGTCCTCATGATCTTCCAAACTGATAAAGCTTGCCACCAAACTTGACAACCCTGCCTCTCCACCTCTATAGGAGAAGAAACTAAGAGCATTGTAATCACAGAAGAATCCACTCTCCAACAAATACACACTCCACCTCCATAGGAATGGCCTCCACCTCAAAAGGAGTAGTGGGAGAGAAACCTTAACCCAGACGCACACCTCCACCTCAAAAGGAGAAGCCTCCACCTTGACAGGAGAAGCCTCCACCTCTAAAGGAGACTCAAAATCCAAGGAAAAGGTAGAAACTCATGCAAGAACAATGAACTTATAATCCAAAGGCAAAAAAAGTCCAATCCAACCCAGCCCAAACAGGGGGATAACCATAAGAGCGTTCAATAGAGGGGACATCATCAAACGACACAACTCCATAACCTCCACAAGAGAGGACAACACTCCAAAGGAGAGTGAAACCAAAAATTTCATAATCCAAGAGAACTATGATGGGAGAGAAAACTTATAGCACAACCCAACTAGCAGCTTCAAAACTAAAAATAGAGCAATGGAAACACCCAGCTGCTTCAGAGAGAATAGGAAAACAGAGGACCAAAGCCCAGCAAACAGCTCCAAAGGAGAGAGATTGGGTGCAAGAAGCAACCCCAAAAGGTGGAAAAAATAGTAAACCACAACCAATAGTAGGCATTCCCAAATGAAATAAGAGAGTATGCAACTTGCAAAAGAAGCACCACACACGACAGCACAAAAGCCAGAAATAGGGGGGAGAGAAAAATCCCCGCCACCCCCTCCAGAACCAACAACCTCAAAGAAACAATCCTGCGCAGCAAGAGAAGGAAAGATTCTGAAGCAGAGGACCACAAAGCCACGTCACAACAAAGAAGGGAACCCACATCCACCCGCCAACAACATAGGCCTCCAGCAAGCACGAGAAGGAGCTGAACGAGGAAAGAGAACAAGCCATCAACAACACCGACCAGGGAATGGGAAACCTTTCGCAGCATTGATGGATCATCATCATCGTCCTCGTTGTCTGTTTCAAAACCTCCATCCGTAGAACCCTCTCCCATATTCAAAATTCCGCTCCCACTCATCACTCCAGATTCATGTATTCTGCACAGATTCTGAGTCAATTAAATTCCTTGTGATGGGATGTTACCTTGTTGTTCCATTGTTGGAAAGTTTCCCATGTTTTGTATATTGTTGTTTTGTAGCATATATTGAGTTGGACCTCCTTGATATTGTTGGACCACTATTGCTTACTCGATTTGGGATGGTTTCCTAAATAAAGGGTTATCCATTGGCTATTGTTTAGGTTGATCATTGTTTTGTGAGAATATTGGTGGCATGTTCGAATTCTCCACTGGTTTGGGTATTTTTCTCAAAACTAATTTATCCCTTGAGGGAATGCTCGGTTATCGTTGTGTGGTCTCACAACACACCCCAAGACTACAAGACTTGGGGACCCCAAGTGAAAACTAACACTTATGGTAGGTGTTGGCTAGTTGAAAAGGTCACCGGAAGTGAAAAGAAAAGAGCAATATTTTTGAAAGAGTACTTCGTAATTCAAGTGTTTTGGGTACCGGATACCAGGAATGAGGAATGTCAGAAATGCAAAGGTAATGTAAAAGGTAAAGCAAAATGTTCCAGTCCGAGAGTCGAGGTTTGGTGAAGATGGAAATTCTGGTAAAACTGAAGCTCAGGAAAAGCATGGGTAAAGCTGAATATTGGGTACTGGGTTCCAGGTAAAGATGCAAAGCAAAGTTTTATAATTTTAAGGTTATCCAAGAAGTCTGATAGTCTAGTAACCTGGTATAAAAGGATAGTTACGTAGGAATACAAAATTTTCTTGAAAGCGTGTTATTTATGATGGATTTATATGATAAAAAATTAATGATAGTTTTATTTATATGAGATTTTATAATAAAAAAATTTAAGGGATTTAATAGGTGGAATTTGTGATTGCAGGAGAAGCAGATTGCGATGCAGAGTTTGGGTATGGACGGTTAGGAAAATTTGAATCATGGATAGAATCATATCCAGGTCAGGTTGTTGATGCAATATAGGGAGGTCTTTGTTAAACTCAACACATTTTAAATTGACACAAACAAATTTGAAAACCTCACAACCCTATCAAGGGTGAACTTCTTCACAACTTCACTATTCCTCTAATAGGTGTGCAGACTATGTATTTTAAACTTTTCTTCCAAACTACTTGACAAACCCTCAACCTATGCACCACTCCAGACACCCATTAATGTCCTCTTAAACATATCTTTGATCGACTATTGGTCACTTTGGACCAACCTCTTCAAAAAATAGGTTCCTACGTTGTCCTACAAGGCTAATTAGGCATGTTTTACAAAGCAACCCCTATTTATTATTCCTATCAAACCAAAATCACCATTTGGAAGCATTAACCAACCCACATAAACACCAAATCCACAAAAAAAATTCTCACACAGAGCCCTCCAAGACGCCTTTCTACCAAACCCTTGCTCTTGCTTGAATTGGTGAGGGTTTATTGAAAATTCACCTTCCCACACTTGTCTCTCTCAACCAACACCTCAAACCTTCCCTATTTGGTCTGCACAAACTCAAAAGACCATAAAATTTTGTTTCCCCAACAAATTTCACACTTTTCCACCCTCAAACGTCTCAAATTCACTCAAATTCACACTTTTTCTCAACTAGGGCTTCATTCCCAAGACCTCAAGAGATCTTCCCCTGCTCCCTCCAAGAATTCTAACACCTAAACATGTCTAAATAGGCCCATTTCACCAAGACACAACATTTACAATAGGTGGAATGGCCTTTAATACATTTTTAAACCCTCAAACTCTTGAAAACAACTGTTATAGACCACTTACAGAAAATATGCTATAAAATCCTTATTCTTTTATGAAATCAGACCCCACAAAGACTAAATTACTCTTGACTCATGTATGCATCCAATTCAAGTTGCTTCTAATCAATTCCACTTTGTACAGGTCTGTACTAAGACCTACAACTGTTAGAATCCAAGATCACCTGCATGCAAGATGAATACCTGTCACATGCAAAAGATATGAAGAACCAAAAAGATGTTCTCTGAACCTCAAAGTGTAAAATGCATTAAGAGAATCGATTATTACAAAGTGATCAATCCTTATGAAGGAGATCAAGAAACCCTAAAAGGGAAACCCTAAATGAAACCCTAGTGTGCACACTTAATAATTAATTATTAATGCGCCTAAGTTTAGCTTAAGTAATAAAGAGGAATAAGTGACTTAATTAATTAATCAATGTGATGTAATTAATTAAGCATAATAACTTATTACTCTAACACCCCCCCTTAAGATGAACTTAGGAAGAAGCTAAAACACTAGAATAAGATGCATGAAAGCAAAGATGGGTCCCGACAACTAGGCCTGATCAGGTACCCATTTACAAATGCAATATGAGGTAGAGAAGGAAAAACCCAGTGGGACAAAACCCCCCTACAATGTGATGACATGCTGCAAAGAAGCACTGGAAGAACTCTGTAGAGTAACACTGGAACCGCAATCTGGCAAGCAAGGAAAGATATTTCTGTCTACAACTGAAACCAAAACCAGAATCAAAATAATGTGACAGCAGACCCGATGCCTCAAACACTCGAAAACTCCAAACGGGAACAACCCTGGAATCTATGAAGCAACAAGCAATTATTGAATGATGTATTACTGAAAACGAAGTGCAAAGATGCAAGATGCACTCTCCCAACTGCCAAAACATCCAAGTAATCGCCAAACAACCCATCGGGCCAAATCTGGACTAAGTGATAAACCTAGGATAGATACAGAAAAAGTGCATGAACAGCAACCTAGATCTCCTCAATACCTTTCCAACGCCGCAAACGAGGCAAAAATCGGAGATCGTGGCAAAAAGTTATGAGCTCGGAAGTCCAAAAACAACATCTGACTTCAAACAGCAATAAATGTAGTAAAACAAAAAAATACTGTAAAATAAACTACACCACTGGAAAGTGCTCAGAACCAGCTTTCCGGCGATATCTCGTTTTCCCGATTTCAATACCGTATACCCAAGTTATGGCCAAAAGAAAAAAATTGCTCTTTTAGAAAAAAACTAGGGTTAGGAGGGCAAAGAGGGGTGGCCATATGCTGACGTCAGCAGTTCGCGAGCTTAAAATTGACGGCCATCTGGCCGTCACCGCAAAAAATCGGTCCCCCTGCAAAATGAAAAAAAATTTGGCCCCTGGTGTGGGCGACCAGGGGCTGGTGGGTTGGTGGGCTAGTGCAAGGGCAGAGCCCCTGGTTCTCCATGTGGCCGGGGGCTGAGCGCAGGGGCCCGCGGGGGCTGCACAGACAGGCGGAGGAAATAGGCGGCACCACCGGCGGCGGTGGCGGTCGCCGCTTGGTGGCCACCCGATGGCCCCGGGTGGCTGAGATGATTTATACGGCGAAGCAGCGTGAAAACCAAAAACACACTTTTGATATTTTTCTCAATTTTCGAGCATCGGGAAGCGTGCAGGGGAGGGTACGGCCCCTCGACAAATTTTTTTGCCTCCTGGATCAACTTCTCATAAATTGACGAAACGAAGGGCGATCTTAGGGTTTTTGGCCGCTACGAACGCAATGGTGACCTTCCGTTTCTGCTCAAAGTGCCCCAAAAAATAGGCTACCCCCAGATCTTGTAGAAAAGATGCCTGTGGAAACCCTTGCACTTGAAACTCACAGAGAGGCCATATCTTCAGATCACAAACAAGCAGCTGCAGGTCTGGAGCTCTGATACCATGTTAGAATCCAAGATCACCTGCATGCAAGATGAATACCTGTCACATGCAAAAGATATGAAGAACCAAAAAGATGTTTTCTGAACCTCAAAGTGTAAAATGCATTAAGAGAATTGATTATTACAAAGTGATCAATCCTTATGAAGGAGATCAAGAAACCCTAAATGAAACCCTAGTGTGCACACTTAATAATTAATAATTAATTAATTATTAATGTGCCTAAGTTTAGCTTAAGTAATAAAGAGGAATAAGTGACTTAATTAATTAATCAATGTGATGTAATTAATTAAGCATAATAACTTATTACTCTAACAACAACAACAACAACACTGTACAAAGAAGAAATACAAAATTTTAAGGAAAAACAGAGTTTTTATTGATCAATTCTTTCTCAAACATTCAACAACAACGTACATCGAGTTTTCCAATCCTTTATATACTATTTCCCACCAAAAATTAACTTCCAAACTGACCAACAAACTTATGAATTCCAAATGACCATTGGAATTTCTTCAACTTTGCAATTTTATACAACTTTTGACAATTTTGCACTTTTGCAATTTTTACATAGCAACTTTTGCAACTTGAACTTCTCAAACACCTAGTAACCTCTAAAAAGAATCTTTACAATATAAAATGGTCTATATGACCTTATTAGACCCAAAACATGACTCAAACCTAACATTTGACCTTGATCCTAACACTTGCAAATTGAAACCTTCATGGTGCCCTTGCACCAGCTGCATATTCCGAGAAGTTATATGCATGGGGGCTTGAATCCACTAGAATACCAGGGATCCCAGAATTTCACATATGGCAATAGATAGTTCCAATCTCTGAGGAAGCTCATTCTTGAGAGTAGAAATCTTGAGGCAAAACCAAAGTGTAGGAACAAGATGATAAAGAAATCATTATGAATATATGGGAAAGTTCCTACACACTATCCTAATTCAAGTTATTATCCTGGCGATAATAAAAAGATAAAAAAAACCCAAAGGACTTCAATGTGCAAATGGAGGTTGACCTTCATTCAATTCATTTGCAATTCTCTTACTAGTCACCACATTCCATGCGCCTTGATTTGATTAATCCCTTGGATTTCCTCCCATGTATTTGTCTTATCCTACCTACGTCTTACTTCTATAAAAGGCTAGGGGATACCTTTTTTTAAGTTAAGTTTATAATTTGTGGATGTTGGAAGAGCCAAAACTTCTCTAAGTTTTGTTTTTTTTTCTTGTTTTCTGAATCATTCCGGACTAAAAACTTGTATGCACATAGAACTTAATCAATATTGAAGCCAATTTGATAGCTACCTATCTCGTGTATCTTTTGTAGCTGGTTTTGTTAGTTCAACTGAAAAAAACTATGTGTTGTGTCGTTTAAGGGTGCATGTAGAACCTACTCGATGTCCAAACTAAAACCCCTTTCTTTAAAATCTCACATTGTTTTATGCCTAGTTGTAAAATAATTTGGTGAAGTGTAAAATGGTTTGCTTTGATTTGATTAAATCTTCAGGCATGCGTGGAGAATAACTGGGAGAAATTTTATTTTTTCAATATTTTTAATGCTTTGTTTTAGATTATATGTTTAAATTTTAGAAAATGTTCCAAAAATAGATGAATGAATGGAAATTTATTGAAAATCTTTCATTTTCTATGAAATTGTTGAATGCTTAAAGCTAAATCTACTTAAGTGATAACAAAATTGTTGATGTTCATGAAATATTATTGTAAATATTTTGATTTCATGAGATTATTTTATGATCAAACTAGAAATCTTGTATCTAATGTTTATGATTCTTAATGAAACCGAAAATTAACCATAGGCCCCTTGAGATTAACAACAATATCACATCATACCCTGAAGCGAACCTAGTATGGTCAAGACCTAACTACTAGAGCCTTGGGATTAACCTAAGTCAACCTTTTCCTATTCTACGAGCACTTTAGGTTGCCCTGGTTCAGTCTTTCAAGTAAAGATAGGTTCTTCACAGTTTTCCTATGAGGATTTTATTTGCATTGTTGCTACGAGTAACATTGTCGTCAACAGGGATTGGTTCTAGAAGGAGGGCCTCTTGTTTTTCTTTATATCTTTATCTTCGTGTTTTGTTTAGGAATTTGTATTGGTTTCGGGTTTAAAAGAGAGCTTGTAAGGAAAAATTCTAATGCAAGCCCTTGTTTCAAAAATAGAAGTTGAAAACCTTCAAAAAATTCTTAACCATAGATTACATCCTTTGAGTTTATTCACCTTTGGTAGAGTCACCAAGTGTAGAATTCATGATACAACTAATCACGGTGAACTCGATTGTGAAATCTTTTTAACTAGGGTAAGTTTGGATATGTACAAGGTGATTCCGTTAACGAAAGAATTTTTAACTGCTACAAGAAAGAGACTGTTAGCGATAAATATTTTGAATCCTGAAAGAGAGTATAACCCTAGTGAAATTGAAAATGTCAAAAAATCAATTGATATATCAAAACAGTTTGATAACTGCAATTGTTATAAAAATAATCTTAAGATTTTGTAGGAAGATAGGTGAGAATGTCGAGACTCAGAAATATTACATCAAAAATGAGGAAACAACATCAATGATTCATCATTCTCTTCATACTTGGAAAACGTAAGTGAAGAGAAGGAGCAAGAAAATCGAGCAAGAGATGCATGTTTTTTGTTCCAAACTAAAAATTTGCAAGTTAAAAAAGGAAATTTTCTTGATTTTATGCAAGATATAGAGTATCAAGTTCTTACTTTTTCTCTCTCTGATAACAATATAAATTGTGATATCGCTTGGTCTAACAAAGTTCAAAGTGAAGATAGGGCCAAAGACACCAAAAAAATCAGAGGAGAAGAAAATCAAGAAATGGATGCAGTCGTTCATGGAATTGAACAGAGGAAAGAGGAAAACCATGAACTAGGACTGAAATAAGGTAGAGTATTGACAAATCAGAAAAAGTGTGTGCAATCAACCTTTAATGAGGTTATTTTCATACATATGAGCCAAATTATTGGTAAGTACACCTTTGAATTTACGTTTGTTAAATGTAGAAAAATTAAAGAAATTCATTATTATAGTCAGACATTTGAAATTTATTCCAGTGAATTCAAGGATAAACCTGTTGTAATTTGTACCAAAACAACAATGGAAATAGTTATTGAACTCAAAATAAATTTCTTTGTTAGGGTTAGTCATTTGTTAGATTAGAGTTTTGGTTAGTTAGGGTTAGTTTGCTTTTATAGGGTTTTTTTTTTTTGTTTTTTTTTTTTGCCCTTTGCATTAGCATATTTTGCTTAACTTATTGTACACATGAGGTTTAATTCAAACATTTGTAACATTGTGTTGTGAAATGAAAAAATGATAAAACCACACACAGTAAATACACACTTTAAAATGTACAACAAAGCTATATATATATATATATGGGTGTGTTTGTGTGTGTGTGTGACGTACATCACGTATATGCATGGACGTATCAAAAATTCTTGTTGTAAAAGAGGATCAAAAAAGAAAAAAGAGGGAGCTGAGTTGTTGATAGGAGTAGCCATTTAGTCAATCTGGGATGCCTCATCCATCAGGGCTAAATACCCTATGTAAGAAATTTCTCGGTGAACTTCAAAGTCAAGAGTATGGAGGTCAGTTAGGAATGGGTGAAGTGGAACTACTTCCCCATGTTCTAGGAACTAAGTAATATCATCCATGGAAGGGATTCCAATGGTCAGATGTGCAACAAATATAACAGTATCCAGATTCTCCAAAAATTCATGTTGCACTATCTAATTTGCAGCTAAGTGAACGTCTTCAACAAGAAACCTAATGTCCAGGAGCGATGCTACAAAGTGAGAAACCAAGTCGAAATAAAACTGGTAGTAAGCTCTGGATTCCACATATTGTTCCCCAAGGACTAAGCACAAATTTGGCACAGTGAAACTGGTAGTCCGAATGAAGAAAACCTTTTCAAGCCTTTGAGATGTGATACAACCTAAGAAAACATTCTGGCAGCGAGAGCAAGTCAAACAAATTGGAGTATCCATGATTTGGAAGAAAGCAAGCCCTAACAGAGTAGAAAATGAAAAATAATAAAAAGAAGGCAAAGCAAAAGTGTGAAGAATTTGAGAGAAATGCAGAATTTATAGAAAACTGTGAGGAGATTGCGGTACATAGTTGCTTGGATCAAAGTCTTGGAAATCGTAAGCAAGGTGGAAACCAGACGAGTTTCTCTAGAGCAGAATGTTAAATCAAATTAATTTTTATACACAATTGGTGACAATTTGCTTCAAATTCGGCCAGTACAAAGATTGCAGATCAAACAAGTTAAAGATTTCAAAATTAATGGTGGTCATTTCATTATGTTTTTATTACGTTGTATTAATCATGAAGGTTCCCATATGTGCAAAGCAGAAAGGAAAATGAAGTCGGTAAGGCAGTACACATCATCACCTAGAAATTTGAAAGAAATAATACTTGTGCATTGAGGCATGTGACTTTAATGTAGAATAGTGTGATCATGTTTAAGTGTCATCATGACATTTTTGATCCATTAATGTGGTGTAGCACCATCAAATTGGAATCGCTAGCCGAGTATTTAGTAGTTTCCATAAAATTTGATTGGAAGGGTGGTAACTAATGGTTCTAAATTTAGATTTAAATTTGGTGATTAAGTTGTTTGCTGCTAAATTTTAATTAATGCATATCTTCTAACATATAGCGAGTTGTAGTTAGCTAGGATTTGACATAAAAGTGGTAAAATTTAGCTAAGAATACACACCAACGAGGAATTATTAAATGAGTTTTTGGGAAGTAGTGAAACGATGAAGGGATTTTCATTGAATGAAAAATCAAAAGGTAACCTTTGCTACCACTGTAATTTGCAACCTAATAGCGGGCTTCATTGCTTGCAAGTTGAAATGAGCTATCAATGAAATATCAAAAGAGATATACAAAAAAAAAACTCTTTAGACTATCCAAATATCTCTATCGGGGCTATAGACGTTTGGCTAGCAATAGAGCTATGTTTGGGGGAATTATAGAGATAACCTTGTTGGGGCTATGGATGCTTGACTAGTAGCAAAGCTCTATCCCTAGTTGGCTTTGGAGGATTACCAAATTATGTAGTTCAATGTCAATGAACTAAAAAAAATTCACTGAGTTCCAAAAACTGGAATTAATTAAAGCACACGCGGATATTTTCTAATGAATTTTACTATTTTTATGTTAGAATCTAGGTAAAGGTAAAGAGTTATTATTTTAAAATATGCATAAATTATAATTTACGATTGGTCATTTAATCTCAAGTTTTGGTTTAAATTTGGTTTTATTGCTTGCAAGTTGTTGTGTGGTCTTACAACACACCCCAAGACTATAAGACTTGGGGACCCCAAGTGAAAACTAACACTTATTGTAGGTACTGGCTAGTTGAAAAGGTCACCGAAAGTGAAAAGCAAAGAGAAATCTTTTTGAAAGAGTATTTCATAATTCAAGTGTTTTGGGTACTAGGTACTGGGAACTGGGAATGTTAGAAATACAAAGGTAATGTAAAAGGTAAAGAAAAATGTTTCAGTCCGAAAGTCGAGGTTGGATGAAGATGGAAGTTTCGGTAAAACTGAAGTCTTGGAAAGCATGGGTAAAGATGAATATCAGGTACCGGGTAAAGATGCAAAGAATTTTTTTAAAATTTTAAGGTTATCCAAGAAGTCTGATAGTCCGGTAACCCAGTATAAAAGGATAATTACGCAAGAATATTGAATTTTCCTGAAAGCGTGTTATTTATGATGGATTTATATGATAACAAATTAATGATGGTTTTATTTACATTAGATTTTATAAAAAAAAAATTAATGGATTTAATAGGTGGAATTTGTGATTGCAAGAGAAGCAAATTGCGATGCAGAGTTCGGGTATGGATGGTCAGACAAATTTGAATCATAGATAAAATCATATCCAAGTTGGGTTGCATATTCTGGGAAGTTATATGCAGAGGGGCTTGAATCCACCAGAATACCAAGGATCCTAGTATTTCACATATGGCGACAAAAAGTGCCAACCTCCAAGGAAGCTCATTCCTGAGAGTAGAAAGCTCGAGACAGAACCAAAGTGTAGGAACAAGATGATAAAGAAATCATTCTGAATATATGGGAAAGTTCCTACACACTATCCTGATTCAAGTTATTATCCTAGCGATAATAAAAAGATAAAAAAACCCGAAGGAGTTCAAAGTGTAGATGGAGGTTGACCTTCATTGACTTCATTTGCAATTCTCTTACTAGTCACCACATTCCATGTGCCTTGATGTGATTCATCCCTTGGATTTCCTCTCATGTACATTTGTCTTATCCTACCTATGTCTTACTTCTATAAAAGGCTAGGGGATACCCTTTTTTAAGTTGGTATCAGGACATAATAACCCGACCAAAATAACCCTGGACAGAATAACCTGGCCAAAATAACCCAAGGACAAAATAACCCAAGGTCATAATAACCCATGGACAAAATAACCCGTGGTCAAAATAACCCATGGACAGAATAACCCATGGTCATTCTAGATCAAGCTAGTAAACTAGAAGTGACATAAAATAAATTATAAATATGGTTGTGAGGCACCATAGAGGCTATTTAGGTCATTTTTAGACCATATATCCATTATATAACCCTAAAATAGCCTTAAAACACCTTTAATATGCTTAAATAACCTATAAAATGGTAAATAATTATAAAAATAAAGACAATTTTGTGGGAATAAGTTGATTAAGAGTTATTATGGAAAGATATAAATGAAAAGGCATTAAGAAGATATATAAAATGGTAGAATTAAGAGAAGTAAAGAAAGGAAGAAGGGGAGAAGAAGTAAGAGTGTGTAGAGTGATAAGAAGAGGAGAAATCCAAATTCATAAAAGAAGATATTTTGTAATATATTTTTTTGAACATTATTTTAAATTTTCCTAGGGTTTTCTAAAAGAGTGTAAAAAAAACAATATACTTTTTAGGGAACCAACACATTATTCATAATTTTTAATATATACAATGCCTCTTCAATTTTTAACAAGTCAAAAAAACAAGAATTTACTTATTGTAGATGGTTACACATTTGTGTTTCATCAACAAGGCATCAATAAAATGCTCTAGCGTTGTGTGGAATATTTTACAAATAAATGTTTAAGTCAATGCTATACTACAACACAAACATAATTTGGTGATGTGATCCAGGATTTAGTGAATTGCTTCAAGCATCACACAACTCGGTCTAGAAATTCATCAAAGCAATGAAAAAAGCAGTCTCCAAGAGAATAGAATAGAGAAATATATGGTTGGATACACTGGGCAACCAAGTAGGAAAAAATACCGTGAACTCAAAGAAAGACTAAAAAGATTGGTTGATGGTTATGAAAACCATAACATTTTAGATTTATAATTTGAGGCATCACTCATAATTTGAATAAAGTTTTTTAAATGTTTTTTAAAAAATGTATGTTCTTTGGGGATATTTTGTCGGGTTATTGACCAAGGGTTATTTTGGCTTGGGTTATTATGACCCTAGGTTATTTTGTCCCTAGGTTATTTTGATGGAGTTATTTTGTCCAAGGTTATTTTGGCTGGGTTATTATGTCCCGTAACCTTTTAAGTTCAAAAAGTTCAAAATTTGTGGATGTCGGAATGCACAAAACTTCTCTAAGTTTTATTCTTATTTCCTGTATCTTTTGTATGTTTATGTTAGTTCAGTACAAGACTGTGTTGCGTCGTTTAAGGGTGCATGCAGAACGTACTTGGTATCCAAACTAAAAACCCTTTCTTTAAAAGCTCACATCGTTTTATGCTTAGCTGTGAAATAATATGGTGAAGTATAAAGCAGTTTTCTTTGATTTGATTAAATCTTGGGGCATGCATGGAGAATAACCGAGAGAAATTTTTTTTTTTCAATATTTTTAATGCTTTGTTTTAGATTAGATGTTTAAATTTCAAAAAATGTTCCAAAAATAGATGAATGAATGGAAACTTATTGAAAATATTTCATTTTCTATGAAATTGTTGAATGCTTAAAGCTAAATCTACTTAAGTGATAGAAAAATTGTTGATGGTCATGAAATATTATTGCAAATCTTCTGATTTCATGAGATTATTTTATGATCAAACTGGAAATCTTGTATCTAATGCTTATGATTCTTAATGAAACTAAAAATTAACCATAGGCCCCTTGAGATTAACAACAATATCACATCATACCCTGAAGCAAACCTAGTATGGTCAAGACCTAACTACCAGAGCCTTAGGATTAAGCTAAGTCAACATTTTCCTATTATATGGACACCTTAGGTTGCCCTGGTTCAGTCTTTCAAGATAGGTTCTTTGCGGTTTTCCTGTGAGGATTTTTTGATGTGAGTAACATTGTCAACATTTAGGATCCTTAAGACCTTCCACATTAAATTCTATAGGTAGTTTAGTGCCACTTTGTACTAATTTGAAGAAGTAGGCATTTGGATCCTTTTCTAGTAGTTCATCCATTAGTTTAAGTACCTTCGGATTGTTGGAGTCTTGAAATAATTCTTCCTCACTATCCACTTCTTCTATGACCATGTCCTTGGGATTTTATCCATCATTCCTTGTTGTTTATAGATTACTTCCTCCTCACTTGGTGGTTGGTTTGATGTTGCTTTGAATGTGGGCTTCTTTCGAGGAGTTATAAGGTCACTTGGTCTATAACCCCATGGGTCACTTCCATCATTTGTGGTGTTCGTTGGGGGCATACTAGAGCTACTTTTGTTGGCTTCCATCTTTTTTCTATGTTGAGATCTCATGGTTGTCATAAACAAGTCCAAGAACTAGTTTTGGGATTTTAATGATCAATCACTATGAAATGATGTTTGTTTCTATTTTTAAAAGATTAGTGTTTTTGTAAGCCAAGATTTTCTATTTCCATGCAAGAGGTGGTAATATGGGCGTCTCGGCCGTAAGATCCACTTTTCATTCCTCTTTATCTAAGATATTAGTTGCATTTCTCCACTGAGTTGGTGTTTCCTTTTTCTCAAATACAAAACTTCTCAAACTATTGATGGCGGCTGGTTGTTCACCTTCATGTGATGTTTGGTTGTATAATGGGTGTCGTAAGATTTGGTTGTTGAACTGGAGAAGTTGGACACCAAATGGTCATAAAGTGAGTGGTGTTTTGATCTTTTTTTTGTTTTTTAAATAGATGGTGAATGATGATGATGTGAAAGAAAACCTTTTGGACAAAAGGTGTTTGATGTTTTGATATGGTTTTCATGATACTCAAGACTCTAAAGTTTGAGTGATGTTTTGGAAAAATGCTATTTTTGGGGCTCAAAATATTCAAAACTTGAACCGATATTTCACTTCATCTTTCTAGAGGATATGTTTTGAAGAATCTACTTGAACTACCCTTGAGATTCAAGCAAATGTTGATATCTTAGAATTTTGAGTGAAGGAATAATCCAAGTTGTGTTTTGATTTTGAATCCTAAAACTAGGTTGGTGTGTTTGATTTTGCAAATGGATATGGACCGATGTAGATATGATGTGTTTTGGAAGTCTGATTGTTCCATTTTTCAAAGGATTAACCAATTTAGGATCAATTTTTGATTTATACCAAAAAATAAGGAAAAAGTGGAAATTTTTGAATAGTAGCAATAATTTCTATCAAAAGTGGCCAAATTTATGTCAACTACGGCCAAGTTTGAAGGACAATTGCGGTAAGCTTTATCAAAAGTGACCACTATTTGTAAGTTGTATGACTAGTGATCAGTGAGTCAAAAGAAACCTCTATTTGTAAGTTTTATGACTGGTGAACAGTGAATGCAAAAGCATCCTTCTTGGTCAAAAGTGGCCAAGTTTAAGTCAACTGCGGTTAATATTTAATTGGTCAAGTGTTGCACTGTTAGGATCAACTACGACAAATTATAGGTTAATTGCGTTCTATTTTTCAAACGTGGCAAGTTTTTGATAGTGACTGTTATATTCCAGAGAGCAATAGCGATAGGTTTTTGGTCAACTGCAGCTAGTTTTAAGTCAAAAGTGATAGAAATAGGAGTAATAGCGGCTTTTGTTCAAGTTTGTTTTTCTAGTTTTTGTTTTGGCAATAGTTTGGATAAATTTGTAGTTTTGATGCCTCATTTTGATCTAATTTGTTTTGAGAAGTTTGGAAAGTGGTACAATACAACACAATAATCAAAACTATTTGACTCTAAATGTCTATAGCTTAAGCAAGTTTCTTTCCATAAAAGCTCAAATTTTGTGAAAGTCAAAATACTAAAACCATAGTTCCCAATGTTGACTTTGTTCTTAATGTGACTTGAAATGTAAGCCTAAATATTTAGAAACCTTTAGAGATATTTGTTTAAGATATTTTTTAAGGAGTGCAAATATAGAGCTCATTTCAAAGGTATTCACACTAAGTCTAAAGGGTTTGAGATTTGATAACCAAGTTCAATGTTTTTTTTGATGTGTTCATTTCAAATCAAGTGAAGTGTTTGATGTCCAAAGTAATCTAGAATTTTGGCAAGTTCGTGAAGACAATTTACAACCTAGAGATAGGAACATTATTTTAGGTGGGCTTACCTCATGCCCCAAAGGGATGATTTTACATGCAATTTATGGAGAGTGTTTTAATCTCAACCATAAATCAAATTTGGTAAGTAACTTCTCAGAAGTAAATTCCAATGCACCACTTTCAAAAAATGTTTTGGATAAAAAAAGGTGGCCTCTACTACATTGGTTCTTAGTCATGCTCGGGGGATCCAACGCTTTGATAGCACCCAAGAAGCCACTTAAAGATTTAACCAACTTACTTGGGGCTCTATATACACAATCGCACCTTCCCTTTCGTGAATGGAATTGACGACAAAGTAATCATCGATTAAGTTGTTTGGAATTTAGTCTTGACCATTTATATAGAAACCTGAGGGAAAAACCGCTTTGAGTCACCTTTGAGTTCTCCAATGCGGGATGTGTCACAAAGGTAGGGCCTCTAAAGGTGATGCTTGAAATGAAACAAGTGTGAAACTCAAAGTGTTTTTCATCACCCAAGATCACCAAACGATGAGAGGGGAGAGGATAGACACTTAGTTTTCCAAACACGAAAAACAAATCATATAATTCATTGCAATATTATTTTTAAGCCCCTCAAGTGATGCTATCCAAAAAAAGAAAAAAATGAATGAAGTGTGAACAAGATAGCAATTTGTTTTTTATGTGCACCAATTTGAAGTGTTCTAGATTTCAAGCAAGTAGATAGCAATGTGCAAGTCATAATGTATTTGTCTAGTTTTAATCACCAACTTGAGTATTTCTAATAACCTTGTCTTAATGTGGTCAAAAAAATAAAATCATTTGTTTCATCAACATAATGAAAGCATTGGTCAAAAGAAAGCATTCCATTTTATGAGCACCAAAAATGAAGTGTTGTTCGCTTTTGAAAGTTCATTTTAGGACACCAAATCAAAAGTGTGCAAGTTGTGGGGTTCATTTGTTAAGCACCAATTAAAAATATTTTCCTAAACTAGAAAACTTTTTGAAATGTTCATTTTAAGACACCAAATCAAAAGCGTACAAGTTGTGGGGTTCAATTGTTAAGCACCAATTTGAAGTGTTTTCCTAAACTATGTTTTTTTTTGAAATGTTCATTTTAAGACACCAAATCAAAAGTGTGCAAGTTGTGGGGTTCAATTGTTAAGCATGAATTCAAAGTGTTTTCCTAAACTAGAAAGCTTTTTGAAATGTTCTTTTTAAGACACCAAATTGAAAAGTGCAAGTTGTGGGGCTCAATTTTTATGCACCAATTTGAAATATTTTCTAAACTAATAAAGCTTTTGAAAATTTGGGCTTGGACCGTTTTCCTTCTTTGCAATAAAAGTGTTAGTTGTTCTTGATGTAAGGTGCACCATATCCCTACAAGAGCTGCACAAACAAAGTCAGCAAACACAAAACATCCAAAACAAGCACCTGTTAGTGTTAGAGATCAACAAAATTACTTGCAGATTTTCAAATAAAAAATACACAGAGCAAAAGAGGTCATCTTAGTCAAAATAAATCCTTCTTAGTGCAACTGCGGACCTGTTTCTGGAAGCAAAAGCGATCCAAAAACTCAATTGCGGCCCTGTTTCTGTCAGAAGCGGTTGAAATGTGAAAAGCTGCCAGATTTAGTGTAACTACAGTTAGAAAAGGAGCAACTACGATAAAAACATGAAACAACCACAACAAAACTTCTAGAACTTTTGTGTGAAATTTTTTCAATTGCATTTCTATAAAGTGCGACCACATTTCAAAACCTGCAACTGCTCCAAAAACTCACAAAATTGTTAAAGTTAAGGACCAAGGGTCCCACCGGGCATGCCAAAGGTTGTAAGGGGGAAATCATGAAGCATAAGGAAATCAAATATGAATGAATTAAACTAATCTAACTCAAACAAATATTAAGATTCATACCCATTACTCATAAAATGAACAATACAAGATTCCTGAATTCAATGAAATTAAGCAATGCAAACGAGAAAGCATACAATGAATTCAACTAACTATATTGCTACCCATCCCATGTTGAAGTGTATACGTGGTGATTATGAATTGTGTTGTATCGATGTGAAGCCTCTATTATGCACTTGAAAAAGCTTCAATGTGGTGTGATGGTAATTGATCAAGATGTGTGTAAAAGCTTGTGAGAAATCGATTGCCAATTTGGCATTACTTTGTTGTACAAAAGATGTCAATTCTTCGATTGTTTTTAAGGATGAAGAGGATTGTTATATAGATTTTATGTTTTGAGATGAATGATCAGGATTGCGTAGTAGAAAATACTAATCAACGGTTGAAAGATGTTGAGAGGAATTAGATTACTTAGTCAGCTCTCGTGATTGAATCAATTAAGGATGTTAATTGATCAATCAAGGGAAATAGATTGCCTAATCTGTGAAATTGAGGAAATCAAGTTGAGCCTTCAATGGGACTAAAGAATAGATGGATTAGTTAGGAAATAGATGAATCAGTCAGCCAATCAGAGTGAGCAATTGGTGGTCATAATTTTCTCAATCATAAAAGTGGACGAGGGTAATTAATTAATTAAGCTTTTTGAGTTGAACGTGCAATTCATGTTTGACTTTTACAAACAAAGTTGTATTTGTTTTGGTTGACCTTTTTAGATGATGTTTTGAATAATTCAATTAATTATTCAAGTTTAGGGGAACGTGATATAGTTAAACTATTAAGTATTAATAATTTAATTGAATTAGGGGATAGGGTAAATTAGCGACAATTAAATAATTGATGTTATTTAATTAATCAGGAGGAATAAAGTTAGATTAGGACTTTATTAAATAAATGAAATTTATTTAATTAGTAAAAAGTAGTGAAAAAGTGAATTAATTAAATAATGTAATATTATTCAATTAATAGAGGAAATTAGGGTTGTTTATGTAAATGATATGAAATGTAGTGATATTAGGTGATAATGATGGCGATGATGAGAAAATTTCATTCGGGATGTATGATAAGTGTTAGGTCATTTTTATGTGTCTACAACAAGAACCCAATGCCAGATCATAATAAAGGAAATGACAATGGCAAGGGGAAGGATTACTCCAATGTAGGTCATGTGTACAATAATGTAGTCACATCTTGTGATAATTTCATATATGTTATCATAATCAAAGGGCCCAGTGCCGAGTGTGGAGTCACTACACGTCGAGGAAAGGTCACAATCCAAGGAGCATCATCGCAACCTAGGGCATAACCCACACTTCTAAAATCAATCCCTAGTGATATAGTCTCCTAGACCAATTAAAGAAGACCCCTACCCACTTCAGGAACCAATCAACAACTCGCATCTCAAAAATTTCTATGCCTAGGCTTGAAGGGTATAAATCCAAAAACTCTATAAAAATATAAAATTCACAAAAAATAAGAAAAAGGATTGAAAACAGTAAAGAAAAAAAAAAGCATCCTCTAGTGAAAACCACTTTGGTGGTGGTTTGGGCAAGTACCTTGGTGAAAACCTGGAAAATAGGCGCCTTGCATAAATAAGCAATATCCATCCATCATTGGCTCTTCGGCTTATCCTACTTTGCTATCTATTGCATTAATCCCTCATCCTAATCCTATTTATTCCATCACCCATCTGCGTTTGTATCATAGTTGGATATTACATAAGTATCATATTCCCCTTTAGTACTAATTGGAACATTCCTAAGGTCAGTTTGTCTTGCCTATATTGAGGTAGTCTATCACATCACATTGGGGGAAATTTATCTATAATTGCATCAGATCGAGTTCGTGTATATCTTAAGGTTTTACTTTGTTATCCTTGAATCCAGTTGTGCCAGATTCATGGGATAACCCCCTACGAAACTTGTATGTTTCATAGTTTGGTGTACTTTAAGCATAAAAACGAGGAGAAATTTCAATTTCCCTCCATGCATGGTCCTAAACCTCAAATCATTCATTTGAGGGTCTCCTTTCGTTCATCTTTCGAATACCTTTGAAACAAGTATTCTTGCTAGTTCCCAAGTGTTGGAGCAATGAATTTCACCACCCCTACACCTTGGGTTCACTTCTACTTGCAAAAGTGGTGAAAATCACCGCTTGTGCATCTTTCTTTCTTTTAAGTCTTCCTCATGCACAAGCAGTGATTTTCATCGCTAGTGCATATTTCGCGTTTTCTCTCCCATACTTGACACCATCATTAATGCGCTATTCAAGTTCATTAATGACCTTTTTAAAAATACTTTTAAAGATTTTTTAGGTTAATCTTACCTCATTTTTTTTTCAAATTCCTTCCTCCTCGCACTAATTCCCCTCAGGCTCCTAATGTGATTGGATTCATGGATTTCGCCATATTTTCAAGCTAGGGTTTTCAACATTTTTTCCAAGTGTGTGGTGTTTTCTTCCTCTTCATTTCTATCTTTTTCTCACAACCTTTCTTTCATTTTAGGTTTTCTACTTACATTCGAATCTATGTTTCTATTTGATTTTTGTTAGTTTTTTGCTAAAACAAATTGTGCCCTAGTGAAAATCAATGCTTTGTTTTATGTGTTCCTCTTGCTCAAATTTATCCTATCCTTGTGCATCTTTCTGTGATGCTTTCCCACCATTTTTTCCCATTTTCCAAGCGGTGAAACGGGTTAGTCTTAGCGTGTTGTATTTTGAAGTTTTCAATGTTGTTTGAATGACCATACCTCTTGTCACATGTTCGAGTGGGAGAAACCACCACTAGAATATTGAAGGTCCTTCCCACAGTTGTCAAGGCAGTGAAATTTCCTGCTACATCACTTAAGATCTTCCTCAAACTTCAAATGTCAAAGTGGTGAAAATCACTGCTCCTGCATGGAGTGTCATGACTTCAAATGGCCAAGTGGTGAAAAAGGTCACTTATGCATTCAACTCACGAAGGATGAAGGATATGCTTGAGCACTAAAAATCAACGCCCGAGCATAAATTAAAGTTTTCACATACATTCTCAAGTGCTAAAATTTAGCGCTTCGACACTTGTTTTTCCAAATGTAGAATACATGTAGGAGTGCTGAAAATCAGTGCCCCTACATGGAAATCATTATTTCAAGATGTAGGAGCACTGACTTTTAGCGCTCCTACACAAAAAGCAGTTTTTTCTTCTAACGCTCTGAAATCACTCCACTTGTGCTCTTAACCCTGTTTCTTCGCCAATGCTCTGTTTTCCATGCAAAATAGCTAGTTCACACTTGCTCTAAATTTCCTACTTGCTTCGTGCTTCCCAACACTGCATTTTATCCTAACATCTGTTGATTCACTATTCTTGTAGTTCCTCTCAATTTCTCGTTAGGTGACCCAAGAAGGTGATATCAAATATCTCAGTGTTTCTAGATGACAACAAAGAAGCCTTTGTCATCTTCTAAGAAAGGGGCAAAATGAAATACAAATACCAGGGTGTATTTCCGCCTACCGTAGTGATATCAAAGGTGGATGAAATTAAAGACAATGAAATTGGTCATCAAGACCTTGAAGATTTTGTAAAAAGAACCAAGCAAAAGCCCTTAGATGAAAGCTTGAGAGCTATTGTCCATAGAAATTTTCACCTGGTATCCACATTCCCGACTTCTACTCATAATATGGAGTTTGTTCTCTAGGTTGCATCTTACTACATCAGAGATAGCAGAAGTATAATAGATTCTAGATTCCTCAGGACAAGTCATGATGAGACTAGATCCTGAATTCTTTGATATTGTTTTCTAGGTTCCCCACATGGAACAATATACAAAGATCTCAATGCAATAGGCACAGGAGGTTTATGATCAAGATCCAACTAAGGCTAAAATATTTAATAACAACCAATGGTTGAAAACACCTAGTCCTACTATCTCAAGATGGCCAAAGGGGCTTCTTAGAAGTGATTTCAAAGAAGATGTTAGGGATATGATTACTCTCATAAGAAGGGTTAAAGGATCACCTAAGTCATCCCATTTTCAAGAATGGATGTATGAATACATTCGCATCATCAGGAGATAGAAAGCTCATATTGATTGGGGGACTCAAATCAGTGATGAAATTCATGAGCAGTTGATAAATGTGCCAACCACTTTGAAGTTCTACATGAATTCTTATTTGGTGTATGTTGTTGCAGTAATGAGGAAATTTATGGGGTTGTCTACAAAGGGCAACATACATTTTGTAACTGTGTATGAGTATTTTTATCAGTTTAAATTAAAAGAAAGTCTTCATCATTTCAGGAGGGCCAGAGATTCCTTCTTTACACCCCTATCGTTCAGTTTTGATCCAACTCTAAAAAAGAAGAGAGTATCGAATGAGGCATATAAAGTGGTTAGTAAAGTTGGGTGTATCTTTTTGAAATTTCCAACTTTCACCTAAATGAGAGTGGGTTGCTATACTAGGTGTCCATACATGTTGCCCAGATATCCCTCAAATAAGTGGATACTCATGGAGCTATGCAGACAGCTGATCTCATTCCACAAGGAATGCATGAGAATTCACAAACCGGATTTCAAGTTTCCACTAACAATTGGGAGGTATACTATTCACAGTGTACAAAAGGAAAAGTTAAGTCTATGCAGAAATACAAATCATGACTGTCAGACCATACAAATATAGATTTGACTTTGACTACCGAGATGTGAATAGGAAATTGAAGAAGGATCACTGACATGTCTACCATTTTGAAGACATATGGGCTAACTGCAGGGAAGAAGAAGACATCCGAAAAATGGACTTTTTCAGGCTAACAGTAGAGTAGATCAGAGATTTTGGAGTGGTTGATTTTCCAAAGGATTTCAAAGATCCTAGTGACACATGAACTCTACCTACGAGGAAGATGAGATTGATAGGAGGCCCTTACCTCTAATTCAATGGTCTAAAAAGGAAAGTATCTCTATCAGGGAAAGGCTTGCTCCCATCTTGCACAACACAGCAAAATGGTTTCTAAATGAAAGCTTTCAAGACTGAATCAAAAGGAGAAGCACCAAGAGCAGAAACTAGTCAACAACAGGAACTCCACTCAAAAAAAAAACAAGTGGCTACTCCCTCTTCTTCCCAAAGAGGTCCTAGAATCAAGTTCACCGTTGGTAGAAAGTTACAAAGACTATTGAAGAACAAGAGGTAGCAGAATTTGAACCTACACATGCATAAGGAAAGGAGCTTTCTTTGGAGGAACAAACATCCAAAGAAGAAGGAAATGAAAGCAAAGAATCTGAAGAAGAAGAATATACAAAAGAGGAAGAGTCCTAAAAAGATGAAGGAGAAAAATAATGTAATGAGGAAGAACTTGGGAATGACGATGAACAACCTCTGTCTCCTCATGAGATTATTGTTGAAGATCTTCCCTAAACGTCATCACCTGTTACTTCAAATAATATTCATACACCTCCCAATCCTAGTACTCCTCCACCTCCTCTTCCTACTTCACCTCCTCCCACATCTACCATACATGCAGTGGACATTTCTATTCCCCTTGTAGTATCAACTATCCTTGCCACTCCTCCTACAGATTCAAACTTACAAACTGTTGATGTCTTGTCAAGCTCTCCCTCATCCATCCCAAGTTTTTCATCTCCATCTTTTGATGTTTCTTCTGAAGCTAAATTCGACAGATTTATGAATGGGTCTTTGCAGAGTCAACTTGGTTTGCAGTCCACTGGAGCAATCATGACAGATACTACCTTGATTGTTACCATACCAATCATTTCTATAGAAATAGCTACAACACGAGAGTTGACGGTGAGTCAAGAAGAATATACTTCCTCCCTTCCCCCTTGGTTGATCTCTCAAGTATCAAAGCGAAAGAAACAAATGATCTCTCTAGATGAGCTTGATCTTGAAGAGATAGCTCCTCCAAAATCCAAGGGGAAGAAAAAGGAAAAAGTTCATTCAAGGCTTCATGTTGACAAAACTAATCATAAGTTTGTAGAAATTGGTCTACCGCCATAGGAAGAAGGAGATGTAAACATGGAGGACTACACTATCACAAGATTCTAGCTCAACAAAGTGACAAATGCAAGTGCAAAGGTAGATGCACAAGTAGTCCTAGATGCATTAGCAGGAAGGCTTGACAAAATGGAACAGGCCAGGAATATGTACAAGGAGAAAGTCGAGCATTATGCAACTATTTTAAGGAACCTTGTAGGCTCTTCAGGAAATGTACAACCTATGGCTATGGTAAGCATTGAGGAACTAGCAGTACAAAAGGCGAAGAAGTTTTCCTCCAAGGGTAAGGTGTTGTATGATTTCATTGATGAAATGATAGAACATGGTTCACAGGTTATAACTGCTACAGATGAGAAGGCCACTCAGATAGCCAAGCTAAAATCAAAGCTTGATAAAGAAGAAAGCATAATTTTCCAAGAGCAAAAATGAATGGAAAAATGTCTCTCATTTTGGTCACAGATGAAAGAGACAAAGCTGAGTAAGTTGGTGGAAGTTGGGGTAATTCCCAACAAAGAGAAATATGTGGAGGTAAGAGAATCTCTCAAGCACCACATTCAAGTGATCAAGTCTCTTATTGAAGATATCCACCAAGTACAAGAAGATGTCAAAGGACATCGTGTTATCCTAGAAAATAGAATTAAGGAGTTATCGGGTAAGCTCCTTGATGAAGATCATATTATCCTTCCGGCTAGTGAACTTTCACAGATCTACAAGGAAGTCGTCATGAAGCAAGTGGAGGATGAAAAATTTTCAAAGACCTCCATGCATGCAATTTGTGATTTACGACTTTCTCTTGATAATCTCAAGATGAATCTTGATAGATGCGAGAAGATTCACTCATCTTCTAGAAGATCAATCACAGGATTTCACACCATTGTGGATTACACTGTTGGTCCAGATGAGGCATTCGTACTGTAGACAAAGAAGAGATATGAAGACTTGTGTGCCCAATGCAAGGAACCATGAAGACTTCTTTTCATCTCCAGTGTTAGTTTTAGGCTTTCATTTATGCATTTTGTAAATAGTTCTTGACATTTTACATGTCATTTTCCAAGATGTAATTACATGTAAAAACAGAGATGTTTTCCCAAAAAGATGAACATTTTTTAATAAGTCAATTTGTTAGGTGAGATTTTCCTAAATTTACTCACCTAACTTTCCTAAATTCACTCATCTACTTTTCCTAGATTTTCTCTTCCCTCTCTTTTATAAATATGAGGGGATTCTTTTGTAATAGTTATCTTTTATCTTTTGCAATGAAGTGCTGCCCATTTTGAGAAGAAAATACATGAAACTTTGTGTTCATCTTTGTGAATCTATTTTGATCAATGAAGAAGAAATTTGCATACTAGAATTTGTGTTGGAATTGATTATCTTTTGGATTTGATTGAGATTGGCAGTGATTAGTGGTTGAGATCTAAAGGACTTTGAGTAAATATGTGTAAACTTTGTGTTACACTCTTTTATTCAAATTTATGATATTGATTGAATGTTGTTGGTGAATTCTCTACAAGACTTTGTGCTTGTATTTATTCATATTGTACATGGATCTATTGTGGAGTATCTAGAAGACTTTGTGCTTCTAATATAACACTGACTACATATCTCAAAGGATTCATTGGTGAAAGCTACAAAATGACTTAGTGCCTTCGTGAGTTTTCTTGTTTTATCATTTATCATTATTATGTTGGTATTCTTAGTCTTTCCTTTGACAAGATAAGAATATCAAAATTATTGCTTTGTTTTTAGTTTGAAGCTGTATCGAATCGGGAACTCAAAACCGTGAAGCATTCTAAAACATATTCTTTGAAAAAAGAGATAATTATGAATGTGACACACCCCCATCTCTTAATCGTAGTGTAAATCATTGTAAATGCTTAATTAGTTTTACTTAGTTTCAATAAGCAGTAAGAAGGGCATCTCCCCTTTCTAAGAGGAGAGATTGTATCTCACACAACTGTGGTTGAAATCTGGTTTTGTAATCTGTTAAAAGGGATTACATAATTTTCACCCAACATACTTAAGATCTCTAAAAAAATCCCAAAACATTTGAAAATAACCAAAATCCAAAAACAGTCGTAAAACAATCAAAATCCAAAAACATCAAAATATTGTATAGCCAAAAATCCAAAAATAGTCGTAAAACAATAAAAATACAAAAACATCAAAATCTTGTATAGCCAAAAATCTAAAAACATTCAAAAATTTGTAAATTCAAAATCGAAAACATCCAAATCACATCAAAATCTCTAAACAGGTCTAAAATATTAAAAAAAAAAAAACATGATTGTCAAACTACATTGTCTCTTGGCTTGAACGTAGGCAAGGCCATCATCAATGTGCCCCTAAGGCATTAGGTTAGTCTTTAGGAGCCCATCACAATAAATTGACAATCCATCAATGTTCATATCTCATCAATAAATGGTTATTGGTCTAAGTTAGTCGAACTACATGGTCTCTACGTGTATAATGTAGGTAAGGTTAATATTTGATGAACCCCTGAGGCTAGCCTTGTATTGTAGACACTTTTTTGATGTATAGCCTTGATTTATGATGTACATACATTCATTGGCTGATTTTGATAGCCTCTTTTATATCTATTTTTTGTGGCATTTACACACTGACTCAGATTTTTGTATCATGATAGTCACATTTTGACGATATATGAGATGGCCCTCGATTCGATGTTCATGATGTGATATTTTATTTCATGCTTATGTATGTATGGATTTGTACCTTTATTATGCATATGATGTGATGTTTATGATTCATAAGTGATGTGACATGGATGTATATAATGTGTGGTTTATGTTATGAATGCAAATGCGTTGGATGATTTTACTCTCTTTTTCAGTATTTTTTCTATATGACATGTTATGATGATGTAGGATGTTCATGCTATGAGATGAATGTATTCCTTTTTGTATATTTTCTATGTGATGATGTCATTCTTATGATATGTTGATGATTATGATATGATTATGTAGGATGTATGTATGTTGATGGTTTGAGGATGCAAGATGGATGGATTATTGTTTTTTTGATGACTATCATGATACCATGTTAGTGCGAAAAGAAGATAGAAGAATAAGAAAAATGGATTAACCATTGATTTTGAGATCGATTCATAAGTCCAAAAAGTCTATAATTCTTCGAGACTTTATTAGATATGGTGACGAGAGTGATGACTTGCTTGTTTCAAGGATTGGGATACTTTATCATTTCATTCCTTATTTTTGATATAACACATAGACACGATGCATCAAGGTATCGATAACCAAGATGGTGTTGTATCTAATGTGATGGAATTTGACTCTAGAAATAGATAGGAGTATTATTGCTCACAGTTGACATACAAAAGCCTCATCGAAATGTAGTTTAGAAGTTTAGAACATTTCGAACCAAAGAATATGAAATAGTCAACAATCTATTCAAAACGACCTCCCTACATGCAACAAAGCAAGTATTTTCCAAGGTTATTTTACAAGAATATCCCACAAGCATAGCAAACGAAAGATGATGATTGATGTCGCATTCATTTCTCTCTAAATCATTTTGATAGATATCATCGAGAGGTCCTCAGAATGCGTCAACAAGATAAATCATAAGACACGATCAAAATGAACAAATAATCAATGATATTTATATCTCCTGTCAAAGTAACATAACTAAGGTGATTTCTGATGATGTTGTTCATTGTAGGAAGGATGCATCCTAGGACATGTTTATCAGATGTTTTGAATAAGACTAATTATTTGATAGACCATAGATGTAAACATTACTGACTTGATTACCCATGATCTAGACTTTAGATTTTGCACATTCAAGTTCACACTTCACAAATTGCCACACTTGTTTCCACTTGTTTTACCAAAGGTTGATGATAACGATCAGTTTATTATGGATGGAATTTTATTGCGAGTGAAAGCAAAATGGGATGGATGGTTTTGGACCTTTTTGGAGTATTTCAATGTTTTGAGGCTATTTTTTATCTTTTTGGGTATATATGAATGTTTATGTTTTTTGGGTTATGTGAGGCTTTTTAGGATTTTCAGGTTATATGAGGTTGTTTAGGATTTTTAAATGTTTTCCAATGTTTTGGGTTTTCAAGTTTTTCAAATTTTTTTATGTTTTTTAAATTTTGACCAAGACCTAAGAGGGACTAACCTACAGCCTCGGGGGCTCATCAAAGATTAGTCTTTCCTACATTATACACATAGAGACCACGTAGTTCAAATGACTCTGATCAGTGACCATTTATTGATGAGATATGAACATTGATGGATTGTCAGTTTATTATGATAGACTCCTAAAGACTGACCTAATGTGTCTCGAGGGCACATCAATGATGGTCTTTCCTACGTCTAAGCTCAGAGACAATGTAGTTCGATAATCATGTTTTTATTTTTTTGACTTTTTGACCTGTTTAGGGATTTTGATAATGTTTTAGATGTTTTGGATTTTGACTTTACAAATTTTTGAATGTTTTTGGATTTTTGGCTATATAAGATTTTGATGTTTTTGGGTTTTTTTGATTTTACAAGTGTTTTTGGGATTTTGATGATTTTACGACTATTTTTGGATTTTTGTGATTTTCAAATATTTTGGATTTTTTGCGAGAGATTTTGAGAATAACCTTAAGATATACAGGAACCCAATTTGATGCAAGTATAAAAAAATTACCCCTAGTGTGATGCGATAGAATACCTCGATCTAGGCAGGACAAACTAACCTTAGGAATATGCCTAGTACTAAAGGGGAATATGATACTTACATAATATCCAGCTATGATATAGACGTGGATGGATGATGGAATAAATAGGATTTAGGATGTGATGGATGGTGAAGCAATGATAAGCTGAAGATTCAATGATGGATGGATGATGCTTATTTATGTAAGGTGCTTGTTTGCCAGGTTTTCACAAAGGTACTTGCCCAAAGTGCCACTGAAGTGGTTTTCACTAGAGGATAATTTTTTTCTTTACTATTTTCAATCTTTTTTATTATTTTTTGGATTTTTGTTTTTTGTTTTTTTAATTTTTTGGATATATATCCTTCAAGCCTAGGCATAAAAATTTTTGAGATGCAAGTTGTTGATAGGTTCCTACAAGGGTTCTCCTTTAGGTGTTGATAACTGATATGCTCCCAAACCATAACTAGTTGTGATGAAAAATGGTCCTAACCAATTAGGCTCAAACATTCCTTTGTTGTCCTGATCTGACATGTTCTTATGATTCTTCTTGAGTACAAGATCTCCCACCTAGAAGGACCAACTTTTTATTTTCTTATTGTAGATCCTTTTCAATCAGTTCTGATATGCCTGCAAATGATTCAAAGCATCAAGACGATGCTCATCCAACAATTCTAGCTTGTTCAACCATGAAACCATGTATTCTTCTTCAGTAATTAGATTTTGCAATGATATTCTCAGTGATGAGAGCTTGACCTCGATGGGTAGGATGGATTTAGTTCCATACACTAGGGAAAATGGGATAGTACCTGTAGGTGTGTGGATTCTAGTTTTATAGGCCCATAAGGTGGGGTTTAATTACAAATGCTAGTCACAACTAGCTTCATTGACCATATTTTTTTGTATCTTTAAGATGGTTTTATTCGAAGCCTTTTCTTGACCATTGCCCTAGGGGTATGTTGGTGTTCCAAATATCAACAGAACAATTGAATCCTAAAGACTTATCCAATGTCTTATGATCAGACTCAAAGGTTGATTTGGCCAATTGACATGAAATGGAATTAACAAACATTTCCCCTGCACTTTAGGCTCTATAAAACCTAGGGGGGTGACCCTTCAGCAACATCTAAAGAATTGGACACACAATTAACATGATATTGCTTAACAGATAATG
This sequence comes from Sequoia sempervirens, assembly GCA_007258455.2. Lineage (NCBI taxonomy): Eukaryota > Viridiplantae > Streptophyta > Pinopsida > Cupressales > Cupressaceae > Sequoia > Sequoia sempervirens. The sequence continues at coordinate 5,655,193 of VDFB02000019.1, read as the reverse complement.
CTCTCACAAAATTATTCTGAGAAACATAAAATATCACTCAATATTGGCTAAGACATTGAGTAAATTTTACTAATCAGCATGGAGAACAAAGAAAACACATAACTCAACATACAAAATTGAAATGGTTTTTAATTTTAAAGATTTGGGACCAAGCTAAAAACAGCAGAAGCATAATAATTGACCAGTGCCAGAAAATGCGCTATGGAGTCATATAAAAAGCATTTCATCCTACAATGTTGAACATGACCTAAAGATATCTTGCAATTGTTATCACATTTTAACAACAAGACCACTGAAGCTTTATCTGGTAATCATTCTTTACAAATCCACCTGAAACATAACAATCCTGTCACATTTGTTGAAGCAATTACACTACTCCCTGAATAATAGGCAATAATAAGTTCAACTTATGATTCATTAAAGCAATTACATTATTCAATGAATAAAAGACAACAACAGATGCAACCATTGTGCATGAAAAGACTCAGATAACTTTATTATTGAATCCAAAAGAATAATACATCTCAGAAATGGAGACAACTATCAAATAAAGTAAAATATAAAAACACAATTCAGAACATACATTTTCAGATTTAATGACTCATTTACAATTCTCCTAGCTTTACAATTCTACCCAGAGCTTCTGCCTGACTTACAGAGCTTTCAGATATTGAAACCCCTTACAAAATGAGAGAAGAAGAGAATAAGAAGGAAACATAAAACTCCAGAAGAAAATTTGTTGAAGACAGTTGGAAGCATCCTTCACCGTTGATCAACAATCTGCAAAAGACTCTCCTCTCTCTTCAGCAAATTGAATTTGCCTCTCAAATTGTCTTTGTCTCAAGTTGCCAAGCAACAAAAAATTTGACCATGTGATGAATATCCATCATATTCATTCAACTGGAAAATATCTTCGTTTCCCGTGAAAATCCCTATTTTTGTTCTTTTTGTTGCATATTTTAATTTCACCAACACATTATATTTCACTTTCCAAGTATTAAAGTTTCTCAACTTTAATAATAGCCTCCTGGGTGAAATTTAAAATTATTGCCCTTTACTGTTTGCACACAACTTTACACGTGCAATTGAAATATTTCATCCAAACAAAAATAAAACTATTTTACCTGTATACACTACAACCCATCTTTCACTTTTCCCTGTGCCTTCAATCACATTTCATTTCATATTTAAAAGCTTACTTTTTTATATTAAAAACATTCTTTTACAATGCCTGGGACATAAACTTTATCCGCTCACCATATTTTCCATCTAAGCCAATGGCCACTCAAATAGTGAAATTAAAGCCCCTTAAAATACTTCACCATTAAGTTGTAAAAAAAACAACCCACGGGTCCACTTTACTCCTTTTCCCGTACGGGCATTTTAATTTTACCATTAACAAAGGCTTTACATTTCAATACTTCATCGGGATTTTCATTATATTTCCCCTTTGTTTTAATTTTAAAAACAAAATGCTTTTAAATGTTTTGCCTTAAAAAAAAAGCAAATGAATGTTTTTAATAATTCCATTAGACTTTATTTGAGAGAAGAAAGTCGAGCCCACCTTTACCCCGTGCGCTCGCTGGTTTTAACAAGCGAGCATTTTAGGCTCGCGAACTGGCGGGGAACAGACACGATTTGAATGCAGGTTGACCTTCATTCCCAGCCGTCTATCTTGTTTAGCCTCCTTCATTTGCCCTAACTTCTCTTCTTCGCTTGTTCAGCTACTCTGCAATTTCATGACAATGGCGACAAAACAAATCCTTCCCTCCAGTGGCAACGCTCTTTCATATCGTTTCCTTTGCTTGGTATGATGGCCTTCTTTCTGCAAACTTAACGGCGCCTCACACCCATCGAGCCCTTCAGCAACTGGCAGTGCCCCTTCATCTGCATCAAATCCATATTGTGTAGCTCTAATGGCGTCCCACATGGTTCCGCTTTGTGCTTTCTCCTAGCGTGGTTTGTTTTCAACCTGCAATGTAAAGCCTTTAAAATACGTGGGCACATTTTCTGGATTCCTCCTTTCTTTGTTGATTTTGCAGGATGCCCGTACCCTAAAGTCTTTGATGGATGCCCGTGCCTTGCTCAAGCGCGTCCAGCTCTAATCTCATTTACTTAAAGTCTCAAAGCCTTTTCAACAAACGCGTTTTGTAGCATATTTGCGTGCCTTTTAGCAGCATTTGTTTGAAAATTAATAGTCTTACAACTCCATTTAATGGGTAGGCTGCAGAAGAGGCGTCCCATTCTTTCTCCTTTCGTTCTATACTTTGAAAGGTGTCCATACACTCCATGTTGCGCTGCCTATTGGAGTTTCTAAAGATCTCTCAAAAAATTTATCTGGTGCGTATGCTCTGCAGTTTATGGCGTGGCCTTCATTATAGTCTCTGTAGAACTATCAACAGACCCATTTGGTGTGTGCATTCCATGAGACCACATTTAGAAGGCATTTTCGGGTATTAATACCCTGCTGGCTGCATTTGCTTGAAAAAGTTTCACAGGCCACTCAACAAACCATTTCTTACATTGCTACTCTCCAAGTGCGCTGTAATGTCGTTGATGGACTTCCATACCCTTTCCAGCGTTCCCACTCATTCCTCCCCTGCGCATTTGTTTGAATGTTTCAAAAGCGTTTTCAACAAATGTATTTTGTGCTGGCTACAATCTTGGTAGTAGCCTTCATTCACTTTGGCGCAGGCAGCCCAGTTGATCTCCATGTCACTGGCGCGGACTGGGGTCTTTTTCAACAAATACCTTTGAACATACTCTGCAATCTCTGTGCCTTGTTCTCCATTCAAGCTTTAGCTTTATGCGCGAATATCTGCCAACAACATTTGCCTTAAGGTTTCTAAAACCTTTTCAACACATGTATTTTTAGTTGCCTCAACACAGCGTATCTCTCATTCTCCATCGAGCCTCCACACCTGGCGCACTGGATCTCCCTTGTCTATTCTGCTGCTCCCCAAGACCTCTGCCATTTCAAATCACCTCTCAGCTTTCAACTACGCCCAACATTGATTTCCTTGAAAGTTTTTTTAAAGCATTCTCAACAAATCACTTTGTATTTCACTGCCAGCGTAGCAATTCATTCCAGCGGTTGCTTGAAAGCTTGAAAGTCTTTTAAAATACTTCATTCCACCATGTCATTCATTTCAGTATTCATGGCATTCTTTGGAATCTCCACTATCCTCTGCGCAAAAAATCATGCACATCTCATTTGTTTTTATTAGTTACTGAAGGCCTTGATCTGGTGCGTAGCCTCTCCCTCCTTTTATTTGCTTAAAGTTTTATAAGACTTTGCATTGAATTTATTCTACAAGCCTTCTTTTCCATCCTTTTGAAGGATCAGCCATGTGCTTAAATGTAGCTCGAGTCACTTTCAAAATACATAAAATGCAATTTGCAACATGCCCATCATTGAATTGTTTGATGCAGGCCTTGACCATTTTCCTCATTGATTCCTTTGCTCAAAGTGATTTGTTTGTTTCATTTCATGGCAACTCAAATGGAGCATTATCCTCACTTGCATTTGCAAAGTATTTACTCTATCCTCATTTGCATTTGCAAAGTATTTCCTCTATCGTTGTCTCTAAATGTCCAGTGTCTGCTACAATTTAGAGCTTGTTATCCACGCAAAACAAAATGCTCCAATAACTTGCCCATCTGCATCTTCTTTCGTTTGCTTATTGTTATGAGTACCTCTACCTTGACTCTCAATCCAGATAGGCATTCACATAATCTGGAATCTTGAACAGACACATTGGTGTGAGAAAGAGATTTTCCCTTTTTAGTATCATATAGCTTTTTAAACAATCAAGCAGAATTAAATAGTGTTCTGACTTTATCCCATGGGAACTCAAGCATCTGCCCTCTACAAGTCAATTGAAGAAACTTGTAAAAATGACAAATGAAAATCCATTGCTAGAACCATGTTTCACAATTCATGTATTTCATAACCCTTAGTGTGCTAAAACAGGCTGCTATGTAACACTTACAACTTCATAACTAGGTAGAGCAGGTCGAACCCCATGTGGCCCAACTAAAAAAAAAATCATTTTCAAACAACCTTTATGCTCAAATTTCCCTAACACAATTTTTGAATGTATCTAGAGTGAAAACATGAAATGGGTTTCCACCAGAATTTGCTTTATGGCTCATTTGAAAAATGGTGAAAAATGGCCAAGTTGGCTCCAGAATTGCCTTTGAAAACCAATCAAACATCCTCCTGGATTCATGAAAACTTGCAAGCATGTAGACTTTTGACCCAAGAATTGAGTGCAAAAAACAGATCAGAGAAATCAATCACAAGGCAAAATTTATTAACTATCAAAGTTGCTTACTTGAACTTTCTGCAACAAACAGTTGTTCTGAACCAATTAAAACTCACCCAATCACCTCATTGGAAAAATATCAAATCAACTCCTAGAGGGCTGCCACTAGACACATTAGCTCATCTTGGTACATAGAACACGTGTGCAAGAGGACTTGGCTTGAATCATCTCCCATCAAAAGATACTGAAGGTCAAAGTTGACCTCTCAGAAACATTGTCAACAATGCAGATACAAAACAAGAGAAATTCCATTTGGTTTTGATATGCTAAAAATAGCAAATCTCATCATGAGGCCTTGAAAACTGACATGAGAGTTCACCTAGGCATGAAAAATTGAGAGCAACATTCATTTTGGCATGATGATCATCTAGTTGCAAAATGCAAGCTCAAACGGGAGGCTACTTTGTAGCACTGAACGTTTGCAAAAAGCAGAAATGTGACAAAACCCTCCAGCTTCACTTTTTGAAACCCTGTCAAAACTCATTGTGGGAAGATGAAAATTGACATGCCTACTCACATAGGACACATGAGTGTGTTTGCAAAGGGATTTTGCACAAAAAACTAGCTTCAAATTACGACCCTCTAAAGTGGGTCACTTAGGCATATTCATCAGGTGCACTTCTGAAAGTGCAGAGGCAAATTTTTTTGAAATGGGCATCTCAAATTTGCAAAATTTGAGAGTGCCAACAGGGTAGTAGGGGGTAGAGAACCAATGTTGGATATTGAATCATTGGCATAACTCACATACATCTTGATTTTTAAAAGATGTCTCGTTGTTTGAGATAAGGGCTTGTGGAACACTGTAGCGATAAATGAGGTAGTTCAGGATGAATTTGGAGATCTTTTTTCTCGTGATGTAGGTCATATGGATTGCTTCAGCCCACTTCATAAAATACTCAAAGGCTATAATGATAAACTTGTGACCATTGGATGAGGTAGGGGTGATATTTCCTATGAGGTCGAGTCCCCACTGCAAGAAACGCCAAGGTGTAACAATCGGTTAAAGTTCTTGAACTAGAGCATAAATAAGGTCCCCATGTTGTTGACAATGCATGCACTTCTTCATGTATTGATGAGACTCCCATTCCATGGTAGGCTAGTAATACCCTATCCTCAACAACTTCTTTGCCAAAGTCATACCACTTAGAATGTGATCCACAAATGCCTTTATGCACTTCTTTTATCTTAGTCAAAGCTTCCTCTTGGTTAAGACATCGTAATAATGTCCCTTCAATACTTCGACAATATAGGTAATCACCTAGGATAACAAATCGGTATGCTTTCTAGACAAATATTTTCTTAAGGTTTGGGTAATGTTGGTTGGAAGGATACCTCTGTTTAGGTAGATGAAGATGTCATGATACCATGGGGAACTAAGACCAATGATTTCAAACACAAATTTGAATTCTGATGCCTCAAATATCAATACGAGAAGTTGCTTAATGAGGAACTTGCATTGAAGAATGTTATGCGGCATGTCCAATAAGGACCCAATTATCGTCATTGCATCAGTTTCATGGTTGTTGACATGAGGTATTTTCTCAAAATTGATATCGATGAAGAAGTACTTGAGACTCCACCATCTTTTTGTAAGGTGCAAGCTTATCATATTTGGTCTGATAATCATCATTGGATTGATTTATGATTAGATATGAATCTTTGTAGACCCTTAATTCCTATATTTTCCACTGTACCACAATTCTCAACATTGTTATAAGAGCTTCATATTTGGCAATGTTGTTGGTGCATAGAAAATAAAGCCGATATGATTTGGGAATATAATCACCTTGAGGGTTGATGAAGAGAATTCCTACTCTGGTCCCATGTTGTGTATGTGATCCATCAAAGTACATCTTTCACTAATCCACTATGTCAAGGACAAACACTGACTCATCAGGAAATTCAGACACCAATAGATTTTCTGCATAGATGGGTGCCTCTGCTAGTTGATCTATAATGACATGTCCCTTGATAGTCTTTTGCTCTACATATTCTATATTGAACTCTGTTAGGATCATTACCCACTTAGTCATTCATCCAGTGAGAGTTGCCTTGAATAGCAGATATTTCAATGGATCAGTCTTAGCAATGAGCTTTATTTGATGCGAAAGCATGTAGTTCCTAAATTTATGTGAAGTAAAGACTATTGCTAGGCATGCCTTTTCAATGGGTGAATAATTCATCTTTTATCCAACCAAAGTTCTATTGATATAGTAGATTACTCTATCCTTCCCTATTTCATCATGTTGAGCAAGAAGAGCACCAAGAGTTGTTGATGTGGCTAAGATGTACATGATCAAAGGTTTATTCGGTATTGGTGGCAAAAGAACAGGAGGTGTCAGTAGATAATCCTTGGTTTTCTAGAAGGCTTTATCACATTTCTCATCCCATTTGTATGTTATCCTCTTGTGGAGAAGGTGAGAGAAGGGGTGGATCTTGTTCGACAGTTGTGCTATGAACCTCCTAATAGATTGTAACCTCCCTTGTAAACCTTACATTTGTTTCAGTGTTTATGGGGGCTCCATATCCAGAATTGCTTTTACCTTGGCTAGATCTATTTCTATTCCTCTTTATGACATTATGTACCCTAGGATTTTTCCTAATGTGACCCCGAAGATGCACTTTTTTGGATTTAATTGTACCTTGTACTCTTCAATCCTATCAAAGATTGGTCCTAGTACTTCTATATGTTCCTTCCTTGTCTTCAACTTGACTAGAATGTCATCCACATAATCTTCAACAATATTTTGGATCATGTCATGGAAGATCAGTGCCATTGCCCTCTGATAAGTTGCTCCAGCATTTTTCAACCCAAATGGCATCATATTCTAGCAATAGGTTCCCCACGAACATGTGAATGTTGCTTTGTGTTGGTCTTCCTTGGCAATCATTATCTGATTGTATCCTAAGAATTCGTTCATAAGTGATAACATCTCATTTCTAGTAGTTAAAGTCTACAATGATATCAATGTTTGGAAGAGGGAAGTCATCTTTGGGACATTCTTTGTTTAAGTCTCTAAATTCAGTACAAATTTTGATGCCCCAATTGGTTTAGAGACTAGCACTAGGTTTGAAGCCCACTCAAGATAGTCTATTGATCAGATAAATCCTATGTAAAAGAGTTTTTGTAATTCCAGTTTAACCAATAATGCTATCTACGGGTGCATTCTCCTTGGCTTATGTTTCAATGGTTTAGCTTGAGGATATACTACTAGATGGTGTGCAACCACTTTAGGATCAATTCCAAGCATATCTATAGAGGACCATGCAAATTTTGTCTTTCACTCTTTTAAGAATGTTGCTAAGTTTGTTTATTCTTCATCCAATAGTGACTCTGCATAGATGGTGATATGTGGTGTCTCCTTTGTCCCGACATTCACTCGATTATCTTTTTCTGCAAGTACTTTTGATTTCTCTAGATGCATTTCACCAAGAGGAATATTGAATCCCTCATCCTTCGGTGCCTCAGAGAGGTTTTCACTATTGGATGCGTCCATTTTTTTTACTATTTTATGATAATAAAAAAAAGCCATAGTGTGGTTTTCAATTAAATATCTACATGTGATTCTCATATCATTTATTTTGTGACTGGGGGATTAAATCATTTCCCCATAGTATGCTTGTGTATCCAGTTCTATGTCAAACCCTGCCTTATGGTCCTCATATGGCAAGTTCTCATGAAGTCTCATAAACTTAGAGATCGCTTCATCATTTTCAAATGAGTCTAGAATAGGTGGTCCTCATTGGTCCCAGTTAATGAGTTGAGGGTATACTAGCTTTAGTTCAGTGATTTGGATATTTGGACCGAAGGATGTGGTAGTGATCATGAATATGGAGGTATCTTCAAATAAATTTGTGATATCAAGAGGAAATTCATCAAGGGTATTATCATGTGATGTAGGTAACCAAGAGGAATGATTGATTGGTTTATTAGAAGCACCCTTTCCAAGAGTGGTCACCTTGCTAGTGGTACAGCCTAGACCGAGATTCCTTGGTCATTTCTCAGGAGCTAGGGTGTCTAGCAAACCATTATCATTTTTCCCCAACTTCTCATTCTTGTTATACCCCCACCCCATCATTAGTTGTAATCCTTTGTTATCATCTTCCATTGGAAGAACGTGCATGGGTCTGTCATCTTGGTATAACAATTTAGATACATCCTCCTCATTAATGACTTCTTTGTTCAAATCTCCCCACTTGGTGAAAGTGATAGATGCTACCTTCATTGTCTTAGATACCTTGCTGAGAGGTTGAGGCTTCCCATGAGATTTAGGAGAAAGAGGTAACTCTCCAAGCACAAAAGAATCCTTCTTTAAATTATAATCCCCACATCTATTGTCCTTGATCATTGCTTTGATGTCTAGTATATTTTGCATGATGGGTGTTTTGGATTTTGAGGTAGATGCTAGGGAAGATGGGTCAATAAATGAGGAGGATGTTCACCCTTCAACATTTTTAGGTACTTGTAGGATCTTGTAGTATTTTGCTTCAAGGTTTTTGTAGTAATAAAATGGCTCAAGATCACCATGGATTGTAACTTCTTTATCCTCATACGGAAATCTGACACATTGATGGTATGTGGAAGCAACAACTTGCATGACATGGATCCATGGATGACCCAAAAGAATGTTATATGGAAGGTCAAGATCGAGCACTTGGCAAGTGGTTTCGGCAATGGCGGGTCCTATTTGGATAGGGAGCTTGATTATGCCTTGGGAAACTCGTTCTTGATCATCATACCACTAGTACACAAACAACAATATATGACTAAATAAACTACTAAAAATTGCATATAAATGACTAACTTTAGTCACGTGACTATTAGTGGTTTATTTGTAGTCATTTATAACACCACTAAATTTATGACTAAACAATTTTAGTCATTTATTTACTCATTAATTTGGTCATTGATTTGGTCATATATTTAGTCATTAATTTTAGTCACATGACTATTTTAGTGGTTTATTTGTAGTCATTTATAACACCACCAAATTTATGACTAAACTATTTTAGTCATTTATTTAGTCATTGATTTGGTCATTGATTTAGTCATTAATTTAGTCATTTATTTAGTCATGGTAGTGATTTGTTTAGTCATATATTTAGTCATAAATTTAGTCATTACTTTAGTCATATATTTAGTCATATATTTAGTCATTAATTTAGTCATTGATTTAGTCATATATTTAGTCATTACTTTAATCATATATTTAGTCATTTTTATTTACTGGTTTCCACTAATAAAAAAGATTACTTATCAACTATCTAAAATATTTGCACAATAAAACAACAATGAGAAGTTAAAAATAGCTTATTTTATTAATCAAAAAGATATTACATTCAGTTGTGTAAGCTTGAAAATAGAGTTACAATTTGTTGTCCCAACATGAAAGAACTTGAAAATATTACAATACATTGTTGAGAGAGAAAATAGCTAGCTGAAATCTGCTCCAAAACCTTGCCTTTATGTTGTTCAACAACTTACAAAAGAATAGGAACATGACTATTCTTTTATATCATAACCTACAGTCCCTTACCCTTGTAATGCTTGTTGATCCTCTAATTGCCATTTGTGCATGACTATTCTTTTATATCATAACCTACAGTCCCTTACCTTTGTAATGCATAAGTACATGATACATATTTGCAAAGGAACTTTCATTCTATAATTGTGATAAAGCTCCAATCATCTGTAGGATGCCCTCATTCAAACTAACCATGCACAAAATTCAAACTCTCTTGCCTACTGTAGCTCTTTATGGAAACTCTGCCACCACCTCCACCAGCCCATCCCTTACCTCTAGAAGCACTTATCATACCCATTCCCTTCCTACACAAGGCAAAAAAGAGTCCCTCAATGCTACAATCAATTAAACCAATCTAAATGTAAACAAAGAAAGTGCATCCATGGTTAGTGTAAACAATAACCTTAAATTTGAAATAATTCAATGGGTCTATACTAAAGTACCAAAGCATTAAGGAGATTTTATATTTTCTACCATTTTTATATCCTAGAAAGATTAATGACTTATGTCAAAATAATGACTTCCATGGGTCATTATCAGTTAAAATTGTTTGCATTGGTTAAATATCTATCATGAACATAACATCTTAAAAGAATATTTCCTTGCTATTAAAACAAAAGTGATCAAGGTAACAACTCTAATAAAGAAACTACCATCAATCTAAGCCAATATAAATATAAGCAAAAGTGGTGTTTACAGCCAAACAATAACATTAGTTGTTGTTATGTAAGAAAAATCTAACAAAATATGCCAAGAGATTTTAGACCAATATCAATGATTGTTTTATTCATTAGGAGTAGTGCTTGCACACAAAATATAGACCAGGAAACATCTATCAAGATTGGACTACTTTCCCAAACTAGGAAAAACATGTATAAAATGCCTGACAGTTGTCAAATATAACACAACCATCAACAATTACTTGAATCCAAATCATAGCAACTACCCACAAGTCAACAAGGAATTAGCATAAAGTTAGTTTACAAACAAAATACAAAAACTTAACAAGTTAATTTATACGAACTACATCCTCCCCCAACTCCCTAATTCAAACCTGCTTTGCAATGCTAGCATCTTCAACATATGCATCTTGAATGTTTTCAGCAAGCCTATGAAGAAATATATTTGAAGCTCCTCCTGCAGCCAGAATAAATGGACTAGTAGCTAGAGTTACAAAGGAAACTTTCCAATTGTTTACGAATCCCACAACAAGACCTCCAAAAAATGTTGCCATGTTATGGACATAATTTCCCACCTGGTTCATCAACTGAGTTATGTGCATCCCCAAAGAAAGTTGTGAATTGTTGAGTACACAAAGCAATCAGGACAAGATTAGTTTGATATATCACTAGGAAATGGGGATAAGATCAATATACTAAACAATGGGATAAGCTTAGTGTGATACATAATTGCAATGGGGACAAACTCTACATGAAGGTTGTGATTGCAACAATTAGGAATTGTTGATAAGATACTTGGAGACGAGTCTTGGTTTTATTTAATTATTTTAAGCACTTTAGCATTTTATAAAATTTTAACCAATGTCTTTCATCTTTAAGATTATAAAGAATCCATAACCTATAACTCTTTTCAAAACCATTTTCATGGTAAATGAATTAAGCTATGTTTTAATACAGGATTATACCCATCAAGTTATAGAAAAAGATACAATGCTAGCCATTTAGCCAAAAAGATAACCATACTAAACAGATTCATAACATCTATGGTCAACAATAATCCTAGATTAGACATGCTATCAAGACAAAACATCTAATATCAAGATAAAACACCTAATATCAAAATGGGGATCTAAAGTTGATCACAAATTCTATCTCAATTGAGTTAGTAGCATATATAAATAAATTGAAATTTTTGCCTTATTGTTGCATTTATACAGGTTAAAAGGCAAATGAAACAGAGTACCTTGAGAGCTCTCCCAAAAAGTAGTAGGAGTCTCATGTTGCAGAGTATGAAATATGCAAATTGAAAAGCCCACTTTCTGCCATGAATCTGAAAACCATCACAACAAGAAAAAAAGATTGAAATTTTATCACTGTAAAAAAAAATATAAACAATAGCAATGATAACAACTATCTACTCATATATCTATCTATAAAAAGCAAGGCCAAATTATATGAATTACTGTTATTAACTGTGTTTTGAGGTAAATATACATTTGCTATAGAACCATCAAATTCGGTAGCTATTGCAATTGTGTTGCTTGCATTGCTCATTGCCATGTTTTAGGGAGATCTACAATGGTGTTTGTTAGTGTAGCTTTACTATGCAGATACCCATTCATAAAAACAAGGGAAAATATGTTATCGGTCAAATATCAATATCAATGCTCGGGAATAAACCTGAAGATGACTACAAATGAAAGCAGAAAATTAAAGAATAAAACAGTTGTGTGATAAAGACATTACTAATCTTCACCAAAGCATAGGTTGTGGATCATATATGAATATAGACTGAGTATTTCCAGCAACACTGCTTTTTTAGTTGGATCCTAAAAATGCTGCAACTTATGTTCTTCTCTAAAACATTTGTACGAGGTTTAAATAGTAAAGAGATTGATGAAAGATAGAGGAATTAAAAAGATACATGGATGTAGTTGGATTGAAGGTCATAAATTGGTACATCTTTTTTATGTAGGAGACAAATCACATCCACAAACATGGTAAATCTATGTAAAGTAGGAGAAATTGGCTTGGAAAATGAAGGCAGCAGGGTATAAAGAATCATTTATCTGCCACCATAGTGAAAAGTTAGCAATTGCATTTGGTTTGTTAAACATGGCCCATGGTACAACTATTAGAGTTGTTAAGAACCTGAAAGTATGTTCTGACATCTCCAAGATTGTTGCAAGAGAAATTGTTCTGAGAGATGTGATATGTCCATAAAACATACCTGATATGTCCATAACTCTTGTTACAAGTCATGAGTGCCATATTTAAACCCTTGGATTGCTACATAGCTTAATCCTGCACTCTTTTGCTCAAAATGCACCCCCAAATTCTTTTACCTCAAAATATGAGAAATCAGGCAGGCATGTTAAGAACTTCTTTCATGCAAGCACTTCAAAAAATAAATATACTGTAGCATATACATAAGATTACAAGATGTGCAATTATCAAGTGTACATTATAACAAAAAATTTATGTTTCATCACATTACAACATTCAAAGTAAACCACAGCCAACATCATCAAAATCCTAACTTCAATTCCATATTTAGTAACATAGTCATAAAAGTACAAACAAAGGCTCAAAAAGCTCAGTGAAATCTTTAAATCAAATTTCAATTATTACCAACAATCCAAGCATCACACTCAATATAGCTATATCATTTTTCCCAAGGCTTAGAGAAATGGGTATCTCGACATTGAAGCTTGGACTCGTTTTATTTCCATTTGCACTTCCTGCATCATAAATCAAGTTTCAGAAGGTCTTCATTAACATTTTAAAAATCCTTCATGCAACAAAAAAAGAGATGAAAACCTTGAATGCACTATTATGACTCTAAACTTTACATTATAAATGGCTTGGACTTCAACCACACTTACAAGATATATAATAGTTGCAGAAACTAAAAGGATGAATTGTACCAACAGGCTGGTAGCCATCAAATGTCAAAACTTGTACAAACAATAAACAACTACCCAGTGTTCACTGTAGGGTCCCTAAACACTATTTCTTGAGAATTTACTAATTTCCCTATTCATTTTCTACCAAATATGTTAGGATTTTGTCTCTCAGATCAAAATGAATGATACAGAAAGTAGAAATATGATCAAGAGGAAAGTAATTCTAGTTGCAAATAACAGTGAAATAACCATATCTGGATCTAGATAACTATGGTTATAGCAGCCAATCCATAAACAACTAAGTAGAAGGCCCAAAATTTAAGACAAAGCTTAACTGGTGCTCTTGCACCACTTGGGGCTTACTTAGCAACAACTCAACATAAGGAATCAATAGCATAACACCCTATCTGACACTTGGCTGGCCTTACACAAGGTAACAATGACCAATGCAATCCTTCAATACCCTATCAAACACTTAGACACTTCAACAATCCAACTTTCCTTCACAAGTTGTTTCATAACAACACCCCAACAATGGACTGGTAATTCTGTATTTTAGGCCTAATTAGGCTTCTTGAAACGGTTCAAACTTGCCAAATTTGACCCTCACAAACCAATTGGAACACACTGACCTCCATCATTGATTTAGAGGCATTCATGACACTCACATAAATGACCTTCAAGGGTTTTAAGACCATACAATAAGGAGCACAAGTCTTGCCAAACACAGTTTTACTCCAATAGTCAATTATGTCATAACAGGGTAGTAGACCAAATGGGCTCAACACCTTTAATTTCATCAAATCCCAACTTTGAAGAAGGTTCACAACACTTCTTAATATCAACTCCAAACATTTGCACTGATAGTGGTCATTAGATTCTACAAATAAGCATTGAAAACCCTTACTTAACCTTCTTCCCTAATGTCAAGCATGTGACCTGTCTTATAGGTGTAATTGATTACAACATTGTAGGTTACTTGAATATCATTAGATCTTCCAAAGCTAGGACTGAAAACACCCCTAGCGAGGTCGAGGGGCATTGCCCCTCGTGGGGGTCTGGGGGAAACACCCCCAACGGAGATGAGGGGCAGCGCCCCTCACAGGGGTCTGGGGGCAGCGCCCCCAACGAGGTCAAGGGGCAGCACCCCTCACGAGGTCCGGGGGCAGCACCCCTAGCATGCTCCCTATCGCAGTATAGGGCGGGGTCAAGGGGCAACGCCCTCACCGCCAGCACCAATTTAAGGCTTCTGAAACCATACAAAACTCCATGGCGCACCTCATTTTCGTGATTTTTTGAGTGGCAAAAAATCGGTGGGACGTTGTGTTATCTTCCGCCAATATGTTCTAGTGTTGCCGATATGCTTTCGTCGGTCTATCAGGGGAACTCCCCTCATAGCTCCACCAATAGGCCGATGAAAGCATATTGACATGCTTTCATTTGCCTATCGGTCAAGCTATGAGGGTAGTTCCCCCAATGTAGTAATGTTAGGTCGATCGATATGCTTTCATAGGCCTGTCCTAACATTATCGGGACACCGAATATAAGATGTGGAATCGTAGACAAAGCACCTGAATTGTTTGACAAAATGCCTCAAAGAGATGTCATCTCATGGAATGAAATGATTGATTGCAAAATGTGCACAAAATGGATTTTTCAAGGAACCTCTCAAAATCTTTGAATTAATGAAGCACTTTGGAACACATCCTAACATTCTATTTTCAATGGAATCAGGGAGGTTATTTAAAATTTTACACCCTTCTATGTTCAAGTGTTGTAGTTGTGACAGGTTGCCAATGAATCAGGGAGGCTATTTAAATCTATACACCCTACCATGTTCAAGTGTTGCAGCTGCGATAGGTTTCCAATGGAATCAAGGAGCTTATTTAAATGTCCACACCCTTCTATGTTCAAGTGTTGCAACTGTGACAGGTTGCTAATGAAATCAAGGAGGTTATTTAAACTGTGAACTTTTTTTCTTTTTAAGTGTTGCAGTTGTGATAGATTGTCAATAGAATCAAGGATGTTATTTAAACCTTTAAAATTTCCTATTATATTCAATTGTTGCAACTGTGAGAGGTTGAAAATGGAATTGGGGAGGTTATTTAAACTTCTACAACTTTTTATTTTCAAGTGTTGTAGATGTGATAGGTTGCCAATGGAATCAGGAAGGTTATTTAAACCTTTGTAGTCTTCTATGTTCAAGTGTTGCAGTTGTGACAGGTTGCCAATAGAATCAGGAGGGTTATTTAAACGTTTACACATTTCTATGTTCAAGTGCTACAACTATGACATGTTGCCAATGGAAGGAGGGAGGTTATTTAAATATATAGACCCTACCATGTTCAAGTGTTGCAATTGTGATAGGTTGCCAATGGAATTAGGAAGGTTATTTAAACATTTGCACCCTTCTATGTTCAAGGTTGCAGCTGTGATAGGTTGCCAATGGAATCAAGGAGGTTATTTAAACCATGACAATAATTTAGTTTCGAATGTTGCAGTTGCAATAGATTGTCAATAGAATCAAGGATGTTATTTAAACCTTTGAAACTTCCTATTATGTTCAAGTGCTACATTTGTGACAGCTTGACAATGGAATCGGGGAGGTTATTTAAACCTCTACAACTTACTATTTTCAAGTAATGCAAACGTGACAGGTTGTTGGTGGAATAAGGAAGGTTATTTAAACTTCTACAATCTTCTATGATCAAGTGTTGTGGTTGTGACAGGTTGCGAATAGAATCAAGGAGGTTATTTAAACTTTTACACCCTTCTATGCTCAAGTGTTGCAGTTGTGACAGCTTGCCAATGGAATCAGGGAGCTTATTTAAACCTCCACACTCTATTATATTCAAGTGTTGCAGCTATGACAGGTTGTCAATGGAATCAATTTCAGATTGGGTTCCAGGCACCAAATTGGGAGCCTTGGAACAGGGTATGGACATCCATCAAAGCATAAAGGATAGAGGAATTTTGTCAGATATTGTAGTTGCAACTGCTCTTGTAGACATGTATGCTAAATGTGGGATCATAGACAAGGAACTTGGAGTGTTCGACAAAATGCCTCAAATAAATGTGGTCTCATGGACTGCAATAATTGTAGGATATACATAAATTAGATCTATTGAAAATATTTGCAGTTGCACCCATGTTGGCTCAATTCACCTATCAATATAAGAAGGTCAAACTGCCTCTGGTAGTTAATGGTATAATACCTAAAGGGAGCACTAACTAATAATCTCAACTGATAAATTAAATCAAAGAAGCTAGATAAAACCAAAATCCCTTTCGAAATGAAAGGGGAAGTATAAAAAAGGCACATTTTTTAAACAATTTGGTAGCCTCAATAGGTGGTAGTAAAAGACACACATAGTCACTCCCCTGGTTTTGAGGTCTTCACAGAACCATCCCAACAAATCTATTTACATCACAAAATCTCAAAAATTGGTAACAACTTAACCATGCATAAAATTGGGAAGGAAACTAACCTTAAAAGTTACTTCATGCACACCTAAGTTTCTAGTACAGGTTGAGGATTTGAATTCGTCAGTAGGGAAAAAAAAATTCTTGGGTTTGTTATGGCTGTGTACATCCATGTATATATAATACTATCAAAGGCCCTCTCCCATTTTCTATAGTGACATAACAATAACAACTGACAACTGACAGCCATAACCGGCCAGCCAACCTTGGATACAATCCATCGGTATAAAACTATCTAAAAGCCCTGAACTGTCTAAAGTTTAAAAGACATAAAACTATCACAACATATCAAGCTCATTTCTACTGCTAGATCTAAGCATGTAAGAAGCAATAATCACATATCTACTAAATTTCTTATTGGAAACCAAAGACCAGTCCCCCTCCTTGGAGGGTTTCAACAATTTTTTGCTTTGATGATAATACCAACTGCTCCTCACAATGGCGAGAGGCTCAAAAGAAGGCTGAGATGTTGGACTCGTAACTTGAGTAGTAGAGTATGGAAGGAAGCTTTTTATCCATGAAAGTAAACCTTTTTGAGCTCTTTGCAGCAACCATAGAATGAGGTGAGGTTTTCTCTACAGCATTTGATAAAGGAGGAAAGACATTTTCAACAAAGAATCTTTTACTCTAGTTTTGTTGGGAATTTATTTTCAAATATTAATATTTTATTTAGTACAATATAATCTAGTTTAATATAAAATCTAATTATATTAATTGTTTCATCTTTTATGCCTAATGGGCCTCTTTATTATCATAGATATTTGTTATTTTGTTGACTGTTGTTGTTGAAGGCACCCTTGGCCTAGATCATATTGCTCATACATTCAATTTGGGATATTTTGATGGCTCGTATTTTGATAAATGATTGTGCCACAGAGGATTAATTATTTTTGAAAGGTATGCTTTCTCTAAATGCAAGTGGTTTCAACTATGTAGAGACCATCATGCATGCAGCGCACCAGGCAATAAAATAGACAAGAAGAAATATTATATGTGCACATATATTATTATGCCCACAAGATCATGGTGTGATAAGGCACACAAAACAAAGTTTTAATGGCACATATGGCAAGCGGTAGGCATTTAACATTCATAGACTAGACTTCCTATGGAGAAAATGGTAAACAATGGTGCACATTTTTTAGTATGTGAAGCATAAAACACACATTTTTCTTGGGGAAAAGTTCAAAATAGATGCACTATGGACTAAAAAACACTAAGACCTAGAATCCATTATCCTAAAACCTTGCCACTAGGAAATTTGGAATAGTATTTATAAGTGACTACATTTAGAATATTTGTTTTTAGGATGAAAACATGACCACCAATATAGCCCCTCTGATGCAAAGCATCTCAAGGTATGGGTAATCAACATCACCAAACGAATAGTCAGCATAACTAAAAGAGTAGTTTTGCTTAAATTTTTAGGTCTTGTTCACAACTTAGATTCCTTATGCTCAAATTTTCAAATTTCAAGTGTTTTCCCTCTCTTTTGGAATGTCCCACTTGGCAGGAAATCTTTGAGATCACTATTAACACTTGAAAGGAGGCCTCTGATGTGTTATGGTACCTCTTTAAAAAAATGGGTTAGTTATGAAAATCGTTATCTCTTGTAAGAAGCATTTTTTACTTCCCAAATCAGCCTTGAGAAAATAGAGTGCCTCATTTTCATGTTGATGAATGATCTTGCAAATCCTTTTGCATGTTAATGCATGTTGGAGAGGGTGCCCCACATGTCTATTCTTAGCCATTGATTAACAGTTCTTGATGGTGAGAGTTACACATTTGACATGATCTCCATTATTGGTCTTGATAATGGGAGTTACTCATTGACTTGGTCTCCATTCTTGGAGAGGGGTCCCAAATTGGAGAGAAATGAGTTACACTATTTGCAGATTGTTCTCTCATTTTTGGCACCCAAGTCAGAGGAGGATGTAAGGATAATAGCAGATTGAAGATTGAAGACCAGTTTAGCCCCCATTGAAGGTTTTTTTGTGAGTTATAATAATGAGGGATTTTCTTTCATTTTCACAAGAGCTCAGTGGTGGTGTGTTATAGGTGGATACGGTGTGGTTTTTCAGGTCAAAAATATTGTTTTTACAAGAGGAAACTCTACCAGATTTTTCCAAGAAATTTTGTTGTATTCTTTTTCAATGTAATGTGAAGAAATCTTTAGTATGATCATTGCAATCTTTGTTATGTCAAGATCATTGTAATCCCTATTATATTGAGGACTCATGTGTTGAACAATAAAATCATATTTAAAGCATATCCTCATTCTTAATAGCCTTATGTTGATTATATTCGAGTGTTGGTTGTGTTGTTAAATCTTACTTATAAGTAGAGAAGTCTTGTGTTAGATTCTTGTGTTGTTAGAATACATTCGTGTGGCTGCAAGGACAAATTCAACATGTGTTAGATTCTTATGTTGTTAGAATAGATTCGTTTGGCTGCTAGTGCAAATTCAACATTCATTTGCCTCCCTATCCTTGACTGCATCACCCTTTCTCTTACTATACCAACAAGATTTATAGGTATAGTTGCCATCCTACACCCAACCATACACACTGTTTCCCTGTTCAAATTTATGCTGAAATTCAATATCTAATTTTCACTAGTTTGGAATGAAATTTTTTAATTGAAGATGGAAAATCAATATATTCTTTGTTCAATGGTTAATCTGCAGTGAGATCAAAAATTTTGATATTCATAGCATGCTCTTCCAAGAAAAATAACCAAGGAAAAAAGGATTTAAACATCATGAGATATGCAGAGAATTCTAGTTTTAAAAACATGCCTAAAATGGGTCATTGATCTTTTAAGAACATTCAGAACTTTTGCTTTGCTTTCTCTATTTGCTAATGCTTTACAGAAAGACAGCACCTTAGAAGAGAGAAGGGAAGACTTGGTAAGCATAGCTGTGATTTTCAATTTAGTACATAGTAATTTTACTACGGTATTGTTAGCCAAGTATGACCCTTGCATTTTACTTTAATGGTACTTGTTAGTGCTTCTGATAATTGAACTCTTTATGTTAACAAATACATTTAGCTGCAACTATCTTGGAAAAAAGTAATTTGGTGAAATATGATTGCAAAAGTGGATATTTCCAGGTTAATGATCTAGGACGGATAGCCAATTATTGCTACATCACTCATGGGACTTGATGGCTACTTATAATGAGCACTTGAAGCCAACAATGGGTGATATTGAGCTATGCTAATTGTTTTCATTAAGTGAAGAGTTTATATATGTGACAATAAGAGAAGAAGAGATGGAACTTGCAAAGCTCTTAGATCGTGTTCCTATTCCAGTGAAGGAGAGTTTGGAGGAGTGAACTGCCAAGATCAATGTTTTTCTCCAGACTTACATTTCACAGCTTAAGCTTGAAGGTCTCTCCCTCACGTCTGATATGGTGTTTATTACTTAGGTATGTATTTATATTGAAAACTTGTGTAGCAAAAATCATAACCATTTTATCAATTTATAAGTGGGTGACTTGAATTTTGTATCCTTTGTAATGCAAATGATAACTATTTTCTACCTTTTTATAAGTGGGTGACCTAAGAATTTTGTGTTGTCCAGAAAAATCTAAATTTAGCCCTGAGGATGTTGTGCATGTCCACCCTCCTGCTTTTGTTTCTAACCATACAACACATCCTTAAGTCCTATCTTCTCCAACTCATTCACCTTTGCTATACAGAAGGAATTTACAATTTGTTATGGAAGTTGTTGGATGATGCATGCTATGTAGTTCTAAATACATTTTTTTTCTTTGGTTATGTGTTGCAAAGTGCAGGTCGCCTCCTTAGAGCACTTTTTGAGATTGTCCTAAAAAGAGGATGGGCTCAATTAACAGAGAAGGCACTTAACCTATGCAAGATGGTTGGAAAGTGCATGTGGAGTGTTCAAACTCCACTCCAGAAATTTAAAGGCATTCCAAATGACATATTGACCAAAATTGAGAAGAAAGATTTAGCTTGGGATCAGTATTATGATCTTTCAGTCTAGAAGATTAGAGAGCTCATTCATTTTCCAAATATGGGAAAAACCATTCATAAGTTTGTGACAAATTGATTAAAAAGGACTGTAAATACTTGGGTTTGAATAGGATTGAAGTGCCTGAACTGTTGATACAAAGATTCATATGAAGGATTCCTTAATGCAAGGGATGCATGCACATGGTTGGGATACACTTATCTTTACATTTTCATGCTACAAAACTGAGTTCTATATGGTCTATCTACTGATACTTTACAGAAAGACAATACCTTAGAAGAGAGAAGGGCAGACTTGGTAAGCATAGTTTTGATTTTAAATTTAGTACATAGTAATTTTACTGTGGTATTGTTAGAAAAGTATGAATGAAACATATAATTTTTTAAATACTTTTTTATCTCTAAATTTGGCCAAGTACATGATTTCCTGTGAGTCTCGGCGACTTTGGTTGACTTTTTCCTAAAAAATTACATGTTTTAAGTTTTAACCAAAAATCAACGACAAGTTTTCCAAGCGATTACTTGCCATCCAATTTTCTTAGCAAGTACTCACAAGTTCTTTAAACTATTCTTTAACACATTTCGTGTTTCTGCAGTGCATCATTATGTAATACCATTTTTAAAGATTCGGCCATGTGTTAATGTTTGAGTAGTCAAGTCTCAGGACACCTTTCACAACTCGTAACCAAGAACCCATCTCTCGTGAATTTAAATGGTATCCTTGGCACTTGTTTCATCTATGTGATGTTCACAACTTCACACGGATGAAGCACCAAGACATACCAAGAGATCACCCATCCCAGTACTATTCCTGCTCAAACACATTTAATTATGGAGTCTCCCCTACAATCAAACCCACTTAGATTGTTATCCTATTTCAAAACCTTAAGCTAGTATCATGCTTTATGAACCATAAATTGTGGGGATCCTTAGCTCTTTCATTTTTATTCATTTTTAGGAAACTTCTATATCAAATATTTCAACACAATGACTCTGAGTTTTAGAATGCACTGTGACATACAATAAATAGGAAAGGATGATTTCAAGAAGAAATAAGCACAACATTTGATAAACTCCACGAGAAAAAGGTAACTTGATTGTTTATACTTTATTAATCTATCCAACATAGAAATTTTCTGGTGTCAAAGCTTGTTGATTATTTAAGAAAGCATATCTTCCATACAACTTTCACAATATGTAAAATCATATACAAGAAAGCTGCCAATTTTAAAGATATTTTCAATCAACATCATTCAACAATCAGCCTGCAATGTCTTATAGTCAAGCAAACAAAAAGTTCCAATTTGCATCTATGAAACTTACTATGCTTCAATTGTTCATTGAATTTTGTTTGTTGCTTGTCTTTGTTCTCTTTTAGAATCTGCAGAAAAAAGAACCATATAGCTAAATCCAAAATATTTACCATAGAAGTCCCTCAAAGTCAAATTAGCAACTAGAAAAGGAACAAAATATTGTTTATGTAACATGAAAACTAAAACCTGAACTCTTGGAAACAATCAATCTAATACCCTTCCTAAGAACAATAATAGTCTTGTTGATGCACAAAATCTACTAGAACCTTTTAAGATCATTGTAGAATAATTCAATTATCTACTAGGAAAATATTAAATATTTTGAAGCTTGTTATTTATAGAGTGAGAAAGTTTTTATATTCTTGCAAGGGGGGTCCAATATTACATCTCAACAGCTAACTAATCAGAATGCATAGAAAATTTTAATTTTTAAAGGATGATTTATTTTTTTACAAGTAAATAATAATGGCAAAATATTTACAACTCAAAAAAAGTACAGAATATATGTATTACAGGTTGGCATTGAAGATTAAAAATGAATGTATATAAATATATGTTTATTTTGGCGAATAATTTTATCTAACTTTTAAATTTAAATGAAAGTTTGGTTATGAACATATTAGAGAATTTACAAAAGATCCCCATATTTGGGAAATTTTGTGAAATATGGTATAGACCTAAAAATTACCTTTATGTTTCTCTTAAATGTTTACCAACGCTTATTGGGGCACCCAAGTTCAAATCCCATCTGCACAGAATGTCCCTAACAAGTGATACATACTGCTTGTTGGATAACAACCAATTCCTACAACCTGGAGATTACACTAATCCCAAGAGGAATCCCCTCAAAGGCACGATAGGTCAAAACACTAAAAACCCAAAACTCTCACGTGTACACCCAATAAAAGGATCTACCTAACAAGTAAGCTTGAAACATGGAGTAATATTTAGAAGGAAAAAAACCATCTTGGTCATTTTATTATGTAACTTGGAACCTCAAAGGTTCAAGCAGTATAGTTGTTAAAAAGCAAACCACAAGCTAAATAAAATTTTGTCTTCACAATTAAAACTAATTCCCTGAAGTTGAATAAAATTATCACATCATAGACAAAAGCATAATATGTCTTTGAAATTAAAAACAACCCCTAAACCTGAATAAAATGAGTTCCACTATAAAATCAAATGGACTGTGAAGGGGGAATCCAAGTTCAAAGTGTAGAAAGCATGATTGTCATGATAAGGAGTCAAAATTTTGTAAAATGGGGCATCCCATGTGAACCCTAGCAAACTGACATTGGGTGCAAGTATGTGGAGAAGTTGGCGATAGAGTTAACAACCTAGAGCCCGCAGTACAACCACTAAGCCAAAGGTTATATCAAAAAGGGAATTTACCACATCTACCAAACAAACCCCTGAAGATAATGCAGAAAATACATTATTTACAGGGAGATGGGGAAAATAAACCACATTTTGTCTGAAATGCAACAATTTAAACAATAATTACCTGCTAAAATCTTACCTCGAAAAGTGGTTTGTATCTCTGAGCAAACCCATCCACAAAATGTTCTCCACGCTTCTCCTTAGCTTCCTCCAACTGACCCTCGTCAAAACCTTATTTTCAGGTTGCAGCTCGCCAAATTGATGAAGTGAAAGGTCAATACCAACGAGGAAGAGTTTGGAGGAGCGGGAAACCAATAGTGGCGGGGAAAGTGCAAAAAACTGTAAAAAATATCCCAAAAGATTCATTTAATCATCTTGCATTAATATGGACACAATTTTATTAGTTAATTTCTATGAATAATATTTTTTTTAAATATTGATGGAATGTCACAATTTTTAGATTTTAGTCTATGGTATAATTTAATAGTTTCACTTTAGTATATGTAAATAATTTCTATGAATAATATTTTTTTTAAATGTTGATGGAATGTCATATTTTAGATTTTCGTCTATGGTATAATTTAATAGTTTTAATTTAGTATATGTAAATGAAACGAGTGGTATTAATAGCATATGTAGTTGGATAATACAATTCTATATCTTTATATGTGGCAAATGGTTTGAAGCAATGGTAAATGAATTGGAATTTTCAAGAAGAAACTCTTCTAAAATAACAAATGTAATGTGTTTCACATTCATTCATAGAAGCTTCAAATTTAATGCACTTCTAGCCAATGTTAATTTATTTCTTTGATGTTATATATGTGTTCATTTAAACTATGTATGTTAATATGTTAGAGAGTATGTGTTCAAGTTAGGGCTTCCTAACATAATGAGTAATAAAAGTTAAAGAATGTAAATGTTAAATTTTTTTATAAAATATGTGAAGGCCTTAAGACTGCATCGAGAGGCAATGGCTTCCACAATAGGTATTTTTGGTGTACCAAGCAACCTAGGCGGCCAAATGGCCCGCTTAGGTAGGGGTCCCATGAGGGGGGCTTGAGCTCTATGGATTATGATCAAATTCGAAAGAAAAAAGAATATAGGAGTAATAGTCATTTATTTAGTCATTAATTTAGCCATATATTTAATCATTTATTTAGTCATTTTTATTTGTCTGATATTAGTCATTTATTTAGTCATTTAGTTGTGATTTTACCCGATGACCAAATTAGTCACTTATAAATGACCAAATTATTCATTTATTTTCCAAATACTACTAGTATTAGTCACGTGACTAAAAGTTTTAGTCACGTAGTCATTTATTTGCCAAATTCTACTAGTGTACGCCTGTATGGAGAAACCTTTTATCTTTTCAATGGAATCTTCAAAGTAACCCAATTTCTTGATTAATTGAAGGGTACAAATATCTAGACCAACACCTCCATCCACCAAGAATCTTTTGACTTTATTCTTGTGAACAACGACCTCAAGGTGCAATGCACGATTGTATGATGACTGCGTTGAGAGGTCTTGCTTAGATAAGGTGAGAAGATTGGGAATGGTGATGTGTCCTATCATAGCTTGGAATTGCTCAGTATAAAGATTCTTGGGTATGAAAGAAGTTGACAAAGCCTTTTCTAAGATATCCCTATGTGCAGGGGATAGTTTTAGCAACTCCAAGATGGAGATCTAGGCAGGGGTTTTCTTTAACTAGTCTAGGAGACTATAATCACTAGGGTTTGATTTCAAAAGTGTGGATTGTGCCCTATGTCGCAGTGATGCTCCTTGGATTGTGACCTTTCCTCGATGTGTGGTGACTCCGCACTCGACACTAGGCCCTTTGATCGTGGTAATGGATATGAAATTATTGCAAGATGTGACTACATTGTTGTATACATAACCTACATTGGAGTAATTCTTCTCATTTCTATTATTTTTTCCCTTGTTATGATCCAACATTGGGTTCTTGTATATATTGAGGTCTTAGTTCCCTAATTATTGATTGACAGTCACGTCTCCATTGTCGATTAGATCTTAGATAATGTTTTTTAATTTCATGCAACTCATTGTCTTATGTCCTTTGATTTTATGGAAATCACAAAAATCCTTCTCATTATACCATGTGATGGTTTAACTTGAGATTCTTGGTAATTTTGATAGTTGGGGAGTGTGATAAGGTTGGATTGCACCAAATTTTGGTGGTCCTCTTTATGTGTTGGTGTTATTGACTTGGTTTTTTTGTGGCTTTTGTTTGTTTTTTGTGTGTTTTTTTGTGTGTTTGTTGGTTGATTTTTTGTTTGTCTGGGAGCACTTAGGACCACTTTTGTATCAATGAAACCATCGTTAGTTATGTTCTTGTTCTTGTCCCATATGCGAGTCTTGTCATTGGAACTAGTAGTGGGTGATTGTACTTGTATGTTTGTGTGTTTCCTTGTGCAATAAGGGCTCTTTCGATGTTAAGTGACCTACAGATAAGCTCTTCATATGATGTAATACATCGCATTTTTAATTGAAAGGATATATCTATGTCTACATTGGCAATGATGATCCCTATTTGTTGCTCTTCGAGAATAGGCCATTTTCTTTTGCTGCTCTCTACCTCCAACATTGTAATAAATTTGCAAAGGATTCACCCTTTTTTTCTTTAGGGTGTACAATTCTTCCAAGATTATGTCCATTTCTAGGTTGTAGGAAAAATGATCCACAAACCGATCAATTATGTCTTGGAAGGTTTGAATTCTCAGAGGTAAATGTGAGAACCAATCTATCGTTGGGCCTCCCAAGCTATGTGGGAAAAGGTACATCAAATAGGAATCATTGTAACCAACTTCCATACATGTTACATAAAACTCTTTGATATGATCCTTCGAATTTCCCCACCCTCTATATTTGTCAAATTTTGGGACTTCAAATCGGGTGGGAAAGGTATCATTGTAATGTTTCTATCAAATGGGTATGGACATAAGTCCTATTGTGCATGTGGTTTCTTTTTTTTTCCCATTTGGATGTCTTGGATTTGTTTTGTAAGTGCCTTAATTTGTGAGGACAAGTCATCTTGGGGATTTGGTAGGGGAGCATATGTGTTATATTGTGGGATGGTAGATGAGTTATACTAGGGATTTTGATATGGGGGAGTGTTATATAGTGTGTATATATTAGTGGTTTCCCAATATATTTAACCATATCTCTACTCACATATATCAAATTTAACCTAGGGACCTATGGCTTAGCTCTTTGATTTACACAATGTCAAGCTTTTGTAGGAATTTTTTTTCCTTGTCATAGACATTCTTAGTCTAAACTTAATCAAGACATTTGATGTGGTAAAATCAATTTCATTAATCAAAGCTTAACTCAATTGGACCCACAAAGCAAGTACATCTTGGTCTCATTTTCAAACATCTTGGCTTCCACAAACAACAAAGAGAAAACATGGAAATGTATTTCCAAACATTGTATCAAAGTTCTACCATCCAACAATAATTAAATTCTTAGGTTTATCACTCCAAGGATAAAGCATGTTTTTCACTACCTTGATCTTGTAAACAAAGTCCCTCTTAGGTTCAAAATGTTAGGATCAATCATCCCATCCATCTCAAAACATTTGACATCTCACCTCACAAACAACATTGAAACTTTAGACACATCAACATTCTAGACTTAGGTTATCATCAATTAAATCCCCTAGTTTAGCTATATGTGTGTAAATGAATCCTTTTCATACATTTAGTCAATTTAGCCATCATCATTTTGAACAAGTCTATCCTAAAAGTCACAAGTATACCTTTAGGATCCACAAGTTCATTAGCATCTTTATCCAAAAACATAAAACATCTAGTCTAGTGTTGTCCAAAGTTTAGAAGTTCATCATCCATATCACTCACCCCTTGTCATCATCCATTTGGTCCTAAACACCTTAGAGGGTCACTTTTATCAAAATTTGAATCAACTAGAGAATTCCAACAATAAAAATTCCAACACACTTCTCCCATAGTTGATCCAAAATTTATGGTAACAACATGATCACAATACAAGAAAAACATGGAACAAAACAAAACTTCATCTACCATGAGTGATCCCAACCAAAAATAATTTGATCCTAGGAGCTACTCAACCCCATCACAACAACCACCACAAACTTCACTAGACATGGGGTATGAATTAGAAGATGTTATGAATAACCCACATGAGCTCACCACAAAGGAGCTCCTTGAAGCACATCAAGATTCCAAAACTCACCATCTCATCAACACATTGATGAAGATGAACCCTACGCAATACATGCTAGCTTTAGCAAATGAAGGAGCTAAACTCCCTTCAACATTTTATTTAGAAACAATTAAGGAATAACCTTTAGGAAATATGGCTTGTATTCCTCTAGCTTCCATCATACAACCCTTGGTACAAGGTGTGACTCAATCCATCATTCAACCAACTTCATCACATGTACCAATTCAACCTTTGACTACTAGTCTTGCAACTAGACTTGGAACCAACCTTGGTCTCACTCCAAATATAGGAACTTAAATAACTTTGGGAACACAAGACAAAACCATCCCAAGTTGGACACCAACATTTCATGCCCAACCCTATGCATCCACTAGAACAAGTTCCCAAAGTATTCCTATTGTCTAAACAAGTCAAGTGAGTCAAATACCCCAGTGGATCAATAAGGAAAGGTAAACTAGTTAAATGCCTCAAACCTCATCCCATTGGGGGATTAGTGCTACATTGATGTGGAATGTCAGCCTTTTCCCAATCCCTAGATTGAAACAAGCTTTGAAATGGATTTTATTGATGAGTATTGATGAGAATGGATGTAAACTAAGCTAAAATGGATTCTATTGATGAATATTGATGAAAATGGATGCATTATTATTTTTTTACTGACTATCATGATACCATGTTAGCACGGAAAGAAGATAGAAGAATAATATAAATGGATTAACCATTGATTTCGAGATTGATTTCATCAACCCATCCCATTGACACATCAAATCAAATGGTTCAATTAGTCCCTCAAACAAACCAACAAAACACATCAAACCCCTTGGTCACAAATCCCATCAACCAAGGAAACACATTAGTACCAAATCAAACACATCAAGGAAATGCATCCAATCCATTGGTTCCCCAACACCAAAACAATCAAGTAAACCCTTCCAATAAATTGATCCAAAGCCGAAGCATGCCACTAATATCGCAACACCAAGTGGCACCATCTCAACCTTTGGTCCCCGAAGTAAAGAATAATCAAATGGGACCCCAAACCTACATTCCTCCACCTCAATCTCAAAATTTATAAGGAATGGTAGTGTAAAATCAAGGATAAAGTGTACCAAATCCAAATCTAATGTCCAACCCTCAAAATCTCATCATGCATCAACCACCCCACAATCAACTCAACCCACAAAACACTCATAACTTGGTCCCTCAAAATCCACCCTTCATCCCATAAAATCAAAATATCACAATTCAATCCATGCAAACAAGTCAATTTGTCCCAAACCAAAACATCATTTCACAATCCCAAGGACAAAATACATTGGCTTATCAACAACCCATTGTTGATCAACAACAAGTGCAATTACTAGAATAACAACAATAAGCTCACTTTATAGCACAACAACAACCACACTTACTAACGCAACAACAACGGGCTCAATTACAAGCCCAACAACAACAAACTCAACTACAAGTACAACAACAAGCCCAAAAACAAGAACGCTTGCAAGCACAACAATAGGCTCAATTACAAGCCCATTTACAAGTGTAACAACAAGCTCAATTACAAGCCCAACAATTGCAAGTGCAACAACAAGCACAACTACAAGCACAATAATACACTCAACAACAAGTCCTTGCATAACAACAACAACAATAGCAACAACAAGTCTATAATTATTCAAGACTTTATTAGATACAATAGCAAATAGATTTAGATTTGTTACACTTTGTCCTTAATTTTATGCTACCATTCCTTGAAAATTTTGAGATTGGGGTGGAGGAATGTAGGTTTGGGGTCCCAGTTTATTTTGCATTACTTAGGGGACCAAAGGTTGAGATGGTGTCACTTGGTGTTCTGATATCAGTGGCATGCTTTGGATTTGGATCAATTGATTGGAAGGGTTCCCTTGATTGTTTTGATGTTGGGGAACCAATGGATTGGATGTGTTTCCTTTGTTGATGGGATTTGTGACCGAGGGGTTTGATGTGTTTTGTTGGTTGGTTTGAGGGACTAATGGAACCATTTGATTTGATATTTTAATGGGATGGGTTGATGAAGATGGACCTTGTTGCATGGAGGATTGACCCTGCATTATGGTGTTTACTTATCCTTGTTGATCCACTTGGGGTATTTGACTCATTTGACTTGTTTGGACAATAGGAATACTTTTGGAACTTGTTGTAGTGGATGCATAGGGTTGGGAATGAAATATTGGTGTCCAACTTGGGATGGTTGTGTCTTGTGTTTCGAAAGCTATTTTAGTTCCAAGATTTGGAGTGAGACCAAGGTTGGTTCCAAGTCTAGTTGCAAGACTAGGAGTCAAAGGTTGAATTGGTACATGTGATGAAGTTGGTTTAATGATGGATTAAGTCACACCTTACACCAAGGGTTGTATGATGGAAGCTTGAGGAATAGAAGCCATATTTCCTAAAGGTTGTTCCCTAATTTTTTCTAAATCAAATGTTGAAGGGATTTTAGCTCCTTCCTTTTCTAAATATAGCATGTATTGTGTAGGGTTCATCTTCATCAATATGTTGATGAGATGGTGAGTTTTGGGATCTTGATGTGCTTCAAGGAGTTCCTCTGCGGTGAACTCATGTGGGTTATTCGTAACATGTACTTCATACCCCATGTCTAGTGAAGTTTGTGGGGGTTGTTGTGATGGGGTTGAGTAGCTCCTAGGATAAAATTCTTGTTGGTTGGGATCACTCATGGTAGATGAAGTTTTTTCTTGTTCCATGTTTTTCTTGTATTGTGATCTTGTTGTTACCAAAAAATTTGGATCAACTATGGGAGAAGTGTGTGGGGATTTGTATTGTTGGAATTCTCTATTTGATTCAAATTTTGATAAAAGTGACCATCTAAGGTGTTTAGTACCAATGATGTGAATGGATGATGACAAGGGGTGAGTGATATGGATGATTAACTTATAAAATTTGGACAACACTAGACTGGAGGTTTGATGTTTAATGTTTTTGGATAAAGAAGCTAATGAACTTGTTGATCCTAAAGGTAGAATCGTGACCTTTAGGATGGACTTATTCAAAAGGATGATGGCTAACTTAACTAAATGTATGAAAAAGGATTCGTTTACACACATATAGCTAAACTAGGGGATTTTATTGATGATAACCTATGTCTAGAATGTTGATGTGTCCAAAGTTTCAAAGTTGTTTGTGAGGTGATATGTCAATTTTTTTGAGATGGATGGGATGATTGATCCTAATTTTTTTAACCTAAGAGGGACTTTGTTTACAATATCAAGGTAGTGAAAAACATGCTTTATCCTTGGAGTGATAAACCTAAGAATTTAATGATTGTTGGATGGTAGCACTTTGATACAATGTTTGGCAATACATTTCCATATTTTTCTCTTTGTTGTTTGTAGAAGCCAAGATGTTTGAAAATGAGACCAAGATGTACCTTCTTTGTGGGTCCAATTGAGTTAAGCTTTGATTAATGAAATTGATTTTACCACATCAAATGTCTTGATTAAGTTTAGACTAAGAATTTCTATGACAAGGAAAAAGGTTTCAAATAAAAGCTTGACATTGTGGAAATAAAAGAGCTAAGCCATAGGTTCTAAGGTTAACTTTGATATATGTGAGTAGAGATATGGTCAAATGTATTGGGAAACCACTAATATATTGTTTTTTAAAAAAACAAGATATAGTTAGAGGTATACAACAATATATTATCCTTGAAGTGCACTCACAAATAATCAAAGGGTTTGATATTTGAAGAACATGTTGATGTTTGTTTGAGTTCATTTTAACAAGCAATGTATTTACTAACTCAATGGGTATGGGAGATATTTAGAAAGTTTTTTTCCACAAGACTTACTAGTTTGGCTCAACAAAATCAATCACTTTACAATCTAGAGGAATATAATTATGTTACTTCTTAGTAGGCTTACCTCACCCTCGAAGGAATGATGTAATCTAAATCTATAGAGGATTCAAATAGGCCATGTCAAGGAAATGTATTGTCTTGACATACCTAGATTTGTACAAGAGAATTAACTCTTAAGCTTGATGCCTCAACTATAAACCAGATGTGGTAAGTAACTTCTTTGAATGATGCTATTCCAATGCACTACTTTAAAGGACATTTCAGAAAACTTGGTTGGCCCCTAGAAAAGGTTTTTAGTGACACTGTGAACATAAGGGGTATAAACCATACGTAAGCTACTTAAAGATTTATCCATTCCTGCCCAAATAATTATGTTCGGATGAGGATTAGGCACTGTCATGTTACCATGCCCCCAATATAAGCTACTTTCTTTTGATTTCACAAACTTTATATAGCCCTCCGATAAATGAGCTTTTAGGGTCACTTATGAGTTCTCCATTACGAGATGTGTCTCATAGGTAGGACCTTATCTAATAATGACAAGAAAATGCTATTTCTCTTCACCAAAGATCATATGAAGCACAAGGGGAGAGGATAGGTAGCAAATCCATGGGGTGACTCAAAAAAGTTTGTAAACTTAGAGTGTTTCTCTTCACTCAAGATTGCATAAAGCGTAAGGGGAGTGGATATGTACTAAAAGGCTACACAAGCATGGAAAGCACAAAATACACTCATTCTTTTTAAGTCCTAAAAGGAAATGATGAATTCATTTTAATAGCACCAAACTGAAGTATGAATTTGTGTTGTTCAATTTTAAACCAATATTGCAATTGTGAGGATGTTTTGGTTTAATTTTAGCCAACTTTAGAAAATCATAGCATTGGAAATTTTAAACCAAATTGAAAGCTAGTTGTCCTAAAGCATGAAATAAAGCAACATATGATGGGTTATATCATCCCATAAATGTTTGAAAAACACTTTTACAATAAAGATTAAATGATATTTTGCTCCTTCACTTCAAGATTTTTCTCCTCTCCAAACCTGCAAAATAGTTAGCCTTACAGAAAAAAACCAAAAGTCAATAAATGATTAGAGAGAAAATTAAATTGAAAATTTAAAGCAAACATAAAAATTTCACTCTTTGTTTTACCTTGTAATAGAGTTGCTTTGTCAAATAGAAATAGCGCTACAATATTTCAATAACATGGTAATTTTTCAATAGTGTTGCTCTTGCTTTATGGCAATAGTGCTTCTTTGTTGAACCTAAAAAAAAAATAGAATGATCAATAGCATTGCAATATCAATAGTGCGCTTCTATCAGAAAAGCAAAAGCACCGCAATAAAGCAATAGTGTCACAATGCATTAATAGCACTGTAATACATCAAAAGTGTCACTCTGGCAAATTTTAATAGCATTGTTTTGCCTCAAAACTTGGAAATTATGGAAAAATCAAGAAAAAATCATCAAATTTGGTTAGTTCTGCCCTCCTAGTTCCATAATGTGATCATGATCACAACCTAAGCTAAGCCTACCAGATCCATACTAAATAAACCAAGATTTAGCTAGTTAAGTCAAACTCCCAATGAAATACTTGAAAACATCAATTAAAGAAGCCATTTAAACATAAACAAACAAGAAATGCTTAAAGGAAACTAATCTAATGACTCAAACCTCATTCCATTGAGGGATTGGTGTTGCATTGATGTGGAATGTTAGCCCTTTCCCAACCCCTTAGTTGAAACAAGCTTTTAAACGGATTACATTGATGAATATAAGCTAAAATGGATGCAAAGTTATACTAAAATGATGCTAAATGCTAAAATGCTAAAGGAGATGGATCTAAAATTTGGTATAGTCTAGTTGCTCTAAATGAAAGTGGATCCATTTCTCATAGAAATGATGAGTATTTATAGGAGAAATGGTTGAATCAATGGTCAGGATTGATTTGATCAATCAATGGATGAGAAGCAATGAGAGGTGAAGGCATGGATCAAGGATTCTCATCAATGGATGAGAATGCAAGTTGATGAGGATCAAGGATTTAATCAATGGCTCTCATTGATTCAAAGAAGCACACTTCCTAAAAATTAGGAAGTTGTTAGGAAGTTTGTTACAAGAATATTCCATTTTGGAGTAGTTCAAATGGAGGAATATTTTAGGGGAATGTTCCCTTGCAAGTGGGAATGTGAGATAAATTAGCTATTTAGGTAATTAAAACAAATTTTTAATTGTGCAAGATAGATGAAATTAGGATTTTCATTAAATAATTAACTTATTTAATGAAAGGGGGTTTAATGACATTTAACTAAATATTAAAGATTATTTAATTAAATGAGAAGACATAAGCAATTTAATTAAATAATTTGTATTACCTAATCAAATAAGATGAAAATTAGCATGAAAGGGGATGAATTAGCCAAACAATATTGATCATTTGATTAATAGGAGAAACTAAAAAATTTAGTTAAATAATGAAGATTATTTAATTAAACGGTCGAAAAGAGGTGATTCAGGATGAAATAGTATTAGTAATCAAATTCGGTTGTACAATATTAGTCAGGACAATTTTAAGTGTCTACACATTATGTAGATACCTAAAATTTTCCTAAGCATATCAACATCTTGATTTCACTTCCTAACATCATTTTCCTCATTATCACCTAATTCCTCCATTTAATTAAATAATTCCCAATTATTTAGTTAAATTGACTTTATTCCCCTATTAATTGAATAATTAAAGTCATTTGATTAATTCAACATTTTCACACTAATAATACCTCTTGATTAAATAATTCTCAATTATTTAATTAAAAATCTTAATTTCCCTCATTCTCACAATTAAATAATTTTCATAATTGTTTACTTGGTTATTTTTCCTCCAACCCTCCAACTTGCACAAAGACTATTTCATATTTAAATTCATATTCTTCTCTCCAATTCAAAATATCTCCAACCTATTTCCATGAAATTAGGGATATTTTGGGCTCTCATGAATCCTCAACCATTGACCCTCCTTGATCTTCACCCACCTCCTTGATTTCCTCTCATCCATTGATCCTTAGATTAAATCTTGATCGTTATCAGAATTCCCAAAATCTATTAAAAAAGCCTTCGTCAACATGAAAATAATTCACAATCCTCATAAGCATAGGCACTCTCTAGAATTCTTGAGTCATTTCTTGAGCATTTGAGCACCTATTTTGTGAGTCACATCCTCCCATATCAAGCTTTTGCAACATGGATTATGCACAATTTGAGCAATCCACATCAGAAATATGCATCAATCCACAATGGGATTAAAGGTTTACACTTTCAGTTTGGTTGATTGCTTTGATTTTAGTTCAAACTCTTAGATTAAGCCATTTGAATGCTTTACAAATGAATTTCATTAAGTATGAGTTTGTATGATCTTAATTGTGTGAATTCTTAGTGTTTTTAAACTCTAATTACTTCATTCATGCTTACTTACTTCCCCTACGATATTTTGGCACACCTAGTGGGAACCATGTCCTCGATTTAATCATTTTTGTGGAGTTTCTCTTGGCCTTTCGGGTTACAAAGATAGTGCAACATTTCTATTTCAATAGTGTGATGCCTTTACAAAATATCGACACATCCGTGCAATTCAAAGTTTGATGCATCTGATTGGTTCATCTTCTGTTTGTTTGCAAGAAACTTTTACGCCTCTCTCAAAGGGTGATACCTTTACAAAATTGTGACACTTTTGTCTATTAGAATGTTGATGCCTTTGCCATAATCCTGTGTCTTTGTTCTAACTACCCTATATTTTTTGGCAGGACAATGCAATGCTTTTGTAGAAAGGTCGACGTCTTTATTGAAGGTTGATGCCTTTGTTGATTGACAGTGCAATGTCTTTGTTTAAAATTTTGACACCTTTTTTCAAGTAAACGACACTTATATTTTGTTAAGGTTTGTAGTTTGATTTGAGTTCTTTATTTTGACTAACCTTTAAGAATCCTCTATTTTCTCAATTGCATCTAATAGTTTGCAAAATGTGGTGATCATTGGAGGATGATTAGAATTCAAAAAGTTAATAACATTTTTGGTTATAGGGTTTTGAGTTAATCTAGGAATTTTATTTTCTCTTGGTGCACTTAAAATACATCTCACATTTCATTTGGTACATTTAAAAATAAACAACACAAATTTCATTTTCCCTTGATGTGCTTAAAAGAAAAATACAACTTGCATAATTAGTTTTGGGTTTGAAAATAGACATGCAAATCTAATTTTATTTCAGTGTACCTAAAATTGAACAAGATAAATCTCACATTTTCTTTTAGTGCACCTAAAATGAATTATTTGATGTGTTTTCTAGGTAAGTACATATGTATGCTCTTTCCTTGTGCCTAGTGTGATTTTGGAAATCAAAAATACCACTAACTTGTAATCTATTTATACACCTTGAGGTATAGTGTTGAGTATCTCTCCCCTTGTGAATCCTAAGAATGATCTTGGGAATCAAAAGAAACATTTATTTTGTTTATTTCAAGTAGGATACTTGCTTAGGGACCTCATCACCAAAAGTTCTAATATCAAGCACATTTCCCTGTGGGTTATATAAAGGGGGGAGAACAAAAGTTGTACCCCAAGGAGTGGCCTGCATCCTTCAAGCCAAGCCTCATGACCCTTAGTCCACTAGGCATGTATAAGTGATGAGAAAAGAGGAGACCCCTCTTGAAAAGGGCATATCGGATGAGCTCTTTGTTCACGACAGGCCCCTACTATGAACTTGTTTAAATCTAGAAGCCTAAGATCCATTTGTTAACTATCAGTTTATAGTGGTGCAACATATAAGGATCAATGCGTGAAGTTACCATGTATTTCCCTTTGTTGAGGTGATTGATATTCCTTATTAGGATATTTTTGTTTCAAGGTGAGATTTTTCAAGGTGGTACATGACCTTGGCATACTCTAGTCACTCATTCATCGTGGAGGTATAGCTTTGGTAGGTGGGGCCCACTATAATTTCCATCTCGATCTACCACTAAAATAGGATGTGTATCTATGGAATGTCTTTATTTTAAATCTACCTGTGATACCAATTAGCATGGTCTTATTGAAGAAGACACAAAAATATTCCAAACATCCAGTTGAGTCATTCCTACATGTTGTTTTTGTTGTTTTCTATCACTTGCCAAAACAATTAATCACAAATTAGACTTCAAAATTTCAAGCCCCTAGGTCAAACTTGCAAGAATTCAACCTTGGTGCAGGAGCACCCAGTACACACAATTTCAACAAGTTATCCTTTGAAGGAAGGAATTAGGAATTTAGGGATATTTCAGTAAATTAATGTTAAATAAGGTCTTTGAGACTATTATTCATGTAATTAGGGGTCTTTGATGTTATTTAGTTCAAAAAATGCAAAAGGTTGCATAAAAATGTACTTATTGTCAACAAATTGTTAAAAGTGCAAAACTAGGCAATTAGGGGTCTAATTGGTAAAAAGTTGGTTTCCAATGTCCAAATAATTAAAATTCCAGTTGGAGGATGTTTGTAAGGGTGGTTAGATGTTAAATAAGCCTCTCATGGTCGAGGCATTGTTGTTGAATCTTTTTTTTTTAAGAATCATTTTTTTTTAAGTTATAATGAAAAAAAGGCTACGTTCTGGAAATTTTTGTGTGTAAATTTGCTGCTAAAACGTGTGGTACGACCTTTGTACAACCTGTACAGGCTCAATCCTATTATGGTTGGAAAGAGGAGAGTGTCATCTTTCATTTGAAAGTGGTTTGGTGAATTTTCATTGAGTTTAGAGGGTTTCATTGACGTTGTACTGAAACTGCCCTGTTTTGGTGTAAATTGGTGGTTTGAGAGTAATAAAATGAGTTTTTAGGGCATTCCACCTACTGTAGCAATTGTAACTCGGTGGAATGACCCCATTTGTTGTAAAATAGGTTTCCAAATTATTTGCAAGTCAGAGGAAGTGTGTTTGTGGGTTTTGGGTGTTGCCCTAGGTTGAATTTGGGTGATTTTCCTTGTGAAAGTAAGGAACTAAAGGATGGTTTATGAGTTTTTCGGAAGAAATAACATATTAAATGAATTTTGAAGCTTGTGCAGGCATAATTATGAGTGTTTGAACAGGTGGTAGGGTCTGGAAAGGCGTATGATTTACAATAAACCCTCCTTTTGAAGGCCTAGAATCAAGGGTTTTAGGGTTTGCCATGTTGGAAGAGTTATTTCTGGAAACTAGTGGTGGATTTAGTAGTTTTTGGGAATTTTAATTTCTTCCTCAAGGTTTCATAAGGTATGGTGGAGTTTAAAGGGTACCTTCTTTGTAAAGGTGGGCTAATCCACTAGCCTTTTCCATGGCAGGAGTATTGGATCTTTGAATTTGTCCAAAAGAGTTGATATTGGTTTTCTTGTATGTTGTATAACTTGCAAAAGGGTATCTTAATCATCCTTGATTTTGTTAGTTGTTTTGGAAAATATTGGTAAAAATGCCTAAACTAGGTTTGCACTGAAACTGGGGTTTAGGAGTGAAATTGGGAAATTGTGCTTCTGATGATTGTTGAACTTGGAAGACTGGTTGAATTACTTTATATGATCATTTTAATCTTTCTAGATGCCTCTTGAAGGCAGGTTACCAATTTGAGTAAGGTTGAGTCTCCTGACTCTGCATCAGAGTGGTATCAGAGCGAGGAAGTAGATCTCTTAAAGATTGAAGGAGAAAGGACATCATGGCTACCAGAGGTTTGAATGAGAAAGAAGAACAAATGAGGAATGCTCTTTTCTAGACTAGATGCAAATACAGAGGTAAGATCTGCAAGGTAATGATTGATTCAGGTTCATTGGGTAATGTTGTTTCAGAAGAAATGGTTGAAAAATTGCATTTGACAAGGCTAAAACATGAATCACCTTACAAGGCATATTGGGTAAATGATAGTCAGCATGTTGTGGTTAGAGAGCAAGCATTTGTAGATTTTGAAATTGGTCCTTATAAAGATGTTCTATTATGTGATATTATGCCTATAAGGGATTGTCATATGATACTAGGAAGGGTTTGGCAATATGATAGATTTGCTATGCATGATGGGAGGCTTAATGTGTATGAAATTGAAAAGGATGGGCAAAGGTATATTTTGAGTTGTTTGCAGGATGAAGGGACACATAGAAGGATAGGGATGTGTGGAAAAAGAGAGATGTTGGAGCAAAAGGAACAAGGGAACCTAGAAGAGACAATAGGGCATAGCATAGTTGCAATGGAGAAAGAAAAACACCATGAAGAAGCATTGGGAAGGACAGTGCAGATTGAAGACATAAGAGAAACAAGGGAAGTGAAGGTCAGAGATGAGAAGACTTTGATGACACAATATAAGGATAGAGAGTGTGAAGAAGACAAAGACAAAGTTGCAGCCACCACATGTAAAAAGATTACTGAGACAATAAGAGCAGAGGAAGATTCAAAGTTAAAGTGTGTGAAAGGTGATGGGAAAGAAAGGGTCAAGGGTGAAATAACCTTAAAAGAGAAAGGTAAGCTTGAAGGTTGTGTTGAAGATAAAGGACATAAAGAAGTTTGTTCATTGAAGGTTAATGGTGTTCTAGGGAAGACACCTATGAAAAGTACAGTGGTACAAGAAGCTGAGACAGAGTATTGTGAGCAGAAGGAACTTGGGGCAGAGATCCCTCAAAGAGAAAAGAATAAGAATGTAGGAGAGTTATCAATGGAGAGCCAAGGAAGGCCTAGTGAGGTCTATAAAGGTAAGAAGCAATGTCTACTGAATGGACAGGGTAATGGGAAGCCACAAAAACCTGATAACAAAGGAGATGAGTTGCAGCAGGGCAGAAGATCTGATGACAGGGAAGTTTTGAAGGCTGAGAATGTTAAAGGAGAAAGAAGAGATACAGACAAGACAGGTGGGAAGGTTGGAGAAAGCCATGAAAGGCTTGAAAATTATAACAAGATCATGACTGGGGCAGTGGAGTGTCCCTTAACAGCAGATGTAAGTGATAAGAAGACAGAGGTTGTGAATACAGTGGACTGTGTGATAGAGGATACAGAGGTCAATAAGATAATGGTACTGATGCAAAGCCTAAATGTCAAGGAACTTAAAGATGCAGAGAAGATGAATGAAGAGGAAGATGTCTTTGAGGATTCTCATGAAGACTTATTGGAAGAAGAAGATAAGGTAAAAGAAGGGGTAGTGAGTGAGTTTGTAGGAGAGTGTGAAGTTAATGAGAAAGGTGCAGTCACTTTGAATGATGAAGAAGATCAAGTAAAATGGATAAGTGCATTTCCAAGAAAGGAAGAGTTGATGGTGAATGGCCTAGTGAAGGCTAGAGGAAAATAATTTGGGAAGTCTCCAATTGGGATGGAGCAGAGAACAGAGAATATGGATTGGATAGGGGTTGTGTATGCTACTGTGCAGGTTATTTTGAGCATGGGAAAGCTGAGAAGAGTTGTGAGGAGGAAAATGGAGAGGCAGAGAATGAAGAGGATTGTTTGCTATTTCTTTGTTTTGATGATTTTGATGATGGAGGTTAATCCAAGAGTCAAGATGAAAGGTGAATCACATAGTGTGGTGTTGTGTGAACATGTTGAGAATGTTGGGAGAAATTGGTTAAGGTATGTAAGTGCAGGTCTGAGATTGATAGTGCAAAACCGAGGAATCAATGCAAGCAAGGGAATGCTACACATGGACAAGACAAAGCCAAAGGTCAAGATGAAGCATATAAAAGGAGTATCAAAGGATGGAGATCCAACTTTGTTGCAGGTGAAGGCTTCCAAGAGACTTGTAAGAATTTTCAAGCCAGGGTGTATGGTGCAGGAGCACCCAGTACACACAGTTTCAACAAGTTGTCCTTTGAAGGAAGGAATTAGGAATTTAGGGATATTTGAGTAAATTAATTTTAAATAAGGTCTTTGAGACTATTATTCATGTAATTAGGGGTCTTTGATTTTATTTAGTTCAAAAAACGCAAAAGGTTGCATAAAAATGTACTTATTGTCAACAAATTGTTAAAAGTGCAAAACTAGGCAATTAGGGGTCTAATTGGTAAAAAGTTGGTTTCCAATGTCCAAATAATTAAAATTCTAGTTGGAGGATGTTTTTAAGGGTGGTTATATGTTAAATAAGCCTCTCATGGTCGAGGCATTGTTGTTGAATCTTTTTTTTTGAAGTTATAATGAAAAAAAGGTTGCTTTCTGGAAATTTTTGTGTGTAAATTTGCTGCTAAAATGTGTGGTACGACCTTTGTACGACCTATACAGGATCAACCCTATTATGGTTGGAAAGAAGAGAGTTTCATATTTCATTTGAAAGTGGTTTGCTGAATTTTCATTGAGTTTAGAGGGTTTTATTGACGTTTTACTGAAACTGCCCTGTTTTGGTGTAAATTGGTGGTTTGAGAGTAATAAAATGAGTTTTTAGGGCATTCCACCTACTGTAGCAATTGTAACTCGGTGGAATGACCCAATTTGTTGTAAAATAGGTTTCCAAATTATTTGCAGGTCAGAGGAAGTGTGTTTGTGGGTTTTGGGTGTTGCCCTAGGTTGAATTTGGGTGATTTTCCTTGTGAAAGTAAGGAACTAAAGGATGGTTTATGAGTTTTTCGGAAGAAATAACATATTAAATGAATTTTGAAGCTTTTTCAGGCATAATTATGAGTTTTTGAACAGGTGGTAGGGTCTGGAAAGGCCTGGAGGTATGATTTACAATAAACCCTCCTTTTGAAGGCCTAGAATCAAGGGTTTTAGGGTTTGCCATGTTGGAAGAGTTATTTCTGGAAACTAGTGGTGGATTTAGTAGTTTTTGGGAATTTTAATTTCTGCCTCAAGGTTTCATTAGGTTTGGTGGAGTTTAAAGGGTACCTTCTTTGTA
Organism: Sequoia sempervirens; assembly: GCA_007258455.2. Classification (NCBI taxonomy): domain Eukaryota; kingdom Viridiplantae; phylum Streptophyta; class Pinopsida; order Cupressales; family Cupressaceae; genus Sequoia; species Sequoia sempervirens. Next base: position 5,613,654 of record VDFB02000019.1, on the reverse strand, counting down.
AAAGTGGGCTAATCCACTAGCCTTTTCCATGGCAGGAGTATTGGATCTTTGAATTTGTCCAAAAGAGTTGATATTGGTTTTCCTGTATGTTGTATAACTTTCAAAAGGGTATCTTAATCATCATTTATTTTGTTAGTTGTTTTGGAAAATATTGGTAAAAATGCCTAAACTAGGTTTGCACTGAAACTGGGGTTTAGGAGTGAAATTGGGAAATTGTGCTTCTGATGATTGTTGAACTTGGAAGACTGGTTGAATTACTTTATATGATCATTTTAATCTTTCTAGATTCATCTTGAAGGTAGGTTACCAATTTGAGTAAGGTTGAGTCTCCTGACTCTGCATCAAACCTCTAAGAAAAATTGATGCTTTTGATTGTCGTAGTGTGATACCTTTGTATGCAAATCGACACTTCTATTTTTATCAAAACATCGCCTTTGTTTGCATCTTAATACGTTTGTGCATTTTCATGCCTTTGTTTTTGAGTAAATCAACAATATCTTAATTTCAACACCTTTGATTCAACAATGCAACACTTTTATTGTATCTTAGCACCTATTCAAGTATTTCAATGCCTTTGTAGAAAACAATTTAGTGCCTTTGAATGTATCTCAGTGCTTTTGATTGTTGGAAAAAAACAAAGAACCTAATATTTTTTCCAATTTTGAATTTTAACCAACAAACATTGGAAAACCTAATATTCATGCAAAATAGACCTGTAGTTATCTTAATCATTCAAAATAGTAGCAAACATACACGTTTCCATCTTCATCTCACGTCACTAGCTTCACTTTATATTTTTCTAAAATATCTTTAGTCATCATTGGATCAATTCAACCCCATCACAAACAACAAACCAATTCATTCAAAACAAACAAGCTAGAAATTAACATAGTTCACTTTTGGTTCAAATTTCTACCATCATCTCTTAGTTTAGTCCTTTACTTGAAAAACTATCTTCTTTTGAGTACTTGGTTTAATTAGTGTCAAAATATTGTGAGTTAACTTGCTTTGGAGTCATTAGTCTCCTCCCAAAGTTTGTGAATCTCAATATCATCCTCCTTAGCTTGGACTCATTTGTCTAGTACAAGTAGGATCATCCCTAAAACACATCTTAAACAAGAGATTTGATCAAAACAAACTTTGTCCAAATTTAAGGTTTCACTCCATCCATTCATTATTGGTCCAAAGAGGCTTAGTTTATCTTTACTAACCAAATTTGAAGCAATGCAAACACCTCCACAAAAACATCTTCATACACCCTCAAAATCCACATCTTCTAGGGATACTACAAGTTTTATGGTCACAACTAGATCTCAACAAAACAAGAAAATGAAGAAGAATCCTAGTGGAACAACTCCCCCCACTACCACAAGTGGCAATACCACAAGTGCTATTGATCAAGCATATGGAATGCCTAAAACCAATCATAAAGGGTATGTAATTCCTTTGCCAACAAAAACGCAACCCAACTCCATTGAAGTTGAAATAGTTCATATAGTGGACAACACTAATAAACCCTTTGGCTTCACTCCCAAATAGATATTAGAGATGACACAAGAGCCATGTCTTGTTAAGACAATGGATGCTATGTTAAGTCTAGATCCAAACCTATACATGTTAAAACTCTCAAAACAAGGTGTTTAATTTCCCCAAAATTTTGATGTCAATTAACTTAGGGAGCGACCAAACTTTTCAAGTTTTGGAGCAAGGAATCATCCACAAGGAAGTGACAACTTAGTACAACATATCATTGAACAAATACCTAATCCTTCTTCAACAAATGTACCAAGTAAACCCATGGTCACTTTACAAGGAGCGGATCAAATGAATTTTTAAACCAATATAACAATCTACTATATAATACTCAAGGTCTAGGGATTCCAACCAACCTAGGCTTACAAACTACAAACAATCCACCCACATACACCAACATACCAAATTCAAATTTAATGAACTATGAGAACAATCCTTTTACCACACCGCCCTCATAAAACATACATGTGCATCAAAAACCCCTCAACAACCACCTCAATATCAACCTCAACAACCCCCTCAACAACCACTTCAACAACTACCTCAATTTCAACCTCAACAACCACTTCAACGACCACCTCAATATCAACCTCAAACTCAACCTCAATACCAACAACCTCCCCAACACAACATCATACCACCAAATCAATACATTAATCCTTAGACAAATTCTACCACACAACACCAACAATATATTGCATACCAACAACAACTCCAAGCATAACAACAACTTCAAGCACAACAACAACTGCTTTCCCAACAACAATTGCAAGCACAACAACAATTACATGCTCAACAACAATTACATGCTCAACAACAATTACAAGCTCAAAAACTGTTACTTGCATAACAGCAACAAAAAAAATCCACGCAACAAAAATCACAACCAAACATCATACCCCAACACCAATATGGACCTTACAATGCACCTCCTCCACCCCAACCCAATCCACAATATCAAATGGGTCCTCAACCTCCATACAATCCATATGGCACAAACCCACCTACATATCAAGATCCCAATCTATACAACACTTACACTCCACTACCAAACATTCTACTTATGGATATATCGTCACAAATTTAAATGTTGACACAAAATATTTAGGATATACAAATGGGAAAGATGAAAAAATCATACATTGTTCAAGACTTATGTCCATACCCATTCAACAAAAGCATAATAATGTTACCCTTTCCCCCAAACTTTTAAATTTTGAAGTTTGATAAACACAAAGGACGTGGTAACCCTAAAGAGCACATAAGAGAATTCTACATAACTTATATGGAGGTATCATATAATGATTCCTATCTTATGCACCTCTTTCCACGCAATTTGGGTGGGCAGGCTATTAAGTGGTTCTCACATCTACCACAAGGAATAAAAATATTCCAAGAAATAATAGATCGATTTGTAGCTCATTTCTCCTACAAAATTGATGTTGAAATCACCCTAGAGGAACTATACTCTCTCGAACAAAACAAAGAATCCTTTCCTCTTTCCTACAAATATGGAGACACAAGGCAAGCAAGTATAAATGGCCAATGCTCGAAAAAAAAAAGTAGAGACCATTACAAGTAATCTAAACATAGATCTTGCCTTCCAATTACACATGCAATGTGTTACAACCTTTGAAGAATTTATCTCAAAAGGGCTTAACATTGAGATGGCACTCATTACTAAAGGAGTAGTACAAATCTATAAGGACAATCACCAACTGTCTAGTTCAAGTGACAAACCTTTGTGATAAATGACAGTGTGGTGGACAAAAATTTGTGATAAATACTCCATCTCAATCAAACACACAACAAAAAATCAAAAAATTGTCTAAAACACTAATCTGCCAAGGGCGCCACCACCACAAAGACAAAAAAATTATCCACCAAGATGAAAATACACTCCATTGGGAGAACCTATTGAAATGATCTTGCGTAAGTTTGTTCAAAATCACTTAATAAAACTTCCTCAATTTAGACAGTATGAAGAGTCGCAATTCAAACCTTAATGGTACAATGAATATCATCACACAAAAGGCCATAAAAATTCAAACTACATGAAACTCAAGAGCATTATCCAAGATCTCATCGAGATTATGGTGAGGTAAACATCGACCATTAACCTAAAAAACTCTAGAAATAATGACTTGGAAATATACAAGAATATTATGCCAAACCATGGTAAAGGAAATGATGTAGGAAAAGCTAAAACCTACAATAATATTAATCTAAATTATGATAATGTTGTGGGTACTATACAATTTGATGATAATCATATATTTGTTGTTACTATCGAGGGACCAAATCCTGAGTGTGGAGTCACCACATGAAGAGGGAAAGTAACCATTCAAGGAGCCCCTACAACAATAAGAGGTCTATCAAAATCTAATCCTACCAATTATAGCTTAATCAAACATCTAAAGAAGATACCAGCCCAAATCTCCATTCTAGAGATCTTGAGGATTTCACCCACACATAGAAACATTAGACAAAGCTCTTTTATCCTTAGTTTTACCTAATTAAATAGACACCAAACAATTCCAAGCCATGGTGGGGCATATTAAATCCACTCACCGCCTAGTATTCACAAAGAAAGACCTTCCATCCCAATCATTTCATAATCGAGCATTACATCTTGAAGTATATGTTCACAAACACAAAGAGAAAAGAGTCTTGATAGATGGAGGTGTGGGCTTGAACATTTCTACCCTTCAATTGGTCAAACACTTGAGTTACTCCAAGGAAGTAATTGAAAGATAAAAAGGAATCACCATTAGAGCTTATGATGATAATGAACGAGATTCAGAAGGAACAATCAAGCTTCCTATACAAGTGGGTCCCACAATAGTAGAGACAACATGCCAAGTCTTGGACCTTGACTTGTCATATAACATCCTTTTGGGTTTCCCATGGATCCATTCTATATAGATTGTAGCATCTACCTATCATCATTGCATAAAGTTTCCATACAATGATAAAGAAGTTACCATTCATGGTGACCATGAACCCTTTTACTATTGTAAAAGTATGGAAGAAAAATATCACACATTTCTCCAAGTTCCAAACAATGATATAGTTCTACTTTCATCCTCCTATGTTGATGAAACAACATTTGCTTCTACATCAAAGATACAGCAAACAATCCCATAAATGAAAGTGCAAATAAATGATAATGGTTGTGGTGACTACAACCTCAAGGAGACCTTCTATGTGGGAAAACTACCAATTTCTCCCAAATCATATGGAAAACCCCACCATATTGAGAAAGTGACTAAAATCCTCAAATTTAAACCAACTATCTTCACAAGAGGGGGAGAATTAAATGCAGAGGTCACATACAAAGGGGATATTTCTAAATGGGTATACCAAGAGGAACAAGAGGAACCTCCTCTTCCTGTTGATACAAACAACAAAGGTTCTCTATTGATAAAAAACATGGGATATACAAGTACCAGTGGACTTGGCTTAAATCATGAAGCTTCTTCTTGGTCTAACCCATCTGATGATGAAAATATCAAAGACTTACCCATGTGTATAACATATTTTTTTGAAAATGCCTCAATATATACTATCACCACTATATCCTTCACATCTCTCATCCAGGACAATAAACTTGAACTTATCTATCCTTAACTCATAGACTGGGACCAGCAACAAGCATCAATTCTTGATTCATTAAAAAGTGATGAGGCTATCATAGAACTCATGGGACTCAAAGATGACATTCCTTTTGGATATCACAAAGAAATTTTTGAAATTGAACTTGATACCCAAGTGTAATTTGGGGGCATGATTGAATCCTTTAGTTGCAAAATGATGAATTTAAAAATCATAATGAGATCCCCAAGAGAAAACCACAATGTGGCACTTTCAGATCAAGAAAATATAAAAAAAAGGATGCATTTGAAGGTGAAAACCTCCTTAAGACACCTAAGGATGAAGGATTCAATCTCCCTAAAGCCACAATGTGTAGGGAAATCATCGGTCATCTCAGAATGAACATCTAAGATCAATAGTTCCTTTAGTTATTTCAAAACCATTAATTTACTTCAAAGACACATACTACTATGCCACAAAGTAGAAATAGGCATAGTTGATTTCCCACATTAACCCTCTTGAGAAAAGCTCATGCAAATTCAACCATTTTCAACAACATGCATCAAACATATTCAATTTTCTTAATTAACCAATACGAAAGACAAAATATATGGACACACAGATTTATGTGGAGAAAACCCTTTTGGATAAAAACCCCACACTCCAAAATGATCGAGCCACTGTATTATTCAACAACAAACAAAGTTACAATGCAATGTCAGGCTCATAGCCTTTACAGGATTTTTCATCTTGTTCCATCTGGAGAATACAAACAACATAACCATTTAGAATCCTCACACTGTTACAATACTCTAACACAGCATACAATTTAGATACTTCTTCTCCCTCCTTCTCTCGACATTTTTCCTTCTCCCATCATGGCACACTAAACTTCAATGTTAATGCAACACTCATTTTATCGAATGGTTCTAGGATGACTAGGAAAACCAACTGATTCCCAATTGTCGATCCAACCGTCGATAGGTTCTATCCAATCATTGTTTTATACCTCATCATCCATCGGGTCCCACCGAGACATTCCACACAAGTCACCGAGTCAGCAATCGTCATATCGAGGGGACACCAATTAGTCTCCCATCAATGTTCACATTGCATCTTCATGTCTATCGGATCATCGATGAGACAAGCTCAAGAGTCCCACCGAAGTCCATGAGTCCCATCAATGAGATTCATTGGTCCATCGGGGGAACCACCTTCGGAGTCCTGTCGATGAAGCATTGTCCCAACGACAAGAGTTTTCAATATGTTCACCACTCCATCATTCCATCGATGAGACCCAACATGAAGTCTTGGCAATACCACTGAGTCACACTGACGCACCATACACTATCTACACCATCGACCTATAAGAGGGACACTCACAAAGGTTCCACTGATACCAGCATCTCTTATCGACAAACCACTCCATGTTCCATTGGTGGGACAAGCTTCAATGTCTTGTCGAAGACACAACTTCCCATCGATGAGGATCTAATGTTATGTATCGGGCTATCAATGTGACAACTCATAGACACCCATCGATGATGACATCTCCCACCGACAAGTCTTTACCACCATACAAGTCCTACTCCATCAAACCATCGAGGGAACTCAAGACAGAGTCCCACTAATGACATGAAGTCCTACAGATGAGTGACCAAGGAAAGACATCGAGCTATCACGGAGAATTCTTGGAGACTCTTTCCGACATGACTAACTCTCACTGATAGAACACAATGGCAGAGGAAACTATTAGCGCGAAACCATGGAGGTCATCGGAGCATCAGGGGGACTAAGAACAAGGTCCTGTTGATATGAGGAAGTCAGGTCAATAAGAGATAGAAACAAGACTTTAAGGAGTATATCAAGCCAATTATTTGAGGCACAAATCCTAACATGCTCCAACTTGATGAAGAACTTATTAGCTTCTCCCAATCAAAGATTGAAGTCCCTATCTCCAAGACATATGCAACAACATTCAAAATGTTCACCATCTCTGGCAACTATTCTAGCCATCCTCCAAAGGAAAGAAACTCGCCATGGTGTATATGCACCAGTCTAAAAGAAAACCATCTCCAGGACCAACTTATAGCAATGATTATGGCTCACTACCACCACTCCACTATGCTTATAGCTTGTACAGAATTACCAACTTCAAATCCCCATATAGAACATAATCGTGAGGCCATTCTCCAAAAACAAGATAGAACACCAGCCAGAACAACAACCAGAAAACTGACTGCTCCCATCCAACTAATCAACCCACGTGACTAAAAATAGCACCCATAGCATGTGCTAACCATCCAATATCTCATACCCTCAAGGTATCCATATTAGAAAACTCATGCCACTTACATAGCCATCCCATCAACAGCAAAAATAAGCCCCATGCGCCAACTAGTCGAAGAAGACAAAACACATCCAAGAACTCCCATTACATGGGTAATGCCAAATCTAAAAGATCAAAGGCATAAAAATTCTACCAATAGCATAACATAGAAAGTGTAACCATGTAGTACCAAGGAAACATCCACAATTATATGCACAATTTGTAAATTAATAACCTACAAGAACAATTCTCACCACCAGTCTTCATAGCTCTCCCAAGTTCTTCACACCCAACACAGGAAAGAGATAAAGAACCTCCAAGTTACCACCCAAGAACTTGAGTGAAAACAACAACTCCAACCAAATCAAAAACCAATGTAATATGAAATCAAACCTCCAGGAAGATAACCTAGACCAAAGAGAGAAACACTGCACATCATATACCTGTAGAACATCCTCCTACATACACCTCTAAATGCTAGTTGTGACAAGTATGATCTCCTTCATAATACCCCAAAGAGAACATAATAATACCACCCAACCGTTCAATCCCCAAGATCAAACATAACATGTATATATCAAGTAATCAATATGGATGTAAGCCTTTCAAACAAGATCAAACCACTCCATTTCCCATCTAAGGAAAAAAAACCCATAAAGCATCTCCTAACTGTTCTTATCAACAGAAGATATCATAAACTCAAATTCACAAGGAGATAACCATGTTGTCCATATTTCACTATGAATCCTCCAAAACCATTAAACAGCAGCTCAAGATCCATATCATGAAAGAAAGCATAAAACACATCTGAAAGATATAATGGGAAAATACCTCTCAAATAGACTTCACTGTCGAGTAGACCAAGAGTACGGAATGAGAATGCTCCTCCAAGATATACAAGCCACCATGACTCATCCAAGACCAATCTCCTCATTTGTCTCTATTGAACTCACGTCCAACCAAGGTGTAGGCTCCTTAGACTTTTTGTTGAAATCTTCATTAAGAGTAACCATCAACAACACTTCTATCATCTCAAGAGAATTACAGCCTCACCTTATTCTCCATGTATCCATGAGCACCTGCAAACAATCATTTCATACTAAACTCCAATTTGCATCACTGCATTATCATAAATTTCTCAAGCATATGACCAATGCACCCAAAACACAGAGAATATCTAGACGACTATCAAAGCTCCAAACATTTGAATCAAGAACTTATCATGACATCATGATCTTACCATCCCCATTAGGAGATACCACGCTCCAAGTGACCTTACCATGGTCTTAAGAGCAATGCCTCATGCCAAAACTCTAATGCACAAGCAAGAGTATAACATGAAATGAAACAACTCTAAACCAACATCATCTATCAAGCACCACCAACACCTTAGCCAAAGACTCCAAATGTCCTCCATGGTTCCAAGATGTTACACATCCTCAAATAGCTCCCATGCAAATGCGAAAGAACCCTTCTACAGCAACAGGGTCTAAGAGTCCCTCCTAGTAACATCTGCAACACTAAAGAAGATCATTCACCACCAAGTGATGAATCCATAGTCACTACTAAAGCTCCCACTGAATTGTGACACCTGAGATCTCCAAGCATCATGACCAAACATCTGCTAATCTAAAAAACCTTCAAGTCCACTCAACAACATCAAACAAAACCATCACTGTCAAAAGAAAACACAAACCAAAGTACCCAAGTTATCCATGACATCATGATACACATGCTACAAGTCCCCATAGCCGACTATTCAGGTACTCTACATCATCCATCCTCTCATCCTGAAGCAACCACACCAATGCACAAGTGACCACAGACAAGGCCAACTAATAGATCTACACCATCATAGAACCAAACCTCATGGATATTGATAGTCAACTTCTGAGTTGTCCCACAACAAACATGTAGGTAAAGACATCCCAAAACATTTCTCAACCCATAGATTCAATCAATGAAACATGCAAACCCATCATCACACTAGAAACTACAAAATTGAGATCTCAAGGAGAATAATAATGTAGAAAACTTGACTCAAACACCAGATCAAGTTTAAATCTGATTTTCCAATCATGTCCACAACGAGTACCATAGTCAAGGGAATCCATTAAGCACCACCATAGAAAAATTGAGTGACTATACACTTACCAACACTCCCATGCAGAGAAGAAGCCTAACCTCCTTTCACCATGCATGAAGCATGCATGCAAAACTACAACTATCTCATCCAGTAACACCCCACAAGCCAAGGTCTAGAAATTATTTTACTAGCAGCTCCACAAAACCACAAGTTTTTTTTACCGTGTAAAACCTGCAAAATCACTATGTTTATAAAATACCCATGCACACCCATATCCACCGCATGTCTAGATGAATCAAAAGTCTACATACAACCATCATAGTTAACCAAAAAAATGGAATAACATGAATATGCATAACCATAAATTCTTTAAATGAAATTTTATAAAACCCCTTCAAATCCAAAGAACATGAATCTAAGCCATGCAAGTACAAGGCATCCTTAAAAGGAACAAGTAGTACAGGAACTTCAGGCCCATTCTAGACCAATTCCATAACCACCAACATGCACATGCATACAAGAGATCTAAGCTATTCATAAGTTTCCATACCACCCAAATATCAACTTCATAGCCTACATGCAATCAGGGTAACAGAGAACAACACCTTCAATACCAGGACAAAGCACCCAGCACAAGCACAATACTCCATGGCTGAATAACAACCCAAGCTTCTCCATATCATCAGGGAGCCTTTCACATAGACACCCAGTATGAATAACTTTGATGCAACATAACCACAAGCATAAAATCACACCCCTTGCATCAGGATTATTCACTATCAACTAGGAGCCTCATACCACATCATTACAATATGATCAACTCCAGTTTCTCCACATCAACATCCTTCATGCTGCATTTTGTCTCTTAAAACAAAAAAGAGCAAGGAATTCTACTCACCAAAGGATCAATCATCAACCGACTCCTTCAGATCTCCTCAAGCTTTCCATGCTAATAAATCTTCATAGAAGGAATCCACAGAACTGAGAAACACGAAGAATTATTACATACTGTAGACACCTAAAAATGGTCCGGAGAATCCAATTAATCGAATACGCCTTATTTGATTAACTAATCTTAAATTCTTCTACTTAGTAAATAAATAGAAATATTTATTTATATTAAGTTCATTTATTAATTCTTCTATTTTTTCTCTCCTAATTAAATAAACAAAATTAAAAACTTTGTTTTATTTAATTATTATCATTTTATCACATTAATTCTCTCTTAATTAAATAAACAAAATTAAAAACTTTGTTTTATTTAATTATTATCATTATTTCTTCTATCTTAAAATTAAATACACAATTTGTGTTATTTAAAATCACATTTCTTCTTAATTAAATAAAGATTGCTAAAAATCTTTTATTTAATTATCATTCTCCTTTTAATTTAATAAAACAAACTCTATAGTTTGATTTATTAAATTATTTATTCCTCTTTTTTTTGCTAAATTAAAATTATTTAAATTTATGTATAAAATTTGCACTATTCACTCACCAATAAATATTTATTTCTCACCAATCAAATTAATGGCACTGCCATTCACGGGAAAGCTTCAGGAAAAATTTGCAGGAAGTTCTCTCAACAACCTTCCACCCACCTTCCCTCCTATCTTGCCTGGTGTTTTCATGGGGAGAAACCATTCTCCATGATCAGCTCCTTCTTCTCATCCCAAACCTTTAGATTCTCCAGAAGAAATCACAGCCCCTCATCCCGGTTTCCTGTGCAATTGTGCTGCCGTGAAAGCTATAAATACAGCTCTTGGGCTACACAAAAAGGATCCTAACTTATGCAATTTTACTCTGCAGGTTTCCAAACATTCAAGCATTCCAGCAATCAAGTTTTAGGATCAATCCATCAAGCTTTCTTCAGCATTTCATAGTTTTAATCATGGCTGTTTACAGTAGTTTAATTCTCATTGTAGAATCATCTTAGTTGCATTATAGACTCACAATAGCTTAATTCTCATTCTCTAAGTGTCACTTAATAGTTTAATTAGCTTACGAATCTGAGAGCTAAGTAAATTAGAGAAGTCTTTAGAGTTAGAGAGCAATAGGATAAATTTCTGTAGATTTTGTAGTTTAATTTAGCTTAAATTCCTTAATCTTAGATGCAATATCTTATTTAGAAGCGTAGATGCATTGTTTAATTCGCTTTTCCCCTTCTACCGCTTACAAAATGGCGCCCACCGTGGGGCAATACCCTTTATTTTGCTAACTTTTTGAAAATCTTGTCGTACAGGTATCGGCGTGAAAGTTTTCGCGGGATCGAGAGTTTTTGCAGCGCGTCGGGATTCTGTTTTAGCGCGCCGGGTTCCTATTCCAGCGCGCCCGGTTACTGTTCCAGCGCGCCGGGTTTCTATTCCAGCGCGCTCGATTACTGTTACAGTGCACCTGGTTTCTGTTCCAGCGCGCCACTTTTTCTTCTTTAAAAGCATTTCTTTCATCTGGATCCGACGCGTCCGCGGCCAGTTTTTATTTCTGTCTTTTCTATTTGGTTAAAATTTACCAATCCTAGGATAGAAATGGTTAAAATTTACCAATCATAGGATAGAAATGGAGTAAAATTTACCAATCCTAGGATAGAAACATCACACTTCTTTTTGAGGTTTTAAAATTGAACATCTTGCTTGTCATGGAGCAATATCTCCATTAGAAGTAAATCATTTGTCTTTTGGGTTTAAAAAGAACAACATTTTGCTGTGATTGGGTGATAGGTTTATGCTCTCCCCTTAACTGGGTGCATCAGAATACCAGACTCACCATTTACTTTATGCAATTTTATGCTTTCTTAAAACCTTTAGACAGGCCTGCCGTAGTGGGAAAAAGTACTCACCCTACGGGAACGACCTGAGTGGGGACAACCAAAAGCCATGGTATTCCAACCCACTTTAAAATTTATGTGAATTTGGGGAAAACCCTCTTTCAACGGAAGTGCGCAGGATAACCATCCCCAAAATCTTTGTTTTAAAGATTGGGAGGTCTCTCGAGGGAGTTTATCCATTTGCCACTCCGAACGGAAACCCTATCTAAGAACCTAGAAATAGAAGCACGCCTGTCAGTTTCCAAACATTGTAATACTCGGCGGTGCAGGGGCGGGGAAGAATCTACCCTCAAGCACTCACCATATAATTGCCAAGGACTGTTTGCTCAGGGGATCCGGTATCCACTTCCGTCACTCTGAGTACGCACCTGGAAAAGACAAAAACACGGGCGCCCTCTAGGGGGTGACATGGCTGTGTGAGTCGACGCAATTCCAAGCTGTGGGCCGTTCGAGTATATAACGATGACCTTTTGTCTCTAGGAGTGAGTCTGTTTGAATTGTCTTATCTTGTTATCAAACCAGTGAAAATCAAGAAGAATCATTGATTCTTAAGAACATACACTACTTGTTTAGATTCTAGGATTTTAAATACAACCATTCTATTCTTGATTGCTGTGTTTTCTATCATCAAACTCAGATAAGATCATCACAAAATCCTTAAAACACTTGTGGATTTCTCATGATTCGAGATTGGGTATCCACCAAGTTTGTCAAGAGATCTCTTGCCAAACGAATCCGAAAACCAAAGAGAACACTTGCATACAAACAACTCCTAAGAAAACAAAGATTTCTGTATCAAAGCAGGAAAGTTCTACTCCAACATAGAACTTTTATTCATAGGTATCACGATTTCTCTAGAGGTTATACAGACGACTACGCTGTAGCTCCCTTAGATTCACAAGCATATTTCCAAAGAAGAGCTCTTAGGCAACACCACAATCATAGTCAGAGAATTCGTCCAGAATACATTCCACAACCAGCCATCCAATATGATACAAGACCAAGTGAGTTTCACAGAATAAGATAGTTTTTCTATCTTAAAAATCTTAAGGTCATAGTTTTAGCGCGCCTAGTATCTGTTTTAGCGCGCCCAGTCTCTGTTTTAGCGCACCCAGTCTCTGTTTTAGCGCTCCCGGTCTCTGTTTCAGCGCGCCCGGTATCTGTTTCAGCGCGCCCGGTCTCTGTTTCAGCGCGCTCAGTCTCTGTTTCAGCGCGCCCGGTATCTGTTTTAGCGCGCCATAAAACCCGAAAAACAGAGAGTTAATAGGACATTTTGTGAGCTTGCCCATATCGAATACAAGGTTTCCATCAGTTCAAAACATTTTTTTCACAGTCCAGAACACTTAAGTCACGCAAAAGAAAAAAGCTTTACCCCTACACCTAGATCTTGCAGCATCTTGCATAGTGTCATTTTCACCAAAATTTGAGTTTTTCTGTCAAAGTTTCCCCATCAAGGATTCTATCATCCTTTCATCACGAAACTAGATAAGACGAAATCAGATTTTAAAACAACAACCTTGGCACTTATCCAATCAAATCCAAGATCAAAGTCTAGAGTAAACTTTAAACGTTTGTATGCCTATTTTCACACGAGCAGCATATCAAAAACAACAAGAACAAGAAAATGAAAGAATAGCAGCCATGGCTGAAGAAAACCCTTGGGGACGATATAGCAGCACTGATCCTCTTATTAACTCACATGAGAAAGAAATAACTGCAGAGGAAATCGAGAAAGTTCAACAAGACCCTCATTTCCATAAATTTATGGAAAAGATGCTAGAGCAAGACATGGAAAAGTATCTTCTCCTATTAGCTGACAAAGGTGCTAAACTTCCTAAAGACTTTGATGTCAATCAACTCAAGGAAACAGCCACACCTAACTCAACTAGTATAGAAAATCCAAATCAAATAGATGCTTTGACAAGACAAATCCAACAATTGCAATTACAATTTCAAAATATCCAACAAGGGCCAACAAAGAGATATCTATTACAAGACATTTGCCCTTATCCATTTGACTCAAGCATTAACATGATACCATTTCCAAGGTATTGTGAGTACCCAACATACAACAAGTATAATGGAAGAACCGATCCATTTGATCACGTACGAGAATTTCGAGCCATGAGCATAGAGTTCGCACACGAGGACTCTTACCTACTACGATTATTTCCAAGGAGCTTAGGGAACACTTGCATGGAGTGGTTTTCTAAATTAGAACCTGGGATTCAATCCTTTGAAGAACTAATCAATAGGTTCATAACACACTTCTCATTCAACATCCAACATGGGGTAACCTTAAAAGAACTTTACAACACCAAACAAGCAAAGGGCGAAAAATTTCTTTCCTTTCTCCAACGATGGAGAAGGCTATTTGCTAAATACCCTAGATCTATTCCTGAAGAGGAGAAGATAGAGATGTTCATTGATAACTTAGTAGAAGACATGAATTACAGATTGGACTTACAATGTCCATCCACATTTGAACAAGTTATCGAAAAGGGGCTCAAAATCGAAGAGGCTCTAATCAAAAGAGGAACAATCAAACATTTCACTGAAGGTTCAAACAATAACCATTCCTCTAACAACAACAACGAAAAGCCAAGATTTTGGCAAAAGAACAAGAATACTGATACCATGATCGATACACATACACCTAAACCAGTATTCACCTTGACACCAACTACTACAAACAAACAAAACAATGGTTTTAATGTCAAACAAAGTAGTGATCAAGGAAATAATCATAACAGTGGAGAAACGAAAACCCAATCATTCCAACGATCCTCCAATAAAAGAAAATTCACACCGTTAGGACAATCATTGGAATCAGTCCTCAAAGAACTTTTAAACGAAAAACTCATTCAAGTACAAGAGGCTAGAAATTGGGACCCTCAAGTCAAACCATCATGGTGGAATGACTTACATTACTGTCACTATCATCAAAATAAAGGTCACATGACTGAAAATTGTTGGCAATTAAAACATGCGGTACAAGACCTCATAGATCAAAAGAAAGTATTCGTAGAGGGCCCTCAAACAAACAAAGATCATACAACATTCAAAAATCCTCTACCCAATTATCAGAAGGGAGAATCTTCTTCCGCAAACACCAAAGGTAAGAACGTTGGTTATGTTTATGACGCAACAATCCTTTGTTTTTCTGCTGCCAAAGAGGATGAAGAGTTATGCAATCAAATCAATCAAGAACAACGACATTACATCTACCAATTTGGTACAACATATGGACAAATCCGAAAACCAAATCAATGTAGTCACACTCAAAGGGAAACAAGAGTACCAACCGGTTAATGCCACAACAAGGGCACAATCCAAAGTTATATTGAAAGGAGCATCAATATCATCCCCATCAGTGGATCCCCCCTCCAATCAATATAATCTCATCGATCAATTGCAGAAAATACCGGCACAAATATCAATCTTGGAACTTTTGAAGATTTCCCCATCACACAAAGAGGTTCTTGAACAAGCTCTCGTATCAACTACAGTACCTAACAATCTGGATGTGTGTCAATTCCAAGCTATGGTGGGACATCTATCTGCACCTCATTGCCTTTCATTTTCTGAACATGATGATGTATCACTCACCCACCCGCATAATTCCGCCCTTCACATTGAAGTCCTTATCCATAAACATCGTGTAAAACGTGTCCTGATAGATGGAGGGGCTGGTTTAAATATTTGTACCTTAAAGCTGATTCGTGCACTAGGATACTCAGATGAAGCCATTGATACAAGAAGAAAAATCACAATCAAAGCATATGATGAAGAAGAAAGGTCCTCTAAAGGATTGATCATATTACCCATTCAAGTTGGGCCTATTGTCCAAAAAGTGGTTTGCCAAGTCTTAGATAGGGAACTGACATACAACATACTGTTGGGACGCCCTTGGATCCATGATATGCAAGCAGTACCTTCTACCTATCATCAATGCCTGAAATTTCCCGTCAATGGACAGGAGGTAACAATCACAGCTGACTACAATGACACCCAAGCTTGTCATACATTGAAGACATCTCAGGATACATTCATACCTAACAATAGAGAAGTTGGCACATCAGATAGTGAACAACAACAGAGCTTCATTTCAAAGTGGCTTCCAAAACAACAAAAATCACAAGAGATAAGGGTGGCACAATCTAACTCTTCAAATGTTGAAGAACAATTGGCTCCACTCTCACATCAATTCACCAAGGAAGTACAGATAAGTGACAAAGGAATAAGTGAATATGGTGTTGGACACTCATTTCATCTATCACAAATGTTACCCTCCTTACAAACATATGGACAGCCATCTACAAACACCCACACTTCAGAACAATCTACAACAGCATTAGATGGCAGATTTGTAAAAGCTGGGAGCTTAGATGAAGAATCAGAAGATAAGGCCATACTAAATTGGCTTTATAAGGATGAGGAAGCCCCCGCTTCCACAAGTAACATCATAGAGACAAATCAATATGGGAAAGGAAAAACTATTCTTGAGAAGATGGGATATTCAGGACAGGGACCTCTTGGGTTAAGGAAACAAGGCATAACAGAACCAATCCAGCCTCTTACGCTCCAACATAAGGATAAAACTGGACTAGGATACACAGAAAAAGCAAGAGCAGAAATCACCAATAAAACTGTGGAGCGTATTCTTCAAATAAGAGATAATTCTGAAACAGATTCAAATGAGTATGAGTGGGACAACTTATCAGAAGTTTCCTATGAAGATATTCAGGTTGACATTATCAAAAAGTATACCCCCAATCACGAGGAGGGTCAAAGCTCAAGTTTTAATCCTATTGTCTTTGAAACACAAAATTTCGATGACTCAAGTGAAGATGAACGGACATCGATTGAGATAAATGATGTGGAAGAAAATACCTTTGTAGGCCTCGACATAACCACAGACAACCTGGACGACATTTCCGTCCGAGCTTTCACAATCGCCGACCTCAACCCATCTAATGATTCGTTGCCTTTACTACATCCCGAACTTATCGAATGGGAACCCCAACATCCTATCAATCTCCCTGTTTTTGACAATGACTCCTCCATTATTAACTACCTTTGCTGTGAGGAATCTGATCTTTGTTCTACCAATACTTTTAATGATGCTTTTAGGAAGGAGGATACCAAGCCTTCCAGTTGCAAAAATATGAAAGAAAAAAATGGATCTAATGGTGAAAACCATTCTATGGCAGTATTTGATCCTAAAATAGTAAAAATAAAGAACGCATCCGATGGCGAAAACCTCATTGAGGCACCAAAGGATGGAAGGTTCGACATCCTCCAACAACATTACCATGAAAGATCATCAGTGTTGATAGAACCCACATAGTCTATTAATATTGGCACAACAGAGAAAGCAAGAATACTACACCTGGCCGCATCCATGACAGATACAGAAAAGCCATATTTTATCAAATTCTTTGAAGAACGATGCATCAATTTTGCTTGGTCATACTCTGACATGCCAGGCTTGGACACAGATCTCATTATGCATCACCTATCCTTACCAGCTGGCACTAAACCAGTAAAACAGAAGCTGAGGAAAATGCATCCACATGTTGCATTATTAGTGAAAAATGATTTGAAGAAATTACTAGATGCTGGATTCATCAGATCTATTGATTATGCAGAATGGATATCCAACATTGTACCTGTTTCAAAGCCAGATAACACCATTAGAATATGTACTGATTTTCGGGATTTAAATAAGGCATGTCCAAAGGATGATTTTCCTTTGCCAAACATAGACATGATTGTAGATCTCACAGCCGGTCATCAAATGCTATCACTCATGGATGGATTTTCAGGATACAATCAAATCAAGATAGCCCCTGAAGACCAGGAGAAGACAACATTTACATGTCCATGGGGCACCTTTTGCTGGAATGTCATGCCTTTTGGGTTAAAGAATGCAGGAGCTACATACCAGCGAGCTATGACAACAATCTTCCATGATATGATGCACACCTTCATGGAGGACTATGTGGATGATATCTTAGCAAAGTCTTACACCAGGGAAGGACATCTAGAGATATTGGCCAAAATATTCGACAGGTTGGAAAAATTCAAAGTCAGATTGAATCCTAAGAAATGTGCCTTTGGAGTAACATCAGCAAAACTCCTAGGATACATAGTTTCTACAAAGGGAATTGAAGTAGATCCAGCAAAAGTCCAAGCCATTATGGAAATGCCACCTCCTAAGAATATCAGTACATTAAGATCTCTACAAGGCCGACTACAGTCCATCAGAAGATTCATCTCTCAACTGGCCGATCGGTGTCATCCATTCAACCATCTTTTGCATAAAAATGTGCCTTTTAAATGGGATGAACAGTGTGAGAGTACTTTCAATCAAATCAAGCATTATCTGATGACACCACCAATCTTGGTACCACCCAGTAAAGACAAGCCATTGTTGCTATATATCGCAACAACAGATATTTCTTTAGGAGCCTTGCTAGCACAAGAGGATAAAGAAGGAAAAGAACAGGCAATATACTATATCAGCAGGACACTCAATGGACATGAAGTAAACTACACCTTCATTGAAAAATCATGCTTAGCAGTAATATTTGCAACACAAAAATTGTGACATTATATGCTCACTCACACTATCAAGCTCGTTGCAAAAATTGATCCTCTCAAGTATTTACTGAGCAAAGCAGCTTTAACGGGAAGGTTGGCAAAGTGGGTCATGCTCCTCAGTGAGTTTGATATTCAGTATGTTGAAAGGCGAGCTATCAAAGGACAAGCCATCACCGACCAATTAGCAGAAGCTCCATTATCTGGCAGTCATCCTATGACCATGGAATTTCCCGATGCAAATATCCTCAATATAACAACACAACCATGGCAACTCTACTTCGATGGATCCTACACACAACATGGATCAGGGGCAGGAATTCTATTTGTCACACCTCTTGGGCACACAATCCCGTGATCATACAGGCTTACCTTCCATTGCACTAACAATGTGGCAGAATATGAAGCTTTGATCCTTGGAATTAAAGTGGCTATTGAATGGAAAATCACAGAACTATAGGTGTATGGAGACTCCTAGTTAATCATCTACCAAGTCAACAATGATTACCAAACTAAGGATGACACACTGATTTTGTACAAGAAATTTGGTTGACACAAGAAACTACTTTCGCGAAATCCAGGTGACCGGTACCGAGATGGAGAATAAGCAGCAGATGCCATGGCCACAATAGCATCTCTTCTACAAATGCCTGAAACGCAAGATCATTATCGATTTATTGTAGAACAAGTGTCAAATCCTGCATATGCAAATCCCAAATCTCAAACCATAAGCCTTTTGGATAGTGCCCAATCCTCCATTTATGGAGACATTTATGCTTATCTGAAAGATAATATCTTACCACCAGATCTTTCTCGCAACCAAAAGCACAACTTCATACGCCAATCCGCCAAACATACCATTATTGCCGACACCCTTTACCATCGAGGCCTAGATGGTACTCTTTTACGTTCTTTAGAACATGACGAATCTACTTCTGCTTTACATGAGGTCCATGAAGGAATTTGTGGAACACATTCAAGTGGATTATCTTTAGCCAAGAAACTCCTTCGTTTGGGGTATTACTGGCCACACATGGAACAAGAATCTTATTAGTTTGTCAAAAGATGTTCAAAATGCCAGATCCATGGCAATCTTATACATGCACCAGCACAAGAGTTGCATCCATTTGCAACTACATGGCCTTTCTATCAGTGGGGATTAGACCTGGTAGGGAAAATTCACCCATCTTCATCTAATAGACACAAGTTCATTATCACAGCAACCGAATATTTTACAAAATGGGTGGAGGAAGTTCCTTTAACCACAATCACTGGAAAGCAAATATCATCTTTCATTCTTAATTATCTCATTTGTAGATATGGGATACCCCAGTCAATCATCACAGATAATGGCAGGCCTTTCAAAAACCAAGACATCCAAGAACTGTGTGAAAAGTTCCACATTCAACATCGCTTTTCAACCCCGTATTACCCTCAAGGTAATGGGCAGGCAGAAGCTTCGAACAAAACAATCCTAAAGATTCTCAAGAAGACTGTAAATGAAGTGGGACGTGATTGGCACGTTCAGCTAAATCCTGCTCTTTGGGCTTACAGGACTAGTATCAGAACACCAACAGGAGCTACACCATATGCTCTTGTCTATGGATCAGAAGCAATACTACCTATTGAGGTAGAAATTCCATCCCTTCGAGTCTCACTAAAGGGACTCATTTCAGATGAAGATTATAGGGTCTCTAGACTTCAGGAATTAGAGCTACTTGATGAACGTCGACAACAAGCTGTTAATCATTTGACCGCCTATCAACAAAGGATGTCTAGAAACTATAATCATAGGGTTAAACCTAGAGTCTTCCAGATTGGAGACTTGGTCCTACGAGAAAACCCTAGAAATCAAGTAGACAGAGAAAAGAAGGGAAAGTTTGAACCTAACTGGATAGGACCTTATGTCATCATATCAGTTTATGGATCAGGAGCATACCGACTGTCTACACTAGAAGGAGACATGTTGGAGGAGCCCATGAACAGCATTCATCTCAGGCGATTCTACACTTGAGGATATCCAGTGCACGGTCAATAAAGTTGTCTTGATGAAAACCTGGCAAACAGGCGTCATGATGACAAAAATAAAAATAAAAATACAAAAATACAAAAATAATGAAAATACAAAAAGAAAAAGAAAGAGGACACAATAAAAACAAGTGATGAAAACCTGGAAAACAGGCGTTACTTGTGATTTTCACCAAACTCCTCTATCTATTGGGTACAGTGTTGTTACGATTGTTTCCTTTCATATCATTTCCATCTATCATTTGAGATTATCACTATCCATATCATAGCAAGGATACCAGGTTTTACCCTAGCTTGGGGGCAACATCCTAATGTTATCTGGTACAAGTAGACTTTTAGCTTGCATGGAAGGGCAGTCAAACATGACAACCTCAAGTGGCAACCCAATCAAAATCCAAAAACATCGAGAAAGAAAATCCATCAAAATCCAAAACATCGAGAAAATTCAAAATCAAAACATCGAGAAGAAAATCATCAAAATCCAAAAACATCGATCCATCAAATCAAGAAAACATCGAGAGAAAATCCATCAAAATCCAAAACATCGAAAATCCATCAAAATCAAAATGTCGGAAAATTCAAAATCCAAAACATCGAGGAAAATCCATCAAAATCAAAAACATCGAGAAAATCCATCAAAAATCCAAAAACATCAGAGAAAATCCATCAAAATCCAAAACATCAAAATCAAAAACATCGAGAAAATCCATCAAAATCAAAACATCGAGAAAATTCAAAAATCCAAAACATCAGAAAATCCATCAAAATCAAAAACATCGGAAAATCCATCAAAATCCGAAAAAACATCGAGAAAAAATCCATCAAAATCCAAAACATCGAGAAAATCCATCAAAATCCAAAAAACATCGAGGAAAATTCAAAATCCAAAACATCGAGAAGAATCCATCAAAATCAAAACATCGAGAGGAAAAATCCATCAAAATCCAAAAACATCGAGAAAATCCATCAAAATCCAAAAACATCAGAAAATCCATCAAAATCCAAAAACATCAGAAAATTCAAAATCCAAAAACATCAGAAAATCCAAAATCCAAAAACATCGGAAAATACATCAAAATCCAAAAACATCAGAAAATCCAAAATCCAAAAACATCAGAAAATCAAAATGGAGTCTACATCAGTCAAAAGTGGAGTCTGTGTCAGTCGAACTACGTGGTCTCTGCGTATATAACGTAGGCAAGACTAATCTTTGATCAGTCCCCGAGACCCCTAGGATAGGTCTTTAGGTCACATCATTTGGTCAAACGTTTGGAAAAATCATGCACACATCAGCACACACATCTCAACACTGATGATCTAATCTGAATAATGATTTGAAAATACATTAAGTAGAATTTGAATTGTTGTGCTTTTTATCATTTGATTATCATTTCTTTGGAGCAACTCAATGATGTATTGAACTAGAGAAGTAAGGAAGAAGAATGATACCTTTTCTTTGTTTATTGTTTGTGAATTAATCATTATTGTTTTGTGAATTGTCGCGGGAAATGCTCTACCAAGTATCATGGATGACATTCAAATTCACTTAAGAAAATGATTAATTCTTGTTTGTTTACGCAAGAAATGCTCAGGTCATCATTGGTCTATCTTATACCATGATGCTTGTGTTTGCTTGCAATATCAAAAAAATCATACTCAGGTCATCATTGGTCTATCTCATATCATTGATGCTTGTATTCGCTTTCAACATTTTTAAAAGCTCAGTGATGATACAAAGCAGAATAAAATGATTATTGAAGTGACACTTAGATTTGCATTGATAAAATAGGCATTTGCATGGTTAACATAGATTGCATTCATAATAATACATCTGCAGAGTACTGGTGACACAAGTTCAATGATTCAATCGCAAATGATGTTATCTTCCCTTACTAAAGACTGAGTATACTTGACACATGCACATAGGATCATATCTTCATCTCATCATAAATTCACAATAAAATCGCATTTCATGACATCATATACATGTTATGTTACACCATTCATTTATCCATACATCATTTACACTTACATCATCACATGTTCATCATACATTTCATTTACATACATTCATTTACATTTACATTTCATCAGTCATTCCATTTCATTGCATTCCATCTATCCTTCCCCATTATTTCCATTTCCATTCCCCATTCCATTCCATTTTTCATTCCATTATTCCATTTATCCATCATTCCACGTTTGCATTCATCATCCACCCATCACATGTTCATTTATCACATTCGTTTTATGCATCATTCCATTTTAATTTCATTTAAATTAAGATCATCCATTTCCATCCACATATCCACGTTTTTGATTCGTTTCACATGTTCACATATCCACGTTTGTGTTTATTACGTTTTCCATTACATCACGTCAAATCACATTTTAATCTGTCATGCATTACGTCTCATTAAGAAAATGCATCGTCAATCGTTTTACATCCATCACATCGATACATCATAAAAATCAATGCATCCATCACATAAATCATGTAAATCATTAATCATAAATCAATCGAACCGCTGCACATATATATCTCATCAAGTGTCAAGTATACAATGAAGTCTGAAAATAATGAAAATAACATCATGTCAAAAATGGCTGTATCAATCTCTCAATAGGTACACATATAATCTCAAGTAGTACTCCCACCAGAAGAAGCAGGTCTCGCACCAGTATCAGCACCACCACCAGACGTCCCAGGATCTCTTGGATCTCTCGGCAGAGGCTGTGTCACACCTCTGCTCACTGTCCTCGACCGAGTCCTCTCTGAGCGCGACTATGCATAGCTGACTCTCTGCTCTGGGGGGCATAGCTCATGGTAGCGGCTCCGGTAGAACTCAATCTTAGCACCGGCTCGCATGGCCTCACGCATATAATCCGCTATAGAGGTCCCATCTGCCACTCTCTGTAACCTCTCTGCGATGCGCTGTCTTTGTCGCCCGGCTGTCGAATCCTAATGGTACATCAGCTCTGCGGTCAAGGCGTGATGCGTGCGCAGGCGGTGGACAGCATTAACCGTAATCGTCGCGGGCACGTAAGGTTCTTTGCTACACCGTAATACCCCATCTCTCTCACTAATCAGTGATGTAATCTGGGTTTGAGCAGTGGCTAGCTGTGCCTGCGTCTGAGCCTGAGTCTGAGCTAATAACCCCTGCACCTGTGCTAGCTGACCCTGCAATGTCTGCACCTGCACCTGTAAGCCTGCCACCTCTAAGGGATCTGCCGATGAAGACATAACAGCCTGCCTCTTACGAGGCGCACTGGAGGATGGCTCTGATGAAACTGCTACGCTCGGACCCCTCCCATCTCCGCCATCATCGTCACTGCTATCATCACTGCTATCAGAGCTCTCATCACTATCGGTCTCCGACCTGCTCTCCACATCCACATCAACATCCTCCTCTGCAGATCTCGACCAACACGAACGCCTGGCGGTGCTTTCTGGCGGTGCTGTGGCGGTGCTTCTTTCTTTGATGTTTGCCCATTACGGTACAGGTGCTGGCTCATCTGGAATAGTGATCCGTGGAGGAGGATGTAGAGCCAGATACTCTCCATACTCAGGAGTAATAGGCGCCTCGACAATATCCCGCCGAACATCCCATGCTGATGGCTGTAGAGCACGGTAACCCTCAACAAGTGCCCCATAAGGCAAGCTGGGACCCCAATCAGGAACATCAATCCGTCTTCGTCCATAATGTGCTACACCCAATGGCATGCACTACACAATACCATACTGTCTGTACACACGACGAAACAGGAACCGCTCCAAAACCCTGGGGCTCTTCCCGATCAAATACATAGAATCGGACAAGAACACCAACTCAATATCATCGTCGTCCCAGGCATCACAGTCTAGGTACGGACGCCAGGTCATTGCCTCTATATCGAAATACATATGGCCTCGTCGTTGGTCTGGCCAACACTGGTACGGGACGCGTAACAGCAATATGCTCCCAGGCCCATACTTGGAGAAGGGTAGCCCCTGCAGATAAACTACTGCCGCCGAGATATACTACCTAATGCAAATCATGATATAACTGGGCAAGCATGCACATGCCCCATGCATATCTCGTCCTATGGACCACCAGGCCCTCTAGCACACGACCCCATCCAAGCGATAGACCCTTTGACCTCTTATCAGGACAAAGGAATCCACCAATGAAACCCGCCAAAACAGAAGGAAGAGGAGCATATGACTCATATATATCTATCCATGGGATCCACTCTCCTGCAATGTGAGGATCCTGGAAGACTCTCTGCATGGCCTCTACACCACCAACCTCCTCCGAGTCGTGAACCACAATCTCTCCAACAAACGGTATGCGAAGAATACGCCATACATCCTCTGGCGTCACTGTCATCTCACCAGTAGGTAAATGAAATGTGTTGTGGTCACTATGCCACCTCTCCGCCAAAGTTGTCAATAGACCCCTATTGAGTCTAATATGGGGCATGTCCAACAATGTAGCCAAACCACAGGCAGCAATATGCTGTCTCTCGTCAGGAGACAGTCGTGAAATCATATCAAACGGCCAGGGGAACTGCTCCCGCACCTGAATCACATCCAACTGCTCCTGTACTCATGCAAAACAAAACATTTTAATCAGAATATCAAAGATCATCAAATCTTCAAACATTGTGCTTTTACCTATCAACCTATCAAATCATCACGGAACTCTCATCTATCAATTGGGTTCAATCATTCAAAATGCATAATTATTCCTCGCCTATCATGAGGGTAATTATATCAATCAATAGATCTCGCTCATCATGAGATCGTTTCCCATATATTTTAGTCAAGAACAAAACTAAAATAGATGGAATCAAAAACAAATCGACGAAAATCAAAACGCACAATGTTACATCAATCTTTACCCAAAGCACTACAAAATCAACCAAATGCGCTAAAAAGTCTGGTGCGCTACACAAATCCCCGTACGCGCTACAGATCTATCCCTGCGCGCTAATGTTTCTGGCGCGCTACAAAAATTCATAGACGCGCTGCAAAACTTACCACGCGCGCTAAAACTGCTGGCGCGCTGCAAAACTTACTGGACACGCTACGCTATAGACCAGACGCGCTAAAACTATGACGCGCTACAAAAAATTACGGGCACGCTACACCACATTCCCCACGCGCTAAAACTCTAAAAATGTGCCAAAATGCATCAAAATTAATGGCACGAATTATGAGAAAGGTTTGAGGAACATACCGGAGGACCATAATCGGCCGGACGCTGGTGACGGCGCACATGCTCGAGTCGGTGGGTGTGGTACGGGATTGGCATCCTAGCTCTGAATACTCTGGAGGGTCTCTATCTCAAGGTTGTCAAAGTCAATGCACAAATGACTTTTGAAAATGACCTTTGGAGCATTTATAGGCTATTTTTGGGGGATTTTTATGGGATTTAATTATTTTTTCCTTCTGAGGAATTAATTCTTCTCAATCACTGAGGCATTTACAATCTTGTCGGGAGATAAATTGTTTCTTCATCAATTCATCATCAAACCATCATAAATATTCAAATTTCTTGAAAATTCAAAAAAAAAAAATTAATCGAATACGCCTTATTTGATTAACTAATCTTAAATTCTTCTACTTAGTAAATAAATAGAAATATTTATTTATATTAAGTTCATTTATTAATTCTTACATTTTTTCTCCTTAATTAAATAAACAAAATTAAAAACTTTGTTTTATTTAATTATTATCATTATTTCTTCTATCTTAAAATTAAATACACAATTTGTGTTATTTAAAATCACATTTCTTCTTAATTAAATAAAGATTGCTAAAAATATTTTATTTAATTATCATTCTCCTTTTAATTTAATAAAACAAACTCTATAGTTTGATTTATTAAATTATTTATTCCTCTTTTTTTTGCTAAATTTAAATAAATTAAATTATTTAAATTTATGTATAAAATTTGCACTATTCACTCACCAATAAATATTTATTTCTCACCAATCAAATTAATGGCACTCCATTCACGGGAAAGCTTTCAGGAAAAATTTGCAGGAAGTTCTCTCAACAACCTTCCACCCACCTTCCCTCCTATCTTGCCTGGTGTTTTCATGGGGAGAAACCATTCTCCATGATCAGCTCCTTCTTCTCATCCCAAACCTTTAGATTCTCCAGAAGAAATCACAGCCCCTCATCCCGGTTTCCTGTGCAATTGTGCTGCCGTGAAAGCTATAAATACAGCTCTTGGGCTACACAAAAAGGATCCTAACTTATGCAATTTTACTCTGCAGGTTTCCAAACATTCAAGCATTCCAGCAATCAAGTTTTAGGATCAATCCATCAAGCTTTCTTCAGCATTTCATAGTTTTAATCATGGCTGTTTACAGTAGTTTAATTCTCATTGTAGAATCATCTTAGTTGCATTATAGACTCACAATAGCTTAATTCTCATTCTCTAAGTGTCACTTAATAGTTTAATTAGCTTACGAATCTGAGAGCTAAGTAAATTAGAGAAGTCTTTAGAGTTAGAGAGCAATAGGATAAATTTCTGTAGATTTTGTAGTTTAATTTAGCTTAAATTCCTTAATCTTAGATGCAATATCTTATTTAGAAGCGTAGATGCATTGTTTAATTCACTTTTCCCCTTCTACCGCTTACACATACAAGCAAGCCACATGCAAGTCCATGCAAGCACATGCAACACACATGCAAGTACATGCAACTCATAAACCTGCACATGCAAGAAAAAGCAAATCCCAGAAGAAGGATTTGATACCACTTGTAGGGAAATCATGGTCATCTCAGAATGAACATCTAAGATCAGTAGTGCCTTCAGTTACTTTCAAAACCATTAATTTACTTCAAAGACACGTACTACTATGCCACAAAGCAAAAATAGGCATAGTTGATTTCCCACATTAACCCTCCTGAGAAAAGCTCATGCAAATACAACCATTTTCAACAACATGCATCAGACAAATTCAATTTGCAGAATCAACCAATATGAAAGACAAAAGATATGGACACATAGATTTATGTGGGGAAAACCCTTTAGGATAAAAAACCCCACACTCCAAAAGGATCGAGCCATTGCATTATTCAGCAACAAATAGAGTTACAATACAATCTCAGGCTTATAGCCTTTACAGGAGTTTTCATCTTGTTCCATCTGGAGAATATAGACAACATAACCATTCAGAATCCTCACACTGTTACAATACTCTCACATAGCATATAGTGCAGATACTTCTCCTCCCTCCTCTCTACATTTTTCCTTCTCCCATCATGTCACACTAAACTTCAATGTTAATGCAACACTCATTTTATCCAATGGTTCCAGGCTGACCAGGAAAACCAACTGATTCCCAATTGTCAATCCAACCATCGACAAGTTCCAGCCAATTATTTTTTTCCACCTCAACATCCATCAGGTCCCATTGAGACATTATACATAGGTCATTGAGTCAGCCATCGTCATATCAGGGGACACCAATTCATCCCCCACCGATATAGGGAAGTCCCACCAACGTTCACATTGCATATTCATGTCTATGAGATCATCAATGAGACAAGATCAAGAGTCCCACTGAAGTCCATGAGTCCCACCGATGAGATTCATCGGTCCATCAGGGGAACCACCTTTGAAGTCTTGTCAATCAAGCATTTCCCCAGTGACAAGAGTCTTCAATACGTTCACCACTCCATCATTCCATCGATGAAACCCAACTTGAAGTCCCAACGATACCACTAAGTCACACTGACATATCGTACACTGCCTACACCATTGACCTATCAGAGGGACACTCACAAAGGTTCCACCAATACCAGCATCTCCTACTGACAAACCACTCCATCATTCCATCGGTGGGACAAGCTTCAGTGTCCTACCGAATACACAACTTCCCACCGATGAGGATCCAATGCTACGTATCAAGATGTTGATGTGACAGCTCATAGACTCCCACCAACAAGTCTTTACCACCATATAATTCACTTCTCCATCAAACCATCAGGGGAACTCAAGACAGAGTCCCACCGGCGACATGAAGTCCTCCCGACGAGTGACCAAGGCAAGACATTGGGCTATCACAGAGACTTCTTGGAGACTCCTTCTGACATGACTAACTCCCACCGATAGAACACAATGCCAGAGGAAACTATTAGCGCCAAATCGTGGAGGTCATCAAAGCATCAGGGGGACTAAGAACAAGGTCCCATTGATATGAGGAAGTCAGGCTAATAAGAGATAGAAATAAGACTTCAAGGAGTTTATCAAGCCAATAATTTGAGGCACAAATCCCAACACAATGGATTAGGAAAAATCAGCAGTTCTTATGGAAGATGTGCAACTCGTAAATGTTGGGAGCACCGAGCAACCTCAAGTCTATGCTACATCCCTTGATGATGAAGAACAACATAATATAGCAGCTTTCTTAAAAGAAAGGAATGTAAAATTTTCTTGGTCCCATGCAGACATGCCAAGTTGGATACCTCATTAGTAGTGCATCACTTGACAATGCATCCAAATGCAAAACCTATGAAACAAAAGCTAAGAAAAATGCATCCACAAATAAAACTATTAGTCAAAGTTGAATTACAGAAGCTAGTCAATGTAGGCTTCATAAGACCTATTGACTATCTAGAGTGGGTTTGAAACTTGGTACCAATATCAAAACCCATCGGGGGAATCCAAATATGCACAGACTTGAGGGAATTGAATAAAGAATTTCCTAAAGATGACTTTTCATTGCCAAACATAGACATTATCATGGATCTAACATTTGGGCATGAGTTTTTATCTCTCATGGATGTAGTTTTAGGATACAACCAAATAATGATAGCCAAGGAAGACCAACATAAAATTGCATCCACATGTCCATGGGGAACCTACTGTTGGAACATCATTCTATTTGGTCTTGAAAATTCCAGAGTTACATATCAAAGAGTGATGATTGTTATCTTCTATGACATGCTTCACAAGATTATAGAAGATTATGTGGATGACACACTTGAAAAATTAATCACAAGGAAAGAACATCTTGAGGTCTTAGCTCAAATCTTTGACAAGCTCAATAAATATCAGGTGAGATTAAATCTGAAGAAATGTGTCTTTGGAAGCACTTCAGGAAATATTTTAGGATACATTGTATCATGAAGGGGAATTAAAGTGAACCCTACTAAATTCAAAGCCATCATTGAGATGCAACCACCTAAAACACTCAAGAAGCCTCGCAGTCTACAAGGGAAGCTTCAACCTATCGGGAGATTCATTGCACAGTTCGCTGAAAAATGTCATCCCTTCACACACTTTCTTCACAAAGGTGTTACTTTCAAATATGATCATTGTCTAAGGGGGAAATCTAGATATAAGAAAAGCAACATAAATGAATTGAACTAATCTTAATTAAAAACAAGATTATGAATTCCTAAACCCATTACTCATGAAATGAACAATATAAAAGCAAATGAAGAACAAAAAAAAGAATTCAAACAATCATGTTATACCCATATCATGTCGAAGTGTATTTTCAAGGATGTTGGATTGTGTTTTTGTATCAATGCAAAGCCTCAATTATGCATTGCAAAAGCTCCAATGTGTGTAAATGAGATCGAAGATGTGTGTAAAAGCTCTCAAGAAATTGAATGGAAATTCAACATTACTTCGTTGCACAAAAGATGCCTGTTCTTTCATCATTTTTTAGGATGAAGAGGATTGTTATATAGATTTTATGTTTTGAGATGGACAATCAAGATCGTGCAAAAGAAAATCCTAATCAGCAGTTCAAAACCATTGAGAGGAATTAGATGGGAAGAATCAGTGGATTTAGATTGCATAATCGGTGTGATTCATGAAATCAAGTTGAGTGTTTAGTGGAATTGAGGAAATAGATTGAGAGTTTAGTGGGATTGAAGAATAGATGAATCAGTTAGGAAATAGATGGATCAGTCAACCAATCAAAGTGAGCAATCGTTGATCGCAATTTTCTCAATCACAAAAGGGGGTGAGGGTAATTAATTAATTTGAATTAATTAATTAAGTTTTTTGAGTTGAACGTGCAAGTCATGTTTGACTTTTACAAATAAAGTTATATTTGCTTGTTGATGATGTTTGAATAATTAATTTAATTATTATGTTCAGAAAGGGAAAGTTATATAGTTAAACTATTAGGTATTAATAATTTAGCTGACTTAGGGGAATAGGGTAAATTAGTGAAATAATTAAATAATTGATGTTATTTAATTAATCAAGAGGAATAAAGTTAGATTGGGACTTTATTAAATAAACAAAATTTATTTAATTATTCAAAAATGATGAAAAAGTGAATTAATTAAATAATTTAAATATTATTTAATTAATAGGGGAAATTAGGGTTTTTGATGTAAAAGATGTGAAATGAAGTGATATTAGATGATAATGATGTCAATGATGAGAAAATATCATTCAGGATGTGCGATAAGTGTTAAGTCATTTTTACATGTCTATAATCATCATTGCCAAAAAGCTTTCCAACAGTTGAAGGACTACCTCACATCACCACCAATCTTAATGCAACATATTACAAATAAATCCTTGATACTATATATCTCAATGGCATCAACAAAATTAGGAGCTCTCGTAGCACAACATGATGAATTAGGAAAGGAAAGAGCCATATATTACATCAGCGGGACCTTAGTGGTATACGAGCTTAATTACACTACCATTGAAAGAGCTTGTCTAGTAGTAGTGAACTCACTTCTCAAAAGCTACGATACTATATGATTAGCCACCAAATCAAGCTTATCTCCAAGTTCCATCCATTGAAATATCTATTATCAAAGGGAACTCTCATAGGGCACATGGAAAAATGGGTAAGATCCTAAGTGAGTTTGATATTGAGTGTGTGTACCAAAAGTCTATCAAAGGATAAGTTATAGTAGATAAATTAGCAGAGGCCCCAATATATGTCAAAAAGTCTTTGGTGTTCAAATTTCTATATGAAGCAGTATTCACACTCAATTCAACAAACCAATAGAAGCTATACTTTGATGGTTCCATACACAACATGGATTCTGAGAAGGAATGTTATTCATCACCCCTCAAGGTGATTGCATTCCAAAATCATACAGGCTAGCTTTTCCATTCACAAACAACATAGTAGAGTATGAATCTCTCATCACAGGGCTAAGAATGATAATTCAATGGTAAATCTAGGAACTCCAAGTCTATGGTGATTCCCAGTTGGTGGTCATATAAGTAAATGATGATTACCAAATGAAGGATTATAAGTTGATGCCTTACAAAAGAATGGTGGATATTTTTAAATAATACTTCATAGATATCACCTTTGAGAAAATTTTGAGAGTCAATAATAAATCAACAGATACTATGGCAACCATTGGGTCTTTACTGGACATGTCACATAATAGCTTGAAATATGAATTCCTTGTGGAGCAGCTTCTCATGATGTCTTTCAACATCCCTAAATTGAAGTTCATGTGTGAAATTATTGGTCATGGTTCTCCTTGGTACCATGACATCTACCTATACCTTCATGATAGTATCCTTCCATCTAACCTTACTAATAACCTTCACAAAACATTTATCTGTCAATCTTCTCGCTTTGTCATCATTGGCGATACCGTTTATCAAAGAAGTCTTACTACAATGTTATTAAGATGTCTTAACCAAGAAGAAGCTTCAACTGCCTTAAAAGAGATATATGAAGGCGTTTGTAGATCACATTGAGTGGTTTTACCTAATGGGGTCATTGTAATCCTCATCATTTAATTTATAAATCCAAGGCGATGTCCATGGCTATCTACAAGAGAGAAAGTAGAAAACTTGTTTGACAGTCTATTCTACTTGAAAAAATAAATCCTATTTGCATGAAAGGGAACTAATCTAAGGCACACTTGCATGAATTGAAAATACTAAACTACTTCACAATTACTGGAAATGAAAAGCTTTCTTGGATTCAAATTTAATCTAGAAATCTGGAATTACATTACTCGAAAATGAAACTAGATCTATCATATTTCCATAGATTGAAACAAGCCTTTCTAATCCCCTCCCTTTGATCAAATGATTACAATGTATTTATAGAATTCATATTTTATATCTATCCAACCAATCCACTAAGAATGTGGATTCAAGACCCTATTTTTGAGGGGTTGTTTACAAAACTTTAAGAAAATTGAAGTTGTTGTCCTCATCATGCCACTTTTGTCTCAGTCATTTTTTGACACGTACTACTCCTTCCCTACTACAAAGCATGCCAAATTCTCAAAAAAAAAATTATCCCTTTAAATCTACTTTCCATATCATTTTGAATTTTTGAATTTCATTGAGAATGAGGGAGATACCTCTGTTTTACTGAGACTGTGTTTTTCACAATTTCTGGGTACCTGATTTTTAGGGAACTTTCAGTTCTCCACGTGAATGAAGGGATTTTTCTCCTTTTTTCTTGCCCAAATCTTTGTTGATTATCTTGAATAACATCCCACTATCATTAATGACACTTAATTGCTTTGATAAGTTGAGTTATTGAAAGATAATGTGGCAGAAGAGATCTTCATGATTTGTCATGAACTACATGCTTATTCACCAATTTAGGAGTGATTGATGCTCATTAATTTTGCAATAATATTGGAATGTGTTGGAAGTCTGGAGTTTTCTTTATCTTCCCATAATGTCATCAAAGCCTTGTCTAGAGTTGATATCTGGAGCTCTTAGCTACAAGTGTTTGTAGCTTCATCTTACCATGAGTTATTTAATAACTCATTTATCTGCATTATATCATTTTAAATACTTCATAGAGACATATTAGAGGCAATTTGGATCACATTTAATTACTAAAAATAAATCAAATATTTACTTTATATTCTACTTTAAACAAGCTAAAGAACTTTCAATCATTACTCAAATCCACTTTAACACTAATGCATTAAGAAGAAATAGATGATTTTCTTTGATAAAATATGAGACAATTTATGGTCTCATCATCTCCCCCACACCTAAAATGTTTCAAGTCCCTCTGCAACTCATAATGAGCCTTCAAATTCAATAAATTCATTTTTTTTAGTAGTTGCTCTAGGTAACTCCTGAAAGCTCCTAATAGTTCCTGACAGCTCTTGAAAGCTCCTGAAAGCTCCTGAATAGTTCCAAAATAGCTCTAGATAGGTTCAAATTGCTCCTTAAATCTTAGAACTTCTTTTAGATGTTTTTCTTCTTCTTCTTCTTTTTGTTTTTGAGTGGATTGAGTAAAATGAAAGAAATTTAAGTTGAATAAGAGTAAAATAATAAAGTAAATACCTGATTTTATCTTAGTTCTCCATGCAACCATCATGTGTGAGTTGTAGTTCACTTTCTCCATGTTGTATGCAAAGAATTTCTTCAACTTTTGAGAGTTGCAACTTAATCTTTTACATTGAATACCATCTCAAATTGCTTCATCATTATTTTTTTGCACTAACCAGCCATCCATAATGCCAAAATATTTGCTACAAGTCTTTAGAGCAGCAACTTGCATAGAAAATTGCATGCTTACAACCTAAGATAAGAGGAAATAGCATGTGCAAACAACTTATTTGTAAAAATCAAATCTACCCTAACCTACTCTATTTAATGATGTAGAGAGGTTACACATAACCATTAACTAGTTGTAAAAAATATCTTCCCTTTCTCAAAGTATGTTTCCATGCATTGAATTTTCTGAGAGAAGAGAATGAAAAGAAGATGACAAAATTTTGAAACTCAATGCTTCACCTTCCTTTTTAGTGGAAACCTTCTTCATGATTTATGATTCTAGCAAATACATGGGTTGATTGGAGAGATCTTGCAATCCTTCATTCTGATATGCTACATGCATGACTGGAAACAACTCCTTGTTCTTCAAATCTCTGATTGGGAAACCCTCCTTTGACTTCAAAAATCTGATTGGGCAGCCATTCTTGGATTTTGACGGTCTCCAAATAAATCTCTTTTTTGCAAGCTTTTGTAATGAAGATGAGATATCTTCATTGTATTCTACACCTCTTGCAAGTAATAATCCATCAATTCTTTCCTTAAAGAAATATCCTTTGTTAGGATTTGGAGTGATGGTCCTCCAACTAAGGATATTTTGTAATAGATAGGGGGGTTTTTCTGTAGAGCTAGTATTTTGGGGGGGTTTTGAGAGACGAATCTTTCTTGAGGAACATCTAAATCTAAAAGGCTTCCAAACTAATTTTCTCCCTTCCTTAATGACACCTATCCCTGGAAACGACACCAAAAATGATGGGGTCATTGTAATCCTCATCATTTAATTTATCAATCCAAGGCGGTGTCCATGACTGTCTGCAAGAGAGAAAGTAGAAAATTTGCTTGTCAGTCTATTCTACTTGCAGAAATAAATCCTATTTTCATGAAAGGGAACTAATCTAAGGCACACTTGCATGAATTGAAAATACTAAACTACTTCACAATTATTGGAAATGAAAAGCTTTCTTGGATTCAAATTTAATCTAGAAATCTGGAATTACATTGTTGGAAAATGAAACTAGATCTATCCTATTTCCTCAGGCTGAAACAATTCTTTCTAATCCCCTCCCTTTGATCAAATGATTACATTGTATTTATATAATTCATATTTTATATCTATCCAACCAATCCACTAAGAATTTGGATCCAAGATCCTATTTTTGAGGGGTTGTTTACAAAACTTTAAGAAAATTGAAGTTGTTGTCCTCCATCAGGCGAATTTTGTCTCAGTCATTTTCTGACGCGTAATGCTCCTTCCCTACTAAAAATCATGCCAAATTCTCAAAAGGGTTTTTATCCCTTCAAATTTACTTTCCATATCATTTTGAATTTTTGAATTTTGTTGAGAAATGAGAGAGATATCGTTGTTTTACTGAGACTACATTTTTCACAATTTTTGGGCGCCTGATTTTTAGGGAACCTTTAGTTCTCCACATGAATGAAGGGATTTTTCTCCTTTTTTCTTGCCCAAATATTTGTTTATTATCTTTAATAACATCCCACTATCATTAATGACACTTAATTGTTTTGATAATTTGAGTTATTGAAAGATAATGTGGCAAAAGAGATCTTCATGAGTTGTCATGAACTACATGCTTATCCACCAATTTAGGAGTGATTGATGCTCATTAATTTTGCAATAATATTGGAATGTGCTAGAATTTTGGAGTCTTGTTTATCTTCTCATAATGTCATCAAAGCCTTTTCTAGAGTTGATATCTGGAGCTCTTAGCTACAAGTGTTTGTAGCTTCATCTTACCATGAGTTATTTAATAACTCATTTATCTGCATTATATCATTTTAAACACTTCATGGAGACATATTAGAGGCAACTTGGATCATACTTAATTACTAAAAATAAATCAAATATTTACTTTATATTCTACTTTAAAAAAGCTAAAGAACTTTCAATCATTACTCAAATCCACTTTAACACTAATGCATTAAGAAGAAATAGATGATTTTCTTTGATAAAATATGAGACAATTTATGGTCTCATCATTACCTTAGTAAAGAAGTTGCTTAGAATAGGTTACTATTGGCCTACCATGGAACAAGAGGCTAATCAATTTATGAAGAAGTGCTTATAATGTCAATGACATGGTGACCTCATTCATGATCCCACTCAAGAGCTTTGGCCTATCCCCACACCATGTATTTCTCATAGGTGGGGCTCGATCTGATTGGAAAAACAACACCTACCTCCTCTAACAGCAATAAATTCATAATTACCGCCATTGAGTATTTTATGAAGTGGATAGAAGCCATCCCAATGACCTATATCATAGGCAAACAAATATCCAAATTCATCCTGAAGTACCTAATTTTCTGCTATGATGTTCCACATGCCATTATCATGATAATGGAACACCTTTTAAAACCAAGATGCCTGAGAACTTTGTAACCAATTCCATATCCAACATCATTTCTCTACACCTTATTACCCTTAAGAAAATGGTCAAGCTGAAACAACTAACAAGACCATCATCAAGATCTTGAAGAATATTTTTAATGATGTTTGTCAAGATTGGCACTTGTAGTTGAACCCCACCTTATGAGCCTATCAAACAAGTATTAGAAAACCCACTGGTGCTACTCCCTATTCCTTGGTATATGCAACTAAATCTATCCTACCTATTGAGGTCAAGCTCCCATCACTGAGAGTTTCACTATAGTACCTAATTGATGATCAAAATATAGGATCTCTAGGTTGAATGAACTTGAGTTGTTGAATGAGTGTCGTCTAGAAGCGTTGAATCACTTGGAAGCCTATAAAAAATTGGCTGCATAGGAGCTACAAAAAGAAGATCAAATGTTGAAACTTCCAAGTAGGTGACCTTGTCCTTAAAGAGAATTAGAAAAATCAGTTAGATCAAGACAACAAAGGGAAGTTTGAACCTAGATGGTTGAGACCTTTTTTCATCATTGCAACCTATAGTTCAAGAGCATATCAGTTAGCCACACCTGAAGGGGATCCCTTGTAGGAACCAATCAACAGTAGTCATCTCAAGAGGTTTTATTCCTAACCCATGAGGGGTACATTATCAAAAAAAATTAAAAAATATAGAAAAATCTGCCAAAAAATAAAGAGGATGAAATAGTACAAGAAAAATTGTCCTCTAGTGAAAAACACTTTGATGGCACTTTGGGTAAGTACCTTGGTGAAAACCTGGCAAACAGGCGCCTCATGTAAATAAGTACTCTTTCTCCTTTCATCTATTTATAATAAATTTTCATCCATCCATCTCCATCCTTATCATGGCTTGGTGTTCGCCGAGTATCTATTTCTATTAGTATTACTTGGCAGTATCCTCAAGTCAGTTTGTCCTACCTATATCAAATTAACCTAACACATGACTGGGGGCATCTTTTTACACCTAGTCGTCAACATGGATTCTTGTATATCACCTAAGTCATTGAATTTGTAGAAAACCCTAAACATCCAAATAACTAAAAATCTCAAAAACATTCAATGTTGGAAAACCCAAAACATCCAAATAAATTTGACAAACTCCAAAAATATTCAAAAAATATTAAAATCCCAAAAACACTATTAGCCATCAAGTATGTGCTAATCCAAGTCCAAATAATCGAACTACAAAGCCTCTACATATTCACGTAGGCAAGGCCATTAAAGATGAGCCCTTGAGACATAGGTTTGTCCCTTAGGTCATATTCTCCCTGTAAACACTTAAAATCATCCTGATCAATATTACGCATCTGAATTCAATTACTAATGTAGACACTGACAAATGTCCTAAGTCTGTGAGTGCCATTTTTCTTGGTCATCGTCCTTCAATAATTAAACAATTTTAATTATTCAATTATGTTCGATCATATTCCTTTATTGAATAAATAATTTTTAATTATTCAATTAATTCACCTTTCTCATTTCTTTTCTATCTTGATCAATTAAAATAAATTAATCGCGTCACTAATTCCCCCTCTTCTTCAATAGTTAAATAAATTATATTATTTATTTAATTACTCCTTTATCACCTTTCATCTATAGTTAATAATTACCATTAATTACTTATCTATTCATGGTCTTTTAATTCTTCTATAGTTAAATAATTATCAAAATTATTTAACTATCACTTGTCATCTTCCCCTATTAAATAATTAATCAAATTAATTATTTAATATCTAATTTCTATCTCCCCATTTAATTAACTTAATGAATTTAATTAAATGCTCCTCTTCTCATTTTCTTGAAATAAATAATTTGAATAAATTATTTATTTGCCACTTGTCCCTTTCCTCCATTTTTGAATAAATTATTTATGCACCACCTGGTCAAAGGTGCCTTGTCATAGCCTTCATTGTTGTCATAGTCGTTAGGTGTCATACCTATCATGATTCCTCCAAAAATAGCATATTCTTGGTGCATCAATCCTCCACCATTGATCTTGGAATCCTTCTAGAGGATTAATCTCAATTGTCCATTCGAAAGGTTGTCTATAAAAGCAACCTTCCTCCTCCATTTTCACCTTAACAACTAATCTTCTCCAAATTTCTTGCTTACTATTTGCAGATTTTGCACAAGTATTCCAACAAATATGAGGGTAAAGTTGCATAAGAAGAAGGAGAGCAAGGGAAGTGAATCAACAAATATGGGGAGTAATTTATTTTATGCTTTGCATTTCTAGATCTCTCCATTATTTTGTATTCTCTTGTTGATGAGGTCTTATTAGTCTAGAGGTGTTAGTTGTGACTATTCTAGGCTAGAAGTTAAGAAACCCCATCTCACAACTAACACCATTTTCATCCCAATTCGCCTATTTTTTATTATTTAATTAAATAATCTTTAATTGTTTAATTCAATTCATCATTTTCGTCTATTAATCTAATAATCAATATTATTAGGTTAATTCACCCCTTTCATATTAATTTTCATCCTATTTGATTAAATAATGCGAATTATTTAATTAAATTTCCTAAGTCCTCTTATTCAATTAAATATTTTGAATTATTTGATTAAATGAGCAAATTGTTTAATTAGATCTTTTAATTCCTCCACTTGCACAATTAAATAATGTTTCAATCATTTAATTGGCTAATTTCTCTCATCCCTCCAATTTCTCCCACTTGCAAAGGAATATTTCCGTGGAATATTCCTCCATTTCAAATTCAAATTATTTCCCTCTCAAATAGAAATATCTTGCACATTCCTCCTAATTTTCAGAATTTTTGTTTCCTCAAATCAATTTGAGTCATTGATTAAATTGATCAATCGATGTCAACTTTCAATATCATCCATGGATTGTATTCTTGATCCATGCCAATTCCTCTTATTAATTTTCATACATTGATTAATCAAATCAATCTTGGCCATTGATTCACTCAATTTTCCTATAAATAGTCTTCATTTCTTGAGCAATTCATCCACATTCCTTGAGAGCGTCTGTATTATAGTGAATTTTAGAGCATTCTTCATGAGAATTTCATCATTTAGCATCCATTTTTAGCTAATTTTGCATCAATTTCCATCAATTACATTCATCTTCAAGCTTGTTTCAACCAATGGATTGGGAAAGGGTTGATATTCCACATCATTTTAGCACCAATCCCCCAATGGAATGAGGTTTGATGTGTTAATTAGGATTCCTTTATGCATTTCTGGTTTATTTGATGTTTAATGGCTTCTTAGATTAACATTTTCAAGAATTTCATTGGGAGCATGATTTGATTAGTTAAATCTTGGTTTAATTGCATAATTCAATCATGTTTAGCTTAGGTGTGATCATGTTCATATTTTGGCACTAGAAGGAGGGCTTTACTAACCAAATTTGGTGATTTTTCCTTGAGATTTTTGTGTTTTACAGATTTTAGGGTTGAGCGATGTGATTGTTCTGAGGCAAGGCAACATAATTGTGGCATTGCGATGTAATTGTGTGCATTGGCATGCAATTGTGTGCATTACGACGTGTTTGTCTTTTAGCCAGGGTGACACAATTGTTTATTTGACACAATTGACATTTTTTTATTTTTTTGTGTGGTTCAAGTGAACTAGAGCGATGCATTTTTCCTGAACCAGAACGAAACAGTTGTCATGCAGTGACACATTTGTAATACAGTGACATAGTTGCAGGACTAACAAAGCAATGCAATTGTTAGGTAAAACAGAGAATTAAATCTTCATGTCTACTTTGAATTTTCAATTTGATTTGTTCTCTAATCACTTACTGACTTATGCTTTGTTTGTGTAAGGCTAACTATTTTGTATATTTGAAGTGGAATATAAAACCTTGAAGTGAAGGAGCAAAGTTTTCATTAACACTTGTCATGGAATCATTTAATCTTTTCTTCTAAAAGTGTTCTTAAACACTCATGAAAGGATAACCTAACTTTTTGTTTACTTTATGCTTTAGAGTTTTTAACCTTCAATTTGGGCTTAAGAAATTACAATTCTATGAGTTTTTCAAAGTTGGCTTAAAATTGAACCAAACATCCTCACACTTCAATTTGGTTTAAAATTGAACAACACAAACTCACACTTAGTTTTGGTGCTTAAAATGAACATAACATTTACTTTTAGTGCACTACAATGAACCACTACCTTCTTTGCTTTCCATGATTGCGTAGACTTTTAGTGTGTATCCTCTCCCCTTGAGCTTCGTGCGATCTTGGGTGAAGAGAAATGCTCTAAGTTCACAAAAATTTTGAGTCACCCAAAAGGCTTGCTACCTATCCTCTCCCCTTGCACTTCCTACGATCTTGGGTGACAAGAAATAGCATTCCTTTTAGTTTATTAGATATGGACCTACTTATGAGACACATCTCGCAATGGAGAGCTCATAGGCAACCTTAAAAGAACAATTATTGATGGGCTATATTAAAGCATGTGAAATTGAAAGAAAGTAGCACAAATTTGGGGTGTGAATGCCATAACATTTCATAGTCCTTGTGCAAATGTAATGGGTTGCATAGGCTAGGATAGAGACTTAAGTGGCTCACGTATTTGATGCATACCTTTGGTGTTCACGGTGTCACTAAAAACCTTTGTATCTAGAGGCCAACCAAGTTTTCTGAAACATTTCTTTAAAGTAGTGCATCAGAATAACACCATCCCAAGAAGTTACTTACCATGTATGGTTTATGGTTGAGGCATAAATATTAAGAGTTCATTCTCTTATACAAAGTTAGGAGTATCAAGACAATACATTTCCTTGATATATCCTATTTGACCCCTCTATAAATTTAGATTTAACATCACTCCTTTGGGGGTGAGGTAAGCCTAATAAAAAGAGGTGTACCTTTATTCCTCTAGATTTTTATTGACTAATTTTTTTGATCTAAACTAGTAAGTCTTATGGAAGAATACTTGTGAAATATCACCCATACCCATTGAGTTGGTAAACACATTGCTTGGCATTCAACAAACTCAAACAAACATCAACAGGGTCAAAAATTTTAAACCCTTTGATTACATGTGAGTGCGCTTGAAGGACAATATATTGTTGCATAGCCCTAAATATATCTTGTTTTTATCAAAATAATATATTAGTGGTTCCCAATATATTTGACCATATCGCTACTCACTTATATCAAAGTTAACCTAGGGAACTATGGTTTAGCTCTTTGATTTCCAAAATGTTAAGCATTTTTGGAAAGAATTTTGCTTTGTTATAAACATTCTTAGTTTAAATTTTAATCAAGACATTTGATGTGGTAAAAGCAATCTCATTAAATCAAAGTTTAATCAATTGAAACCATAAAGCAGGTATCCATTGGTCCTATTTTCCAAAAAATCTTGACTTCCAAACAATAAAGAGAAAGCAAGGAAATGCATACTTAGTTGTTTTTATCAAAACAATTTTAGGTGTATTACACCTCCAAGCATTGTACCAAATTTCTACCATCAAACAAACTTTGGTCTCTTAGGTTTCAACACTTAAAGGAAAAAACATGTCTTTCAACACCTTGATCTTGTAAACAAGTCCTTAGGTTCAAACATTAGGATCATTCCTCACATTCACATCAAAAAAATTGACATCTCATCTCACCAAAAACTTTAAATTTTGGACACAACAACCTCCTAGACCTAGGTTTCCATCAACTATCACCTAGTTTAGCGATATGTTTGGAAATGGATCTTTTTTTTTCACACATTTAGCTGGATTAGCAAATATCCTTTTGAACAAGTTTATCCTTAAGTCACAAGTCTACTTTTAGGATTCAAAAGTTCATTAGCATCCTTATCAAAACACAAACATCAAACCTAAAGTCTAGTTTGGTCCAAATTTAGGAGTTCATCATTCACATCATCACCCTTTTATCATTCACATCATTAGTCATAAACACCTTAGAGGTTCACTTCTACCAAAGTTTGAATCAACTCAAGAGTTTCAACAATACAAATCACACCACACACTCCCAAAGTTGATTAAGAGCCCATATCCCCACAACATTGTCATGATTTGCATACTATATTCCAATCCATAAGTGATAGTTGCTCTACCCTAAGTCAAGATGAAGAGCTCACTTCCCAAAAGTATCATCATGATTGATGAACATCTTACACTCCATTCAAAATTTTAAAGATACCCATGAGATGTTTCCTTTTGATGGACATATAGACATTCTTCATCCAAAACAAGGGTCTCCCACTCTTGAAATCCCTACATAAGAGCAAGAAATCATCGAGACTCTTGATTCTTATAGTGATTGTGCATCATCAACATATTTTGAAGTGGTATCAACAAAAGACACATTCCAAATTGAAGATATTAAGTATAAAGATATCTTGGAATTAGAGCAGACAGTTAATATTCCTAAACAATAAGAACCCATGGAAATATCATGTTTCCACAACAAGTCATATTCAGTGGCTATTGATCAGAGGATGCATTACCAGGGAAAAGGATTAGGTCTTGTTAAAATTGACATCTTCAAACTAACAGAATCAAAGCATGTCAATAATACCTCCACAACACTAAGGGAAACTTTGTCTAATACAAACATTAACATAGGGGACACGAAGGATCCTTATGATGAAAATGTTGCCGATGCTACAACTAGCTGCATCATGAACCGTCATCCACCTATCATCCCATCCACAAATTGGGACCAACACAGAAAGATGTTAATCAAAGCAAATACAAATGGATACTA
Organism: Sequoia sempervirens; assembly: GCA_007258455.2. Lineage (NCBI taxonomy): Eukaryota > Viridiplantae > Streptophyta > Pinopsida > Cupressales > Cupressaceae > Sequoia > Sequoia sempervirens. The sequence goes on along the minus strand of VDFB02000019.1, from coordinate 5,570,065 downwards.
AAGCATAAAAAGGAAGATCATCCCTATCACACTCCATTAGTCAAAGAAACTATGGGGAAAAATCAAAAAGGGTAATGTATACATCAAGGATGTCTACAATTACAAAAGCAGGATTCTCAAGCAATGCACAAAGTATATCAAGCAGTTGGTTCTAATTCCACTCAAAACTCCATCTCCTCTCGTCATTTCTCATCTTCCCAAGTTTGGTGAGTCAAAGGTTCCAAACTATCGACTGATCCATCTCTTATACCTTCACGCATGTCACCATCCACTCCCACATTCATGATATTCAATTCTCGCATCAACCATTTTTTGGAAACTACTCTTCATCATAATTATTTTGAAGGCACTCTATCGTGATGTCCACACATGGATGAGGTTAATTCCGATATTATCAAGGTAGATCTAAATCCTCAAAAATTACATTCAAGTGCCCATATCTTAACAAAGAAACTTTTTTGAGTATACTATCATTCGAACATTATGATAGTGGCCTCTACATCAATACCACTAGGTGGTTCAACATGAGCATAAATTTTCAAAAAAAAATAAAAAAATAAAGAAATTAGTAAAGATAAAAATCATCCTCCAGCGAAAACCACTATGGTGGTGCTTTGGGAAAGTACCATGATGAAAATTTGACAAACAAGTGTCATGAGTAGAATCGAGCATCTATATGATCCTTTTTAGATAGAAGCGTCTCATCCCATCATGATAAATCAAGGGTTGCCTCCATCCATCCAATCCATGTTTACCCAGATCTTCTAGTTTATCTTGATCTTGACAAAGGTTCAGCGTATACTTCAACTCTATTCATGGAAAAGTCTTGATATGGTTTTTTTATCCCATGAAGTCTTATTTCCTATCTGTAGCATGGATCCTAGCACACACTAAAACTTGTCACATACTCTTTGCATGGTTATCCATATACTATCCTAATTTTCTCATGAAATATGAAATATTTCTAGACATTAGGGATGGGTTATTGTACTCTTTTTTTTGAATAATTCTTAATCCATGTCTTATATCTCATAATGTGGCATCAATATCGTGATCTAGGTATCGTTTATCCTAAAAATCCAAAAATAGTCACAAAAAATTTTAAAAATAAAAAATAAGTCATAAAATCTCAAAATCCAAAAAACATCCAGAACATGTGTACAATCAAAAAAATCCAAAACATCAAAACATTTGTATAGCTTGAAAAAATCCAAAAATATTTGAAAAGTTGTAAAGTAAAAAAATCCAAAACATTTGAAAATGTGTACAATCAAAATCCAAAAACATTCAAAACATCTCAAAATTCCAAAAACATCCAAATCATCCCAAAAGCCAAAAACATTCAAAACATCTCAAAATTCTAAAAACATCCAAATCACATCAAAATCCCTAAATAAGGCTAAAAGTCAAAAAGTCAAAAACATTGGTTGAACTACATTGTCTTTGAGCTTGAACATAGGCAAGGCCATCATCGATGAGCCCCTGAGGCATTAGTTCAGTCCTAGGAGTCCATAATAAACTGATAATCCATCAATGTTCATATCTCATCAATAAACTGTTACTAGTAAGAGTCAGTCGAACTATGTTTTCTTTGCATGTATAACATAGGAAAGGCCATCACTGATGATTCCCATGAGCCCCCGAGGCACTAGCTTAGTTTCCCCTTAGGTCTTGGTCTAATCTCAGAAAACACAAAAACATTTGGAAAATCTTGAAAACCCAAAACATCTCAAAACTTCTTAAAACCCTAAACAACCTCAAATAACTTGAAAGCTTGAAACATTCACATACAACCAAAACATCCAAAACAACCTCAAAAACATTGCAAAATGACAAAAAATTGAAATATTCTAAAAATTCCAAAATCACTTATCCCATCTCACTTTCACCCGCAATAAACTCCCATCCATAATAAACTAATCATCACCCTCAACCTTTGGTAACACAAATAAAAAAAAGTACAACAATAACTAGAAAGCAAACCTTAAACATAAAAATAAACTATTGAGCATTATAAAACATGTCAATCAAACCTTATATCAATGACCTTTCAAACAACCTATCAACCTTCCAGCATCCACTAACATGTCCTAGGATACATCTTTCCTACAATGGTCATCATCATTGGTGATCATTTTGAATATTTATCCTCAAAACACATCTTTGGAAAGAGATATGAATAACATTGACTATTTGTTCATTTTGATTTTTTCTTATGATTTATCTTGTTGGTCCATTCCAATGACCTCTCGATGATGTCTATCAAAACAATTTAGAGAGAAAGGAATTAGTCATTGATCATTATCTTTCATTTTTTGTGCTTGTTGGATGTTCTTGTAATATTACGACCTCAAAAAATACTTATCTGGCATGTGCAGGGTAGTCTCAAGTGAAATATTGGCTAGGGAATATTAGGTTCTTCATACCTTTTGTGTCTTAGTCTTATTACTTCGATGGCTTATTCTTTCACATGATCAACCAAGGTTTTTCTATGTCAGGTATGAACAAGGATACTCGTATCTATTTGCAGATTCAAAGTCCATTGCATTAGATACAACCCCATCCTAGTTATCGATACCTTGATGCATCATGTCTATTTGCTATATCAAAAATAAGGAATGATATGATGAAGTTATCCCAATCCTAGAAGCAAGCAAATCATCTTTCTCATCACCATATCCAATAAAGTTTCAAATAATCATAGGCTTGCTGGACTTCTAAATCAATCTCAAAAGCAATGGTTAATCAATATCCATCTCATTCTCATTCTATCTTATTCTTCTATCTTTACTAATAGTTATATCCAAGTATCGAATCTGTGTGATATATCAAAATATGCTTGAGGTTACCCATGGCAAATGACTGTCTATACATCATAAAATTTGTCTACATCAAACATTTGAGCTTTCTAAGAATTATTTTTCATCCTTTTCACAGTTGAACCTATGTTTTATTTTTTGTCACAATCTCGACCTAAAAATCATTTTTTTTTGCTCAATCTCTTGAGGGTGAAATATACTAGCATAATTCCTTCTGTTTGGGCACAATGGGGCATTTGAAAAATCATGATTTTTTTTAATTTTTTATCTAAGCAGCAATGGTGATCTAAGAAGCATGTCATTCTTTGAACCAATGTAACAAGCACCTCACTTCAAAGAGGGGGAAAATATAGACACTTAAAATTGTCTTGGTTGATATTACGCATCTGAATTCAATTACTAACTCCATTTTCATCCTAATTCACCCTTTTTTACTATTTAATTAAATAATCTTTAATTGTTTAATTAAATTCATAATTTTCTTCTATTAATCGAATAATCAATCTTATTGGGTTAATTCACCCCTTTCATATTAATTTTCATCCTATTTGATTAAATAATGTGAATTATTTAATTAAATTCCCTAAATCCTCTCATTTGATTAAATAATTTGAATTATTTGATTAAATGAGAAAATTGTTTAATTAAATATTTTAATTCCTCCATATTGCACAATTAAATAATATTTTAATTATTTAATTGGCTAATTTCTCTCATCTCTCCAAATTCTCCCACTTGCAAAGGAATATTCCCATGGAATATTCTTCCATTTCAAATTCAAACTATTTCCCTCTCAAATAGAAATATCTTGCACATTCCTCCTAAATTTTAGGATTTATGTTTCCTCGAATCAATTTGAACCATTGTTTAAATTGATCGATCCATGTCAACTTTCAATATCATCCATGGATTGAATTCTCGATCCATGCCAATTCCTCTTATTGATTTTCATACATTGATTAATCAAATCAATCTCAGCCATCGATTCATTCAATTTTCCTATAAATAGTCTTCATTTCTTGAGCAATTCATCCACATTCCTTGAGAGAATCTATATTATAGTAAATTTTAGATCATTCTTCATGAGCATTTCATCATTTAGCATCTATTTTTAGCTAATTTTGCATCAATTTCCATCAATTTCCATCAATTACATTCATCTTCAAGCTTGTTTCAACCAACGGATTGGGAAAGGGCTTATATTCCACATCATTTCAGCACCAATCCCCCAATGGGATGAGGTTTGATCTGTTAATTAGGATTCCTTTATGCATTTTTGGTTTATTTGATGTTTAATGGCTTCTTAGATTAACATTTTTCAAGAATTTCATTGGGAGCATGATTTGATTAGTCAAGTCATGGTTTAGCCTAGGTGATGATCATGTTCACACTTCTCATCCCAACATGTTAAAAACTCAAAACATTCAAATATTTCCAAAAATACCAAAAACAAACTTAAAATATTCAAAATACCAAAAACAGCCTCAAAATATCCTCGAAAGGTCAAAAACATTGAAATATTCCAAAAAGGTAAAACATTCATCCATTCCATTTCACTTTCCCCTACAATAAACTATCATCCATAATAAACCTATTGTCATCCTTGCCTTTGGCAAAACAAATAGAAGAAAATACAGTTGTTGAAACACAAACTTTGATGCAAAGTCATAAGTTTTGATCATTGTCAAACATGTCAATTAACCTTCATATCAACAACCTAAACATTTGAAAACAAATCAACATCCAATGAATGTATTAAAAAATATATCTTTCCTACAATAGACACCATTTCAAATATCAACTAAAACAACTCTCTTTAGCAAGAGATATGATGGCATTGATATTTTTCATCTTGATCTTTTCTTTTGGTTTTATCTTTTTGTCTCATTTACATCACTCGATCATTTCCTTGATTTTCAATATCTTGGTATGCCTATAAGGGTACATAATGAGGCATTTTAATTGCTTTAGTTTGATGTTCTTGTTGGATATTCTTGTAGTACGACCTTGGTGAATACTTGCCTTGTGTATGTAGGGATAGTCTTGAGTAACACAACGGCTAGTGCATATCAAGTTCTTTATACCTTTTGTTTATTGGTCTCCTTACTTCGATGGATTCATTCTCTCACATGATCAAATAAGATATATGCATGTCAAGTATGAACAAGGATACTCATATCTGTTTGTAGAGTCAGTCCATGCAATAGATACATCACTCTAGTTTTTCATACCTTGGTGCATCGTGTCTACTTGTTATATCAAAATAAGGATTTCTCTATGTTACGTACCATAATATAAAAAGAAAAAGAAAAATCATCTATCCTATCTCATCACATATCCAATAAAATCTTGAAGTAAAAATAGATTTATTGGTATCTTGATCAATATCATCATCCTATTCTACTCATTCTATTCTATTTCTATCTTATTCTTCTATCCATAATAACTTTTCTATCCAAGTACCATGACATATAACAAAACATATATGCATCCACCCTACATCCATAAACTTCCAGTACCACCTCATATCATCCATCTTGCATAATCAAGATATATCATATAAAAATACAAAAAATAAATCATCATCATCATCCATATCATACATCCTACATCCACAAACCATTAGAAGCATACCACATCATAAGCATAATAAATAGATATCCATCATCACATCATGGAAAAATGAAGTAACATCTCATAAAATAATGCATCCATACATACATAACATCTACATCTATAATCACAACATACATCATAAAAAGATCAATGAATACATAACACCATAGCATGGTCACAAAATCATCGTGCATGTCATAAATAATCAAAAAATGACTATCATGATACATATAAAATGTGTGTAATATACATCAAAATATACATGAGACTATCCATAGCCGATGAATGTGTCTACATCATAAAATCTATCTACATCAACATATGGATACAAAAATATTTATATACAAGTCGGGCTACCCTGAGCTCCCTAATCCTCTTGATTGAGAGGAGGTTGAACTGGTGGTGGCCCCATAGGCTTTTTCTAATAGCCCTATCCATTTGAATGGCCTTGATAAGTTATACTAACTAATCTAAGCTTCGACTTGCTCAATCCCATAATGCTCCTATGAGAGTAGTTAGGTTGTCGCCTGTGTTGGTACTGTCATATGACACAAAGTCTTGTAATATGTGGACTCACTCTGTAACCCCTGGATACCATCAATGTGTTGAGTTAGAGTGACCATATTTCCCTAAGCCTATATAGTGGCCTCCAACTATTTTTTGCATATCCCCTCTCTTGGTTACACACTGTAGTAATTTGAGCTAGTTGAATTTGTAGTTGTTGCATGCGTGTAGTCTCTATGTCTAACTGGGTCTAGGACTGATCACGTTCTATCTTGAGTTGATCCCTCTTTGTTTGAATCTAGGTAAGTTATCTTGAGAGGCCATCTCTCTCCCATTTGAATCCATCAAGCTCATGATACACTTTATCCCTCTTTAGTAAGGTGACCCTCGGTCTCTGACCATCAGGACCACCTCCTATGGTTGTCGACTATTGTTTCTGACCTTCATCACCTTGTGGGCCCTAAGTTGGTGGTCGACTCTATGGTCCCTATCTTAGACCCTATCCCTTTTCCTCAGGCAAGGGAACCTTGGCCTTATCCCTTTGTCTCTTCTGGTGTTGGCTGTCAAACTCCTCTTTGTGCCTCCTATGATCTACGCCTCCTCCATTTGGGTATATAAATTTGAGAGGTCTACGAGTAGCGAACCATGAATCATAGGCTGATGTAGTCCCAAGATCAGTCTCTCCATCTAAATATACCCAATCAAATGGGGCTAGATGATAGAAATTTGTGATGGTTGTTTGCGTTGAAACTACTAACCCCCACTCTAGAATCTCTTGCATCGTACGAGCAAAAACAACATGCTAATCATTTTCTAGTGCACCTTGCTACTCCCTAAGCTATTGCTTGATCCTATCTATTAGATATCTCTCAAGTATATGAGGAGTGTGACCTATGAGCCACTAATTTTTTCAAGTGTATGAGAGTTTTACATCATCTCCTCCCAGGCCTCTACATCAATCCAATTCTCCATATGAACTCTATCACATTGTCAATGACGCATCACCAATGTGTTAACTCCCCCATGTGATGGTGTGTTATCATTCCATTATGTTTGTAAATGAAAGTCTCTTTGGCCTCTCAGTGTAGCTCTCTAATAGGACTTAGTAGTGCAATGTGCTCCCAAGCTCAGATATGTAACAATATCACTCTCGTAGATATGTTGGTCACACCCCTATACACGACCTGATGCATATCATGGTATAGGTGTTCCAAGATGCAGTGTCCCCAAGAAAAAGTGACTCCATCCTCCAAGATCCTCTCTAGGACCCTCCCCCATCCAGGGCTAAATCTCCTTAATTGCATGTTTGATATCAATGGTCTGCAAATGAGTCCAACAATCAAAATGGTAACATTGTTGACTTTGTCAATGTAACCCTTGAGATTCACCTCTCCCTTGAGTTGAATCTCCCTGTCCATCAAAACTCGCTCAAGAGCCTTGAATCTTAGGTATGGCTCATATATGACCTACTTATCATGAATTGGTACCCTCAAGATGTGCCACACATCCTCAAGTGCAATGGTGGCCTCACCGGTCAAAAAGTGGAAAGAAGTCTCTAAGTGCCATCTCTCAAACACTATAGTGATAAGAGAAAGGTGTGCCTGAATCTCAGGCATATAGGAAATTTAGTATAAACTAACTACGTGAAGAAACTCAACCTCCATGGTAGTAAAGCTAGTAATATACCCTAAACTAATGGTCATCTCTCTTGGGAAAGGAGAGGGACTAAGACAACCTACAAGCATAACACTCACGACATCAATTTTCTTAAAAAAAGAAAAAATCTAAGTAAAATTCCCAAAGAATAAAAACAATCCTTTTTGACAAAGGTGTCGCACTTTTCCCAAGTCAAAGGCGTTGCACTTTTGTAGAGGCATCACACTGTCAAGCCAAAACATAGGAATCAACCCTATCTAGAAATGTATGCAAGTAAAAGATAATGAAGTACATATCGGGGTACCTAAGTCAGTTGGTCATTGGAACTCATGGACTGATCCACATGATGTAGGGCTCAAACAACATGCACCATCGTAATAGGGCCTTTGCAAGATCCGAAGGTTGAAATCTCTAAGGGCTCTTTGATATCACAAATAAAAGTGTGTAAATGATGTTAAAATTCACCCAAATGAACATATATGCCCAGAAAAACCTAGGGTTTCACCTTGCAACTCATTTTTTTGACCTTGTCTATCAGTCCTAATTAGTATTGAGGCTTCTTAAGACTTATTTTCCATCCTCTTCTAAGCAAAACTACTCTTTTCATCATGTTGTGATCTCTCAAAAATTAATTTTTGTTCAATCTCTCAAGGGGGCAACACACGATCATTCCTTCGTCTATTGGGGCACAGTGGGGCATCAAGTAAAATCATGGGAATTTTTTTTTTAAAATTGAGCAACGTCAGGCCTTTGAAACAACACAACAGGTATATTTTCTCAAAGAGGGGCAAAATGTAGACACCTAAAATTGTCCTAAGCATATCACACATCTTGATTTCACTTACTAACATCATTTTCCTTATTATCACCTAATTCCTCCATTTAATTAAATAATTTCCAATTATTTAGTTAAATTCACTTTGTTCCCCTATTAATTGAATAATTAAGGTTATTTGATTAATTCAACATTTTCATACTAACAATCCCTCCTGAATAAATAATTCCCAATTATTTAATTAAAAATCTTAACTCCCCTCATCCTCACAATTAAATAATTTTCATAATTGTTTAATTGGCTAATTTTCCTCCAACCCTCCAACTTGCACAAAGAATATTCCCTATTCAAATTCAAATATTTCCCTCAAATTCAAAATATCTCCAACCTATTTCCATGAAATTAGGGATATTTTGGGCTCTCATGAATCCTCAACCATTGATCCTCCTTTATCCTCACCGAACTCCTTGATTTCCTCTCATCCATTGATCCTCAGATCGAATCTTGACCATTGATCAAAATTCCCAAATTCTATAAAACAAGCCTTCATAAACATGAAAATCATTCACAATCCTCATAAGCATAGGCACTCTCTAGAATTCTTAAGTCATTTCTTGAGCATTGGAGCATCTATTTTGTGAATCACATCCTCCCATATCAAGCTTTTGCAACATGGATAATACACAATTTGAGCAATCCACATCATAATTATGTATCAATACATAATGGGATTGAAGGTTTTCACTTTCAATTTGGTTAATTCCTTTGATTTTAGTTCAAATTCTTAGATTAAACCATTTGAATACTTTGCAAATCAATTTCATTGAGTATGGTTTTGTATGATCTCAATTGTGTGAATCCTTAGTGTTTTTAGACACTAATTACTTCATTCATGCTTTCAGACTCTAATTACTTCATTCATGCTTTCATTCATGCTTACTTACTTCCCCTATGACACAATCCATGACTACTATTATTGTAAATATATTATTTTCTCCATGATCTAATGACAACATAAAGTAAAAATATAGAATGATCCATAAATAAATTATTTTAACAATCTTCAACCACTACCTCCATTAGAGCTATAGAAGAATGCATGTGTTGTATGTGATCACCCCATTTGGTTGTGATAGATAGGCATCATTTGTTGTAGGTTGATAAATCTTTTGTTGTGGGTTGATAGATCCTTTGCTATAGGGATTAGTTTATTTCAAATGAATATTTAAGGAATATTTCATCATTAATAACCATAATCAACATAAAATTATATTAAATTCTATATACATTCACATATTAACACAATCATTTGTCAATATAATATATCATCCTTAATGCTTTAAATTCTTAAAATAAGTGGAAAGGTTTGGCTAATGTCTTTGAAAATATAAAAAATATTATGAAAATTATGAAACTCAAACAAGGAAAATAGGACAATTCTAGGACTTGTCATTCCCCCAACTTAGCTTTTGGCTTGTCCTCAAAAAATTCAAGACCTTTGGTTATACTGTAATGCAATTTCTCTATGGTCCATAGTGTGATTGAATCCTTCCCCTTGCATTAGGTAGAACCCTTTATGTTCAAATATTATTTTCCATTTGGCTTGTTCTATTGCCCCTTGTTCTTCCATCCTTCTTTTCCAATGTGGAATTAGGTACAAGAGAAGGGGAGGATGAAATTTCAAAGGGAACCAAGTGATATGGTGTTGTAGGGAAGCCTCAATGTACTTGTGTACCCTTATGACTACTGCCAAGTAGTTAAAAAAATGGGTCTCTTTCATTTTCAATTCTTGTGTCAGCTCATTCCATCTATCATAGGATAACTCGAGTGTCTCTCTTCATGTTCTAGTTTCCAGCTCTTGAAATATCTTGTAATATTTTTCTCTACACTCCAAGATTTACTTTTGCACCATAGGTTTGTCCACTAGGTCAATCCATTCCTAAACTACCTCATCAGGATCTTTTGCTTCTACTCTAACGTGTAGGGGAAATGACTTCTCCCTCTCATGATAATATTGTCACAACTAACCTCTCTAATGTTCATTTGGGATGAATGAGGCTAATGCCTTTATTTGAACATCTCCCACAAAAATTAGTGGGTTCCAAGGAGTACCATATGGAATGGTCAAATTGTGTTGATAAATTTCACACAGTTGATCATGCATGTTTGGTGTGGCATCTTGATAAGCTTTTAAGAACAATGTCGATGATGATAATGAAACTGAAAGATTACTAATTAATTGGCTAAATTAGAATTTTAAAAAAAATATTGCAAAATTAAGGTATAAACCCTAGTAGGTGGTCTGAATTTCATGAGATGACTAGTCTTGTTAGCCAATTCTTCAATTTTTAACATTAATCTTTTAATTTATGGGTTTTTATTTTTAATTTATTTATTATGCATCACTATCAATTCTGATCTTTCCTTATTCCATTTGCTTTGTGATTGATAAATCTCTTCCATTTTGTTCCACAATTTTATCCCAAGGGTAACCAGAGTAGGCGTTTTTGGTGTTGTTGGGGCATCATTCTGCTCATTAGGTTTTATATTTTTCTTATTTATTTATGTGATGGCTAACTGGGTCAACTTGTCCAAACCCGCTCCTTGTTGTTGATAAACATGTAGCTGATTTTCCAATTCTTTAATCTTGTTGTCCAACCCAATCTCTTTTTGTTGGTAACCCTTTATTTGTTCTTCTAGTTCCTTAATTTTCTATAGAGTTGCTTCTACCTCTTTAACTTCATCTCTAATTGTCAAAACTAATTCTTTCTCATCCTCCAGAAATAATTTTTCATTAGTATCATTTGGGGAAGCAAAATCCTCTTAGGTTGTTGGATTGTTAGGAGGTTTGGGTTTCTTCTTTGCTGTAAATAAATCTTCTTTAGATTCAAAATCCAAATTGGTGTACAGATACATAAATTGTAGGATTTTGGATTATTCTTGATCATCAAGTAAATTTTCTTTTTCTGATATTTTTTTAGACTTTATCATAACAACTTTTTATTGTTGAGAATGAGCCTTACCTCCTATAATTCCCTTATCCTTGAGGTGGTGTGACTACCTTTTAGGTTGCACAAGAATTTTCTGCTTATTTTTAGATGCAAAAGAGGAAGGTGTATATTTTCCTTTATGATTCATGGGAATAGAAGGGTTTTATATGGCAACATGATTTTTTGACTCTACAAGTGTTGTGGGATATGCTATAGAGGTTGCAAGTTGGGTTTCTTGCATCTTTGACTCTAGTTACATGTGTTACTACTGTGGGTAGGTGATGCCACTTGTAGGGAAGAAGGTATATGTTCATCTTCCCTTTTTGCAAATGAATCATTCACCTCCTAAGCCCTATTTTCTTTATTTAGCCCTTGCCTCAAAGGTATGTCATTTATGTTATTAAATGCTAGAAATTTTTTCCAAGAAATATCAAGCAATTGGGTTCTAAGGATTCTCTTTATCAATAGAGTGACCAATCAATAATGGGAAAATACAAATTGGTTTCTCTTTCTTTTGTACTCAACATACATCCATTTTAGCAAGTTATATAAGAAATTTTGGAAATTTACTATCCTTCGATGGTGAAGGTGACTTAATAGTTTAAAATGTATTGTGTACAAGAGAGATTGTCTACCATCACAAGTCAAATATTTAATTATGTATACACCAACGAATGCCCATAACTAGGGTAGGGAAAGTCGTTTAGTACCTTGAGACGAAGAGTACAATTCCTTTCCTAGTCATATGAATTCATTTTCAGTTGTAATAGCATATTCTTGTACTAGAAACTCCTCCCCAACTATTGATAGTCTAAAGATCTCTCCAACTGTTGCCTCTAAGGTGTCCAGTCTTAAACCTCTTACTATAGCTCCATCATTTTGCAATGTGCTAGAAAAAATTGTGGCATTAACTCATTGAATTATGTAAGATGAAGGAAGTGACCCAACCATCTAGCTTTTTGAAAAACAAGCAAACATAGTTAGTCTTATAATAGTGAATTATGGGTTGATGGTTCCCTTCTGATAATGTCTCCCCCATTCTAAAGTTATGTAACCTTATTTGAACAAATTTTGCTTCAATATTCTTGTTTTTGATGCCTTGATTCCTACCTCTTCAAATGTTATAATCTCTGTGTTTGTGACTTACAATTTTTTTAAGTTGATATATGCAACTTGACAAAATTCTCAATCAAACCAATCCTCCCCCAACTTCAAGTGGCAATTTATCCTCAAATGGAAAGGTATGGGGGAAGTACAGAGGGGATAATTTTTAAATCATTATAGATATGGATATAATATAAATTAAATGTTACATGAGCATGAATTTCAGAGAAAATTAATAGAGTTAATGGTAATCATAGTTTATAATACAAAAAATAACTAGAATGGTTGCGATGATGGGAAAGGTGGCACATGTGATTTTATTTGAACGTTTCCAAGTAGCAACTTGTTAAGAGAGATGTAATTATGGGAGTAGATGGAGGTACTATGGGTAACTTTCCATATAGGGAAACTATAGATGAACAATGGAACTTGTCTGAAAAAAGCTAGATACAAAAGAAGAAAGTTGCCGCATGCATGGAATGACTTGTAATGATGTGATGTCTCACATGTAATTAATGTCAAAATTGGAGTGGTTTCATATATATGTGATGATAATAATGTCAGTTGAGAATGATATTTGTTGTGTTTGGAGTGGTAGTGAGTGGAGGTAGTTGTTGCAGGTAACAATAGAACAAGTCCCTTGTGTAAGTGCCTTGGGTTTGTTGTTATAGGTCCCAAAAGAAGTTCTTATAACTTTCTACATGTATCTAGTAATGGATCTTGTTGGTGGTACAATTTATTGGCAGTATATAGTGTGTGTGTGTGTGTTAGTTTATTTTTTAGTGAGAATCATACATGTTGAATATCATTAGGTGAGCTAGTTGGATCATCTAAAAATGTAGCAATGGTTGATTTGGCTATGTCTTCATGATTTACAAGAAATTCTAAATCTGGTGATCCCAAGGGTTTTGTAAATTGTCATTGTAGATCTTGTAGAAACTCCTCTTTTATGCAATGGCTTTTTATAAATCTTGAGACGATATCCATTAACCATCAAAGAGAATTTGGTTGGATCAATTGTAGTTAACTATACTACTCCATTTTGAAAGTTATTTTATTTCATAAGGATCTAACCACCGTATCTATAATTTACCCTTGTGGTCCTTATACCTTGAATCATAGAGCAATGCCCAGTTCCCTTCATGAAATTCTTTAGTTTTAATAAACTAGTCATGCCATTTTATTCTTTGTTTTTGCACAATTTCTATATGATGGAATGTTTCCATCCTTATTTCATCTAGAGCATTTAGATTGTGCAATTTGTCTTGCTAAGCTTCAAAGATATCCTTTAAGTGTTTTATGTTCAAATTCAATGGGAAAGACAACCTTTTTTCCATATACTAATTCATATAGAATAAATCTTGTGGTGGTTTTCCAAGTTGTCCTATATGCCCAAACAATTTTTGGTAACCTTTTTGCCTAGTCCTTTTGGCATAATTAGATTGCCTTTATTAGGATGGCTTTGATTTCCCTATTTATAATATCAAATTTCCCATTTGATTGTGGGTGGTAGGGAGTTAATTTTTTTGTCTAATCTCTTATTATTTGACCATATGGGCAATCAAATGAAGTGAATTGTTATCCTTGATATGTGACTATTTCCCTAGGCACTCCATACCTTATGAATATTTCATCATAGATAAATGTTGCAACCTTTCTATCTCTACAAAATTGTAATGATTTAACCTCCACCCATTTTGTTAGATAGTCGATATAGACTAGTATATACTCATTATTGGAGGTGGGAGCTATTGGTCTAAAGAAATCCAATCCTCATTTATCAAATGGTGCAATGACTGATTGTAGCTGCAAGGGCATCTCATTTCTCCTTGCAAGTCTACCCATCCTCTAGCAGTGATCACACCTTCTTGTATACTTTACTATATCTTTGTTGCATTGGCCAATAATAGTCAATGTTTAAAATGTTTATGGTTATTCTCTTGGTTGTGCAAAGTTCCCTCCACAAGGCTCATCATGAAAAGCCTTTAAAATATCATAAATTTCATCTTCCCTCATGCACCTTCTCATTATATTATCAGGTCATATATAAAATAGATAACTAGCCACCCATGAATATGGAAAGCTACATTCAACTAAATGATGTCTTTCCCTTGGTGAGAGATGTGGGCTATCTTTCTTGCAACCAAGTAGTTAGCCGTGTCTACATACTAATGTGTGTGCACTATTAAGGAAAACAAATATTCGTTTGGAAAAGAAGCATCCACACTTTCTTCTTTTATTTTGATATGTAGCCTAGATAGAAAATCAACTATCATGTTTTCTTTACCTAATTTATCCATAATACTTATTTCAAAATCCTATAACAATAATAACCACCTAACAAGGCATCCTCCAACCACTGGTTTGTTCATCAAGTATTAGATTTTTGTATGATTAGTATTAACAAAGACAAGATAACCAATGATATAGAGTCTAAATTTGTTAATTGCATAGACTACTGCTAATATTTCCTTCTTCATGACAGTATAATAAATCTCAATAGCTTGAATATTTTTACTTATGTAATAAATAGCATACTCCAAATTACCCTCCTATCCTGAAACAACGCCTATAAAAAAGAAAAGAATTTGTATGTATGTGGAAAGTAATTTTCTAGTTAGATCTTCTCAAAATATATGTCCTTACGAGAGATGTTTTAAGAGCTTCAAAATATTCTTGGCAAGTAGTGGTCCATTCAAACTCAGTGTCCTTATATAAGAGGACAAATAGGGGAGCTACTATTTACTAATATCCTTAATAAATCCCTTGCAATATCTTGCATGACAGAGAAAAATTCTCATATTTTTCTTTTGGGGGTAGGTAGAGTGAATATCACTTCTATTTTATTAAGATCCACCAGAATCCTCCTATTTGACACAAAGTGTCCCAAAACTACTTCAATCATCATCATGAAATATTTTTCATGACTAAGAGAGAGATTGTGATCTTGGCACAATTGAAGGACCTTCTCCAAGTTGGTTAGTGCTTCTTCATAGGAATCTCCATAGGCGGTGAAGTCATCCATGTGTATTTCCATAGAGTCATGGGAAAATTTTGAAAATATGCTCATAATAGCTCTTTGGAATGTTGTAGGTGCATTACATAGCCCAAATGGTAAAACTGAGTAGGCATATGTACCCCATGGACATGTAAAAGTGGTTTTATCTTGATCTTCAAGAGCTATTTTTATCTTATTATAGCTATTGAACCTATATAGAAAAGAGAAGCATTTCTTCCCTATCAATGAGTCTAACACCTGATCAATGAAAGGAAGAGGGAAATGATCCTTCCATGTGGGTGTATTTAATTTTTTGTAGTCCACACATACTCTCCACTTGCCCCATTTTTTGGGTACTATTACTAATGGGTAAACCCACTAGATATTTGATACTGGATATATGAACCCCACATTTAACAAATTCTACAACTTTATTTTCACTATATCTCGCACGACTGGGTTTACCCTTATTTGTAGTTTCCTAACTATTTTATATCCCTCATTGATGTATATTTTATGCATTAAGATATTAGGATCTATTCCATTCATTTTATTGTATTCCTAGGAAAATATCGTTGTGTGATCTTGTAGCAACTTAAGCAATTCAGAATGTTGAGAAACTATTAATTGATTATTGACATTGAGTGTTCTATTGGATGCTATTTCCATTGGTGTGGAAGAAGACAAGATAAAAGAAACATCTAATCCTGATAGATCAAGATTAATATTGTGTGGAATTAGTGTATGAAATAACTGAGAAGTAGATCCATAGACTATTGTAGGTATACTATTGTGCAATGGGAAATACAAACATGTTAGCCAGTAGTGTTGATGTAGGTTCATCCCATAAGAGTTTTGTATGATATTGATAAGAATTTCATCCTCATTTTGAGTATTGACCATTAGACTTCGTTCGATGATCATAAGAATTTATAGGGAATATTGGTCATCATCCTCCAAACTTAGCAAGACAGGGTATTCCAATTCTACATAAGGTTGTGCAAGTGGATAGAGGACCAATTTTTTTGTCACATTCCCATTAGAAACGATCATGTTTCCATATTTTACCATTAGGGCTATGTAATACACCTACATAGGCCCATTAGCTAACCATGTTCTTCCTAGGATTAATAGGTGTAGACACTAAAAATTGACCACTTTTGTTTGGTCAATTTACCCCTAATTCAACCAATTTTATATCCTTTATATTAATTAAATAATACCCTATTATTTAATTAATATTAAATTATCTCAACTTCATCCTAATATACTTCTTCTATTATCCCTATATCCTAGCCTAAAGTAAATAACTACCTTTAATTATTTAGCCCCATTCCATTCATCCATTAAATTGAGTAAATATCCTTATTTATTAAATTTAATCCCAAATGCCTTTTCCTCCAAATAGGAATTAAATTTAATTATTTAATTCATATTTTCTCTCATCTCATTCACTTCCTACATAACCCCCACTTACACTAATCCTAATCCTAATCCCTGTGTAACCTACCCACTAAGCACTTGCACATACTTAATCCATGATTAAGTGGGTCAACCCTCCCCATCACATCAAGCACATGGCCCTTTGTACTTGTGACATGGTCTTGGTACCATGTCATATGGGCCTTGTCCCCTCAAGGGTACGATTTCCCTCTCAATCCCTCTCATTGTGCCACTTGGCACAAGCTTGTGGCTTAAGAGATCCAAATCCTTCTCAACCCTTGATCTCCATCAAGCAATCCTAGCCCTTCATCCATTTTTCATCCAAATCCTATATATCTCACACTTAATCATTTTATCAAGGATCTCACTCATTTTCAATGGTGAATCATTATGTTGCCAAAAATTTCTAGTGAGCACATACCCAAATCAACAATTGTGGGAAAATCTAGTCAACAGGAGGCTCTAATATCGATTTAAGCTTTTGTAGCCTTATTCAAATGTTGTTTTAATTGGTTTTTAATAATTTAAATCATTCACTTTGAATGAAAATTCCACTGCACACATTTTGGCACGCCCAATGGGACCCATGTCACAGGTTTGCTAACATAATTTCATAGCTTCCTTGAAATTTCATTTGTAGGTTTTTGCACAAGGGCGGCTGCACTCCCAAACAAGCATATCTACTCTATAAACAGGCAACTACGCTCTTACAAAGACTCCACTTTGGCTACTTAGTATTCATACCTTTTCCAAAGAATAGGTGGATTTGCTTCTACAGATAAAATCCACTCTAGATGGGTGAATCCACTTGCACAAGGGTGATTGCACTCAAAACCAGATACACTCTAGAAGGGCAGATACGTCTACACTTGATTGATCCTTCTTTTGGGTGGATATGTTGTAGATAAGCAAATACATTTTCAAAAGGGAAATTGTGCTAGTATAGAGGCAATTCTTCTCTTGACTGAATTCACTTCAAAAGGGTGAATGTATTTGCACAAGGGAGGATATGCCACAACTTGGGTGGATCTGCAATCTCTTAGGTGGATATCCACTTGGGTGAATCCATAATTTCTTGGGTGGACTTGTTATATCTTGGGAAATTTTGCTTTGTTGTTGGGTGATTTTGTACTTGGGTGAATTCATGATTGTTTGGGTGATTTTGACCTGTACATCGATGACTATACAAGGTATAAAAAAATTAGCTTCAAGTGAATATTTTTACGTCTCTTAATCATTTGGCTTTCTAAAATCCAAATTCTCTAGGGGAAAACATGGGGGATCGCATTCATCCCCCACACCCCCTATCATTGAGGTAGGTGTCCAAACCCCCTTTGGGCTAGCAACTATTTAATTTTGAGCACTTTTTGCATCTAATCATCTTTTTCTGTAACTTGATATTACTTGGTAATTATTAAAATCAAACTACTAGCATTTATCCTTCAGGTCTGTGGTTAAAGACTTATTTTTATCACTAATCTAGGCACACTTCAATTTCTAAGGAGTAAATTAACCTCGTGTGCTTTGTTTGGTATTCTTCATTAGCATATGCTCTCCCCTTGCACCATTCAATGATCCTAGGGATCAGAAACTGTGAAGTAATCTAATTTTTGTGGTTTATCCTAAGAATGTTAGCTTGCATGTATGCTCTATCCTTACACTTCACTTGAGCTTGGAGATCATAAACACATAGAATATCCTTCCCTTTAGGAGGCCTAATTGGAGATTTCATCACCCTAAGGGATGACCTCAGCCATGTGAACCGATAGGGTATATAAAGGGGTGAGAATTAAATTTGTACCCCAATCTAGTCAAATCATGTTTAGCGAAGCTCTAATACTCAAATAACACTGAGCTAAGAGTGTAGGGTTGGTTCGAACATCTTAGCTAATGTTTCCAACCCACACTTTTGATGGGCTATTATTTATGGACATGCCTCACATACCCTCTTGGTATTTAGAGGATGCACTAAAGAGCCTATTCAGCGTAGCTTAAGACCCTTCAACTATTGTCTATCATAGTCCAAGTTCATGCCTAAAGCTACTCACCATGTATCTCCCTGAGTAGAGATAGGAGTTCTTTTAGAAAGATCTTAGGACCTCCAAATAAAGGGAAAAGGTGAGCCCTTGTTCCATTGGATCCCTATCTATTGACTCTTGATCAAGAGGTGCCTTACATTGATCTTGAGATATTTTCCTCTGGGTTGGTAGGCCTAAGATAGGTTAAAACTCCTTGTTTAATCTAGGCTTGTCCTTTTTGGCATGTCTTATTATGCTTACTAGTGCATATATTCAGTCCATCTCAACATTATTCATCTTGTCTTCATGATTGCAGTCTTGGGCCCTCTTGTTGCCTTTGTCTAGTCATCCTTGGGTGACTCCACTCTACTCTTGGGCGAATCCTCTCTCTTGGGTAAGTTTTCTTTGTTCTAGAGCAGATCTACCTAGGCAGTCATCCCTAGGCTCTATCCAATCATCCTTTGGTGAATCCTCCTAGGTAGTTATCCTTTTTGTCATCACCCTTGGGCGACTCCACTCTGCACTTGGGTAGATCCACTCTCTCTTGAACCAATCCACTCTTTTCTTGGATGAATCCACCTAGGTCATCATCCCATCATTCCTTCTTGGGAACTCTAACTTTTTTCTTGGGTGGATCTACTAAGATCATCATCCCATCATTCCTTCTTAGGTGATTCTACCTCTACTAGGGTGGATCCACCCTACTTTTGGGTGATTTTGTTCTTGGGAAATTATGTTTCCTCTTGGGTGATTCCATGTTTTTCTTGGGAAGATATGTCCCCCATAGAAAATATAGAGAGAAATTTTTTCCTATCATGGATATTCAATGTCCTCTAAAGTCCAAAACCACAATCCAATCATTTTTCCACTCCATATCTAGCCCAAAATAATCACTTATTTCTCATTGACCACCATCAACCTATCCAAAACATCACCCCTTTGAAGGACTCAACTAAACTCATCCAATCAACATCCAATTCATCCACAATCCAAAATCCAACCTCGGATACTTAATTGAGATCCTAAATCCTAAATAATCATCCATCATAACGCTTTCTTGGGAATTTATCCTGTCCCAAGTTAGTAATCTTTCATTTAAGATATTTCACCTCGAGCTAGAGGTATAGTTTGCATTGACATCTTCTCTTGCTTGAGAACTTAAACTTTCTTAAGTAGAAAATCCATTCAATCAAAATTTGGCATAGGATTTCAAGCATAGTTGAGAGGATACTAGCAACCATCCATCCAACAATCAACTCATCAGTTTAGCTCCATCCTTGAACATTAGGAGATCCTCCCACCATATCTTCCACATAATCTAAATTTGATCTTAAATCAAATCCTAATTTGACCTTACTCGAAATCCCAACTTGATCTTTAAATCCACATCAAGGATTTTTTGATATCAAAACAAATCTTAAGATTCCTCCTTTCATTTTCTTCTAATCCATTCCCTTTACCTTATAATCATATATTACCATATCTTCCATCCATTCCCATCCAATCCAACATCATGAATCCTTATCCTCCCTCAACAAGACCAAAAATAGTAATCAAGGGAAATCCCAATTATATTGAAGATGGTGATGAAACTCTTGTTGATCAAGACGACAATGGAATAGATCCCCTTAATGCCATCATTTCTAGCAAGCTTTCCCCAAGCATCTTCCAACATCAAATCACTCATCCAAGCTATCCCATCATGCCTCCATCCACACCCATTAGAAATCCTTATGCTACCTTTGACAAAGGAAATATATTAGCTCCCCCATCCATATCTCTATATTATTCCTCATCCACATCTCCCTCTTATCCATCACTCTCATATCCCTCTCATTCCATATTCATACCTCCATCTTCTCCCCTAGTCATATCTCAACCTCCATCTTTGCACAACAACACTATCACCTTCATCCCTAGTCCAAATCCACAATTCCATTATCCTCCATACCATCTCCCAATCCATCATCCTACTCCTCCAATCCATGATCCCAATCCTCTATCTACTCTTATCTCAATACACCATCCATGTCCTCCTATATCACTCCACCTTCCACTCCCTCATAAATTAATCCTACCTCTAATCCATCATACTTCCATCCTCCATCTAATCTTGATCCTCCCACTAATCCTAATTATCCACCTACTGTTAGTTCTCCATTCATTCCCAACTCCACATCCAATCTTAATTCTCCCATCCATAATCCTAATCATCCCACTACTCCCCCTCTTCCATCTACCCATAATCCTTTGCATAGGTCTAATATATACAAATATCTCATGCTATATGTCATCCAAGGACTCATAGAAAAGAAATTTCCACCGCATCCACATCCCAAAGTCATGGAGTCATTTCACCCCACTCCACCATGTACGGTCCTTAGTGATGAGGCAATTCCTCATCCCACACGTATCATTCCTCTTCCCACTCCTCTTAACTTTATCCAAACCATTGCAACCATCCAACCCATCGAATCCACCTAAATCCAATCCCCTTCTCATTCACCTCACATTAACCAAATCCACTCACACAAATTTCATGAATCCTTTATCTTTTCCATCCACCCATCCGAGGAGTCCATCCAACACTCTTCCACCATAATACCACCCACACAAGTCAAAACATGCCAATATATTGTTCCAAAGCATAAAAATACATCCCCTCATCCAAATCAAGACCCTACCATCATGCCTAATACCTTTCATGATCCCTTATCATCCCCCTCGTCCACATACAAATCCTACCATCCCATCTCCTCCACCTCAAGATCCTTTATCACATCCTATCCAAACTATCCCAACACCACCTCCATATCCCCTTGGTCCTCTTACATTCACCCATGGGGGTTCTCTTGTAACAAAAGAACAAAGCATATCCACCACCCATCATTCTCCACCTCATAATGGACTTGCATCTTGCTTCCAAAATAAAAAGCATCCTACTATAAACCAAATGCTCAAGACCATGAACTATCAAGGAAAATTCTTAGGCCTTCATGAGCAAGGTACATTAGAGTCAATCCATATCAAAGAAAATCCACGACCACAAGGCCTTGGAACATGTTTGAAGGCTCACAATCCAAAAATTTTGGTACAACCTTTGTACAACCTAAGTACATCTCTTCCAAAAGAACAACATGTGATTCCCATCATTTGTCCAATCATTTATTTCCATCCCTCCTTCTCCATCATACACACCTAAAAACATTATCGCTATCCCTCCATCCTTCAAATCTATTTTGGGTCCTTATGTCCCAACATCCACCATCACACATCCTTCATCTACTAAATCCATTTTGGGACCTTATGTACCAAAATATAATACTTCATCTCATTCCACTCATCTCTTCATCTACCTATCACCCATCATAAAAATACCCCTCTCATAACCCCCAATCAAGATCAATACAGGTATACGTCCACAAACTTCATCCAATATCCTCCATCCACACATTATCTCCAAAATCATACCTCTATCAATCCATTCATATTCCCTCCAAATCATCTATCTCCTCACACCCATACCATTTCTCTTGGAAGCCATTTGGATGCAAAAAAAAAGTATAAATCCAAACATCCACATGAATCTAAAGATCTCCATGTCCCCTTAAAAATACATGATAAAGAAAAGAAAAATCCAATCCAAAACCAAAAATATATAATTATGAATTTTTCATTTGAATGCATTGCATCTTTTTGCTTTTGGATTGGATTTTTATTTTCATCCATCCATCCATCCATCCATCCATCCATCCATCCATCCCCTCCATCTCACTATCTTTCTCTTCCTATCTTCCATTAATTCCTTCAAAATGTTCATCCCTTCATCCTATCATCCTTCCATCTCCCTATATTTATCTTCTTATCCATCCATCTAATAATCCTTTCCATATCCAAATCCTTATCACTCTATCCATCCATCCTATCATCTTTCCATCTCCCCATCTTTATATCTCCATCCATTCATCCCTATTCTCATTTCATTCCATAATCCCTTGTCATTAGTATCTATTTATAGGCTACCCCCTGCAATTCAATGTCATCTATCCCACTATCACAACTCTTACCTCTATCCCACATCTTTTTAATCTCCTATCACTTTTCATCACTCATCTATTAATCGTATCATCTTCCTAATTCATATTTTGATGATTTGAACATCTATCTCATTCACGAGCTTCACACAATCCACATCCTCTTGTAAATATTATACATCCTATATATATCATGTGCCTTATATATAATTTTAATCCCATATCATCATATAGGCCCATCATTGTACATACTTCTCATTGAGTCTCATATGTGTGTCTCTTGTGTCATCAAGATCCCCTATCAAGGTGTTACTTCAAAAAAATCCATTCACCCCCTTGGGTTTCAAGTATCTCAATCATCTCTTTTCATAGCTCTTATCTATCCATATTTGGTCTTCACGGGATATATCATTCCTCACATAAGACCACATCAACCCCATTCATCATATTTATGGAAAAAGGTGCTTGAGATATTTTATTATTTCATTGGTGTTTTGGAATGTTTGTGTAGTGTCAAAAAATGTACTCCTTTACATTTTCACACTATGTTTGGGTCCCTTAATTAATTGAGCCTAATTAAGCATCTAATTGCCTAAATTTTTCATTTACAAGCCTAATTAATTGCAATTTCCAAAAGGGGAGTTGTGATTTAATTAATGCATTTATTATTTTAAACACCAAGAAATGAATAGGTCCTAATTACTTGGGTTAGGACCCATTTTCCCTTGGGTGAATGGGTCCCCCTTAAGATCACAATTTAAAATTTTAAACATGTTTTTTGTAGCATCTTAAGGTCCTAAATTCAAGATTTAAGTGTCGGCTTGAAATGTGTCTATAAAAGCAAGGTCTTTTATCAATTCAAATCCTAGAACCAGCTATATTTCAAGTGAAATTGATCTGTATAGGATCTAAACTAGATTGCAGAATTGAATGCTTAACTTTTACAATGATTATTCCAAGTTAATTAAATCAAAATTAACTTAAGGAAATAACAAAATGAAGGAATTAACAAACTGAGAGAAGGTGAGAGAAAGGAAGAGAAGTGCAAACAATGTTTGATTACGGAGTTCGTCACAAATGTGACTACGTCTCCGGGTCCGCTCCAATAGAGAGACCGATTCGATTAACTCCAAAAATCAATTACAAAAGCACCACAACCATTCTCCAAGCACTTCGGCAGCATAACAGCATTCTGACGTACAAGAATGGCACAAAGAATCTCTACAAGACCTCTCTTTCACTTGTCACCTCAGCTTCATCAATGGCATTCCTTCACCTTGAAAATTTTCCCAAGAACTCTTCGCCAAACTCCTCCCTATACCACCCTTTAAATACAAAAAAATGGATCAAATTGGTTACTAACCAATTGATTTACAATATTTCCCATATCTCCCTATTTTACATATAATCTTCAACAATATCCTCCATTATTTGCATATAAATCCCCTAAATTAATTTAAGCCCTTCCAATTATTCATTCTCGGGCTTTGTTGTTTTGGAGGTTTTGATTTAATCTTTTAAAAAGATTATTGTTTGTTTTTTATTTTTAAAATTAGGGAGTTTGTTTTTAAATCATAGATATTCGGTTTAAAACAACTAAGAAAATCGACCGATATCTATACATATTATGAAGCCATTCGATGGCTTAACGGCCACCTAACCTTTTAGTCGCCTGGCCGGTGCGGGTTCAAATCCCGTCGGCCACACATTTTAAACAAATTTGATTACTTACTTATCAAAAGCAAGCACCTTCCATATTTGTATAGCGGCCAATGTTTTGGTGGAATGGCCACCCGAAAATATCGCCCGTGAGCGGTTGGGAGGTCGAGCCCCATGCGGGCCATTTAAACCTTTTGGTAACAAAACAACGAACGTCGACAGAGCAGGGCGAGGCCACGTGCCGCACCAGGAGGGTGCCACGGGGTGAGATGTAATTCGCTGACAATGACACCTCTACGCTAACTAAGTTGTGACCGTACTGCTGCCTCATTGCCATGTGTCAGGTTACCATTCGCTGACGAGGACACGTCACAACTGACTGTGCACTAACAAGGTCGTGGACGATGACTAGGACGCTGACCGGACTGTCGACGTGGCGTACGGAAAGGACACGTGTCGAATTCTGATTGGTCCGTACAATGCTGACATGGAAGCCACATGTCAGATTTTGGTTCGGCCACTTTACAGTCTCGTACAGTACGGAATGCTGACGTCAGCATCCGTACGGTCCACCTCAAAGTCAACCTGAAACTTTGACCAGCTGTATCTTGAGCATACGATGTCGGATCTCGGTGAAACGAACGTTGTCGGAATCATCTCGACGAGCTCTTCGTGATGATGCCAACTTCAACAACTTTTGATGACATCATTTTTTTGCTTCTTGGACGCCCCCTGATCCCAGTTTGACCCAAGGTTTGACTAGCCATAACTTGCGCAAACGGACTCCTTTTCGCTCCGTTCGAGTTGCGTTGGAATCAGGACGCTGAGATCTTTCTGATGGTGCTAAAATCTGGAGATTCAGAGACACTTCAATTTCTACTGAAAATATCCACCAGATTAGGCCTCCCCACTGAAGACCTTTTGGACCTCCAAAAGTGACATTTACTCTGACAATAAGTGAGGACTTGGCCTCCCCACTTGTCCTGTACATCTGCATACCTGGCTCACAAGCACAATGAAGACTGCAACAATATTGTTGAACATAAACATTATTCTATCACTTCCATAAGCATCTACATCAATTGTCGTAGCCACTATCCAACAAAAATTGACTAGCATCAAGTTGAACAATAATGCAGAAATGAAAGAGAATAAGTCAACAACACATCGATCCTTCACAACAGGAACATTTTTACCCAAGGATTCATCAATGCTTTCAACCACCATTCCCTCATGCTGTACTGTTGGTGCATCCTGCAACATCTGACCCTGGTTAGCTACTCCAAGTTCAAGTGTAGAACCACCTGTACTGACAGACATAAGAGTTAATTCTTTACTTGCATTAATTACCCTCTTTAACTGCCCTGTGTTTACAAAAGAACGATCAATCGTAATCCTGTGAGAATGTACAATATACTGAATGCCATCTTTAAACAAGTGATAATGATTATTTTCCCTGTAGAAAATAGCTTTCCTGTCATATAAATAAGGGCTACCAAGCACTATCCCACAGATATCTAGTGGAACCACATCAAACTGCACTTCATCCACAAACTTACTAGTGATTGCGAATCTTAAGGTGCATTGTCTTGTTACTTGCAACTTATCATTTTCACAAATCCAGCCTAGTGGATAAGGTTTCTTATGTTGTGTAGTTTTTAATCCCAAGTTCTTTACAACACTTTCTGAAATTAAATTCACTTGAGAACCACTATCTATGAGTGCATCAATTTTAGTGTTCTTAGCAACAACCCTTAAATGAAATAGCTCATTCCTTTTCTTATCTTCAGAGAAATCATTAACTGTAGAAGTAGAAGCACAACTAGCAACAGAAACACCAGAAATAGGAGCTTTACCTTTTAGACCCATCGCTGTTATCTTAGTCTCATCATCTGAATCTGAACCAAGATCCATAACAACATTTGCGGCTTTCTCCTTACCCTTTTGTTTCTGATTCTGTCTCTGAGCCCACTTAGGCTTCAGTTCGGGATGCAACTGCCAACAATGTTCTTCATCATGACCTTTCCTGTCACAATGAGAGCAAGAAAGCTTGTCATCCTTCTTGACAGTAGTCATCTTCTTTCCTTTCCCTGTCTCTGCATTCTTAGAAGATTTCTTTACATCATTATCAAACTTATCAATAAAAGATCCTTTACCCCTTGACTCTAAGTGTGTAGCTTGAACAGACACTTCATCCAAATTACAAGGGTTCAATACCAAAATAGAATACCTAAGGTAGGAATGAAGACCTCCTATGTACTTCAACAAAGTGTCTTGGGTGTACAAAGGAACATTCAAAGCAATAGCCCTTTTCCTGAATTCATGGGTGTACTCTTGGACAGTTTGACCTTTCCCTTGCCTAAACATTTGTCAGTCCATCATTAACTGTTGCATATGTCCTAGGGGATAAAATTGCTTCTTAAGAGCATTAACAAACTCTGCCCAAGTTAAACTGACTCTACCATGTTGTGAAATTTCTGCCTTAGTCTTACTCTCCCACCAAGTTAAAGTTGTACCTCCTAAACGAAGAGTAGCTAATTGGATCCTATCAACATCATCTAATAGGTTATGGACTCTATAGTAGACTTCAACTTGTTGAATCCAATCATCCAATTTCTCATCATCAAGTTCACCACAATACTTAGGCAAGTCAAATTTTACATCCAATTTAATTTTAGGCTTATACCCACTCTTGAAAGGATTAAAAGAAGTAGAATGAGGAGAAGATGGAGAAGAAGGAGAAGAGGGAGGAGAAGAAGAAGAGGGTGGATCTGGTTGCTTGTCACCATCTCCATGTTGTTTCCCTTTCTTGTCTTTGCTATCTTCTTGCTTCGACGAACCTTCTTCACGTTCCCTTCGCTCTTGTCTCTCTTGGAAAAGAATGTCCACCTTAGCCTTCATCTCAAGGAATGCTCTTCGAAACTCCTGCTCACTGATTTCTTCAGGAACCTCCATTCCAGAAACTGACATCTTCGGAAATGTTCTACGCTTCCCGATCTCAGGATCAAAGTCTTTGAGCTTGCCTTCACCCTTCTGAATCCTAGATCTCGTTAGCATTCAAGAAAAAAATAACTGCAATAATAGTCAACTAAGCTCTGATACCAACTTGATCTGTATAGGATCTAGACTATATTGCAGAATTGAATGCTTAACTTTTACAATGATTATTCCAAGTTAATTAAATCAAAATTAACTTAAGGAAATAACAAAATGAAGGAATTAACAAACTGAGAGAAGGTGATAGAAAGGAAGAGAAGTGCAAACAGCGTTTGATTACGGAGTTCGTCACAAATGTGACTACGTCTCCGGGTCCGCTCCAATAGAGAGACCGATCCGATTAACTCCAAAAATCAATTACAAAAGCACCACAACCATTCTCCAAGCACTTCGGCAGCATAACAGCGTTCTGACGTACAAGAATGGCATAAAGAATCTCTACAAGACCTCTCTTTCACTTGTCACCTCAGCTTCATCAATGGCATTCCTTCACCTTGAAAATTTTCCCAAGAACTCTTCGCCAAACTCCTCCCTATACCACCCTTTAAATACAAAAAAATGGATCAAATTGGTTACTAACCAATTGATTTACAATATTTCCCATATCTCCCTATTTTACATATAATCTTCAACAATATCCTCCATTATTTGCATATAAATCCCCTAAATTAATTTAAGCCCTTCCAATTATTCATTCTCGGGCTTTGTTGTTTTGGAGGTTTCGATTTAATCTTTTAAAAAGATTATTGTTTGTTTTTTATTTTTAAAATTAGGGAGTTTGTTTTTAAATCATAGATATTCAGTTTAAAACAACTAAGAAAATCGACCGATATCTATACATATTATGAAGCCATTCGATGGCTCAACGGCCACCTAACCTTTTAGTCGCCCGGCCGGTGCGGGTTCAAATCCCGCCGGCCACACATTTTAAACAAATTTAATTACTTACTTATCAAAAGCAAGCACCTTCCATATTTGTATAGCGGCCGATGTTTTGGTGGAATGGCCACCCGAAAATATCGCCCGTGAGCGGTTGGGAGGTCGAGCCCCATGCGGGCCATTTAAACCTTTTGGTAACAAAACAACGAACGTCGATAGAGCAGGGCGAGGCCACGTGCCGCACCAGGAGGGTGCCACGGGGTGAGATGTAATTCGCTGACAACGACACCTCTACGCTGACTAAGTTGTGACCGTACTGCTACCTCATTTCCATGTGTCAGGTTGCCATTTGCTAACGAGGACACGTCACAACTGACTGTGCACTGACAAGGCCGTGGACGATGACTAGGATGCTGACCGGACTATCGACGTGGCATACGGAAAGGACACGTGTCGAATTCTGATTGGTCCATACAATGCTGATGTGGAAGCCACATGTCAGATTCTGGTTTGGCCACTTTACAGTCCGTACAGTATGAAATGCTGACGTCAGCATCTGTACGGTCCACCTCAAAGTCAACCTGAAACTTTGACCAGCTGTATCTTGAGCATACGATGTCGGATCTCGGTGAAACGAACGTTGCCGGAATCATCTCGATGAGCTCTTCATGATGATGCCAACTTCAACAACTTTTGACGACATCATTTTTTCGCTTCCTAGACGCCCCCTGATCCCAGTTTGACCCAAGGTTTGATTGGCCATAACTTGCGCAAACGGACTCCTTTTCGCTCTATTCGAGTTGTGTTGGAATCAGGACGCTGAGATCTTTCTGATGGTGCTAAAATCTAGAGATTCAAAGACACTTCAATTTCTACTAAAAATATCCACCGGATCAGAAATTTTCACAAGAGCTAAGATTGTTGTAAGAGGTGTTCAAGAGAAAATTAATCAAGCATTTGTTGTAGCATTCAAGATCTCAAGCATCATGCATGTTTTTGGAGCTAACATTGTGATGTAGGTTTTGAGCATTCAAGTCACATTTCAAGCATTAAGATCAACATCATCAATCAAGCCATTTCATGCAAGATCAAGACCTTGGAGAGATCTACTAAGTTGCAGTCCTTCAAGGGTTTCAAATCAAGGGTTTGGTGAGTTGTAACATAGCACTTATTCATTCATAATTCCTTTCATTGTTCATTGTTTCGATTCAAGGTTTAATTGCCAAAATGGGGTTTGACCAAGGCAAGGCAAACCCCCTATCACCAAAAACAAACATTTTTTCCCTCGTGTGTTTTGCAGATCTTAGGTTGAAAGAGGATTGAAGATATCTTAAAGTGCAAAATTGGAAAGTTTGCAAAAGTTGTCATCAAACCACAAAAACTCATCTACAGGATTTATTTTCGAACTTTCGATTGTGAAATCTGGAGAATTCAGGAGTGTAGACATAGGACTAGAGGACCCAAAAACTAATTTCAAAAAGCCCTACAAAGACCCATTTACCCTTGGGTGAATGAGTCCCAAAGGACACTCAACAACAACATTTTGATGGCAGGTGCAAAAATACTAAACCTTCTCAGATCTTTCTGAAAGTTGCATGTTGTGATAGATTAAGGTTTAATCTTTTGATTTCACGTTTCACATTGCATTTTTGGGTTTGTTTACTATTCTTAGTCTTTCTTCCAAAAGTTTTGTTTCAGCAGATCTACCCCATCCTAGATCATAAGGAAAACAATAAGATCTCCTTCAAAGTTGACTCACCTAAGGGCTGAAAGTCAAGCTTGGATTAAGGGATCTCTTTTTCCTAATGAAATAGAGGAAAATAGGTTCATTATACCCCATTTTTCCTTTTCTATTTATAATAAAATTGGTGAACCCCCATTCCAATCCAATGAAACACCATTTTTCTTCAGTTTATTTTGGTGAACCTGGCATTCTTGCACTATAAAATTTTTAATTTAAAGTCCATTCAAACCCTAGATCTAGGATTTTCATTACTTTGCATTGCATTGCATTGATTTGCATCTCATTTAGGGTTGTTAACTTGCATTAATTTTCATTTCATTTAGGGTTTTAGGTTTGCATTTTGCATCCTTTAAAATTTGAAAAATTAAAAAATTTACATTAATTTTACATAGTGTTTTCATATTAGTGTATGTTCAATAATTCATATTAAAAAATTGAGTCAAAATTGCATTTCAAAAAGTGTCATATTTTCCATCATTTGTCATTCAAAACACTCGCATTTAGACATCAAATTTTGCAAAAATCGGTCACTGAAAGTATAGTTTATAACCTAAAACAAGAAACCCTAGATCTAAACTTCAAACTCAAATTTAAATTTTTGTAACCACTATGCTAGGACCCATTCACCCTAGGGAGAATTTGTCCCTATGCAGGTCTTGTTTTGAGACTTTTGGGCAGTGATTTGTCTCTATTTGCATTCTTCTAATCTGCTATTAAATTTGGGTTTTAGTTTTAGAAATCAAAAAAATATGTCATCTTTTTCATTAGCTTTAATTGGTCTAATTCAATGCATTGTTTAAAAATTCAAATTGGCATTAAAAACATTTCATTTTCAGTATCTTTCATCCAAAAATAAGAAATTTGAAACTTTGCATAAAAATTCATCATGGACATGTGTGTGGGTAATATATGGAAAACTCTAAAATCTTTGGTAGATGTTTCAAGTTGTTTGTTTGGTGAAGAACCTAATGTAATTGAGACTATTAATGAACCTTCACCTCCTATTGAATGTCCTCTGAAGTGAAAATCTTAGGTCAAGATGAATATAGCATTCAAAAATTCATACAAGACTCCCTATGCAACTTTGAGAGCAATGCATCCTTTTATCCATTTGTGAGATAAGAGGGATTCGCTGCACATGGGTCTCTTTATTCTCAAGAGATCATTAGGGAATGAACTGCCCTTATCCACCTCAACATAAAGAAATTGTAAAGGAAATAAGTATGTATTAACTTTCATAGAAAACTAATTTAGATTCTGAGCATGTGAAACTTTCAGATTTCTACCTCTGACAGAGGAGCTCTTGGCCAAAGGACATCAACGTAAATTCAGGACGCCAGCATGGCGCACAGTTGTCCAAATGGCACGCTGGCATCCTGAGCAATGGAAAACTTAGGAACTCAGGCTGGTAGAGTAAAGTCTTGCTTCCTAACTTGGATCTAAGGTTTTCTAAATAGAATGATCAAACAAAGAACAAAAACTTCAAATAAAGCACAAGGAGAACTCGGAGAAAGCTTACCCTCAACCAGACATTCAAGCCTTCACTCCAAGCTCTGCTTTACAACCTACACATAGAAGAACGAGGGGAAAGTTTGGGGCTATATAGGGATCTACCTCAGTTAGACCCTCGTTTTGGTGTTCCCACCTCCATGGACAACCGGATAGGAAAGGAGTGTAAACAAAATGTACAAAGCATGTGGTGAAAGAAAAAAATGCTTCAGGAGTAGAACCTGCACCACTAAGTAGTAAATGAACAATTAGATAGGAAAGAGTGAGAGAGAGAGAAAATGTTATCCACAGGCCTAGACCCTCTCCGGAGCACATAGACGCACCATTGAGCACTTGCTTGAGAGTTGTAGCTATTGGAGGGACCCTAGTCCGGCATGGTTTCACTTGTGAGAGTGTTGCTATTAAGAATGAAGAGAACTCAAGAGTGAAAATTGAAGAGAGAGCTTGACTGAATGACTTGAACCCCCAAAATGAGAGAAAATGAGGGATTTTGTTGCATGCAAGGGTGAAAAAGAGTCATTACACCCAAAATCCTCACTGTTAAGACACATGTCACGAGTCAAGATTTGAGATTCCCTGTTTCAAACTCAAAAAAATGATAGGATGTTAGTGTGTTGCAAAGATGTCCACGCACTGCGTAAGCATCCGATGCATCAATTTTTGGTAATCGTGTCGTTAGGCTTCTTTTTGCTCTACCATTGGTCTACATGGGGTCAAAATTACGAAATTCTGACTCATGGGATTTTTGTCATTAATGCTCTTGAGTGTCATAAATGCTAGGCAAAAGTGCAAAAATGTGGAATTGCCTTTAGGTGCAATTCTGTGACATTACATTTTGCCCCCACTTTACTGGGCTCGATTTATAGAAAAAAATAGCCACACTAAAGTAGAGAAGAAAATTTTTACCCCAAACTTGAAATTTACAGATTTGCGTGCCAAGGAAAAATGCCTCAGAGGTTGTTGAGGTTGAGCTAGCCAGCATCGAAGGTGCCTCCAGCAACCAAGCTCAACAAACGATAGAGTGGTTGTGAAAAATCACACAAAATTTTAACCTACAAAACTCAAATTTTAGTTAGGTCAGTTTCAAAAATTGGAAGAAGCTACAATAACGAGAAGAATGATCAAGAAAAATATGATCAAGAGGTGACTATATTCCCCCTCCTGAGTTTGCCCCCAGCTAGGTGGGGTAAATTCAGGAGAAATCGGGGAGCCAAAAACTCTAGGAAAAATGGGCCCAGGGGGGCCTATATATACCTAGGTGGGCCCCTAGAAGGGTCATTTTCACTATTCACTATGAGGAAATTGTTGACTTTAGTGAGATAAAATTCAGCAAAATGTCAAGTAGGTGAGAGTACGAGGCACTGAGATTAGAGCAGGTGAGGGATGACATTGTCGAGGGTCACGAGGTGGACCAGGCAGGTCTTGAAACCTCATGTTTTGTGAATTTTAGCATGTTTTTAGCATTTTTCTCCACATCGAGCTACACATACGTCTTTTTCCACGTAGATGTCTCAAATCTGCGTTATTGTCTATTTTTAGCACTATCGTTTGGTCGTTGCATTGTCATCCTGAGTACACATTGGCATCCTTGGGGCATCAATGGTGGACCGGGACATATGCGCGGTGCACAAAAGTCTTCATGAATTTTTTGTTTTTAGATTAAAATTCCATGTTCTGACTTGGAATTTTTTCACTTTTTGCAGGACTATCTTGAGATTTGGGAGCATCTCGGTGGGTGGGCTTATTAACTAGTTCGTGAGAAAAGGGACCGCCTTAGTGACAACGAGGTCACACAACTGCAGCAAGTCGGTCTCTGGCATGTATTCACCATGCCAGAGACACACTATCACGAGCATATGCTGACAACCCTGATGAAGCGGTGGAAAACCACCACATCATCTTTCTAGTTGCCTACTTAGGAGATGATGATTACCTTGGAGGACGTGTATGAGATTCTTATACTACCCATTCACAGACGACAGGTGGCTATCGATGACACCCAATTAGCACAAGAGTGGTAGAAGAGAGTTCTTTACAGCTTGGGGCAAACTGACAAGGGTGATGGCACAGACCATATTTACACGCACTGGTACGACCAAGTGTTGACCACTGCACCCCTATTGTGTCGAGTGATGGTTTGACCATGGCTTTTTGGATCATAATAGATAGGCGAGCTCTCATCTACACGACGGCCTCGTCCATACTATTCGTGAGATGGTAGAAGATCAGACAACTTTTGCTTGGGGGCACAACATGTTGGCACACCTACACTAGGAGTTGGGGTGGTACATTCATTTCGAGTACCACAGCCTCACAATGTGCATGCTCCTGTAGGTGTGGGCCTTCGCCCACATTATGTGCATGAGGCTAGTCACTTTTCCCCAATGGTGGTCATACCATGTCCCCATGGCCCACTAGTATGATGTCATAGGGCAATGGAGACATGGAGATCTACAATTTTGGCGCTTATAGTTCGATACACTTACTCTAGACTAGGTCAAATGGATACCTTATCGTTACTTTAGATGGGTAGATGATAGCAGGTATCTCATGAACCTACAGTGGGACCATTTTCTTGTAGGTCATCGTGACCATATTATTCTACCATACTACTGGAGTCGGATTATGTGACAGCATGGCCATGTATAGACTATCCTCCTGATGTGCCCACATATACACAGGCCTTCAGGAGTGCAACGAGACTCGGGGATCATCCCTACCCTAACATCACTGATTTTGTTCCCCTAGATAATGATGAGCCCGACCAAGATCTGCCACCTATAGCACCAGTAGATAATGTCGATATTGTTGTGGATTTTGGAGTGTGGTGGGTAAGGCACCGTCCTCATCCAGTGTTTAGTGAGGATGCCCCAAGAGGGGATCCAGGCCCATAGGGGGACATGCCACTGCCAACACCACAGGACAAGTGGAAAGGGTAGAAGTAGGTCAAGGAGGAGAGACTACAGTAGGAGGAGGCAGTGTCAGAGGTCGAGGCAATAGTGGAGGAGGTCAAATCCTCCACCAACTACCCCCATCTCGTCAGCACCACCAACACCTATTGTCATAGCGACGGTGACCTTGGTGGCACCAAGAGTGACTATCGATGTTAGTGGCATGGGTCCCAGTGTCACTCCTCACCCTAACCCTACATGGCAGCCAGGGGACCCAAGTATACTGAGCATGTTATTTATATTTTAGTACTTTCATTTTTCTTTACTTTATGATTACATAAATATGCCATTTGATACTGATTTCATTCTTTCTTTTTGTGGTTGTAGAGAATCCACAAGGATGGACTGGGCTAATGGCCCAAGGCATATCAGAGGTGGCCCCTGACGTGCATATTTAGGGGACAGTTCTTGAGGCATATCAGTCGGTTTCCATAGGGCGACATGCGCACATTTTTGAGCTGGTAGCGCATATGAGGATCACTTACAAGGAGTGGGGAGTGGAGATAATGCAATTCATTTTAGAGGCGACACTCTCTAGGGACAGCATGACCAACTGTCAGGGGAGCTACGAACAACGCTTGATGAGCGAGTCGTGATAGTGATGAGGGTCAATGCTGCTAAGCAGGCAGATGATTCCCTTTAGAGCTGCCTTGATGACCTCGATAGGCAGCTGACAGCCATGATCCTAACAAATGTTCAGCAACTGCAACAAGAGTTGACGCAGGCTCATATGACCATATGCTCCCTATAGGGAGAGATTAAGGGGATGCGGGTAGATTTGTTTGCATCGTGCTCACATTGATCCTAATCTATGACCTATGCAGCCTCTCCCCAAACCACAACAGTAGTAGCCAAAGCCAAAGGGCTCCAGGAGCCACACGCTGCAACCATAGGGACCTCCCATTTTTTGTACATCAGTTTTGTAGTGAGAGATATATATCTATTTTTTGTAGATATTTTGTATAGACATTGACACATATTCAATAGCCACTCATTTTTTACAATAGTGTCCCGATACATGTATATATATCTATTTTTTTTGGATATGTTATATATGTTTATATTAGATGTTATCATAATTTAATGAACACACATGGTTGTATGTTAATTAAATACAATGATGATCTAATTGCCTTAAAATATGTAATGTAATGCATGGATACACAACATAGTAAGACACATGTATGTATATCACACACACACACATGCACATCATAACACAAATTTTTTTTCATAATGTGTTAATGAATAATGTCAACATATGTAGTGCTACTACCTTTAAAGAGTGAACACCACACATGTGACATATTAGGAACTACGCATAGTATCGACGGAGATGCATTGCATTAACAGGCTCTTTTAGAGGCATTTCATCCATAGAATATAATCCATAGGCACCCAAACCATACACAAAGACAACAATGTAAGGTCCTAATCAGTTAAGACTAAATTTGCCTCTCTGATTAGGTAGCACATTCACATTTCTCTAATTCTCATAGAGAACCAGATCTCCCATCTTAAAAGTTATAAGAATCACACTTTGGTTATACTATCTTGACAACGATCGTTGATAAGTTTTAAGATGATCGAGGTCCTATAATCGACACTCATCGAGCATCTCTAGCTGATGCAAATGATTAGCTTGATAAGTTTCATCATCAATTAACCCTTTCAAGGAAACCCACAAAGATGGAATTTCCAACTCTAAAAGTATGATAGCTTCAGCACCATACATGAGGATGTAAGGTGTTGTTCCCATCACCATATGAAAAATCATGTGATAGGCCCACAAAGTGTACGTTAATTGAATATGCCAATCCTTGTCATGCTTATTAACTATTTTATGAAGTATAAGCTCAAGAGTCTTATTAGACACTTCTGCTTGGCCATTAGATTGTGGATAGTAAGGTGTAGAAAATCTATGTTGAATGTGAAACTTCTCTAAGAATTTTGTTACTTTCTTGTTCTTGAATGGTGTACCATTGTCAGAGACAAGTGTAGTGGGAAATCCAAAATGAGAAATAATGTTGTTTACCAGAAAACTATAGATAGCTTCAACATTCGTGGATCGGGGTGGAATGGCTTCGACCCACTTCATGAAATAATCTGTAGCGGTAATGATAAAGGTATGTCCCTTAGAAGAAGGAGGTGATATTTTTCCAATAATATCCAACCCCCATTTCACAAATGGCCAAGGAGAGGTCTGATTCTGTAACTCTTGTGCGGGTGCATGAATAAGATGACTATGTTGTTGACATTGTGGGAACTTTTTAATGAAATCGAAGGAATCCTGTTCCATCATTTGCCAAAAATACCCCCATTTGTATCAAATTCCTCACCAGGGATTTACCACCAAAGTGTCCACCCCTAGAGCCTGAATGGGCCTCCTTAAGGGAGAGGGGTATTTTTTCCTTAGTGAAACATTGGAGAAGCAAGTCGTTATAATATTTTTGATAGAGAACATTGGATAAAATAACATAACGGGCTAAAATATTTTGTATACAAGTGTGATCATTCTTTGTCGCATCATCGAGAAAGTTTCTAGTCTTTAAGTAGTTGTAAATATTAGAGAACCATTCTCCCACATCCACGTGAGAACACACAAAGGTGTCAAATTCAAGTTGGTTGGAAACAGCTGGGGTTTGTAGAACCTGAACCATGAAGTGGTATTCTTTTGTATCCTCATCTAAGGGTACCAAGGAAGTAGCGCTTTCCATGGCATCCACATGTCTATTCTCCCTCCTAGGGATATTGTCTATTGTGAAAGAAGAGAACCGATTAAGTAAGGATGAAGCAAGTTCTTGATATCAAGACAACTTACTTTGTTTAGCTTGATAGGTTCCCGTAATCTAGTTCATAATGAGCTTAGAATCACCCAGTATGCGGAGATGTTTTATCTTTAGTGCAATCGTGGCATGCAAGCCAACAATGAGAGCTTTGTACTCAGTCATATTATTAGTACAAGGAAAGTCCAATCAAAAGGAGAGAGGGACCAGTTTACCTTCGAGTGACATTAGAACCACACCCGCTCTGGAACCAGTATGACATCTCAACCCATCAAAGTACATTTTCCATTCAAGCTCATGTTTAATCACAAAAATGTTCTCATCACGAAACAGATCCAAACCCGGGAAGGAGTGAGACGAGGGAGTGTCTTCCAATTGATCGACAACTGGTCAACCCTTTATTGACTTCTGAGTAATGAACTTTATGTCAAACTCAAAGAGAAACATTACCCATTTTACTAATCTCCCAGAAAGATTGGCACTGGAGAACAAATGTTTCAGGTCACTTTTTACGATGACATGCATTTCAGCATGGAGAAGATAGTGTCTTAACTTTTGTGTAGCAAAGACAAGTGCAAGGCATTGCTTCTCCATGGAGGAATAACAAGTTTCATAGTTGACTAGAATGCGGCTAATGTAGTAGATCGATCTCTCTTTCCCAGCATCATCATACTGAGCCAATAAAGCTACCAAAGAATATGGTGACACTACGAGGTAGAGCAAAAAGGGTCTATCCCACATAGTCGACATCAATATAGGAGGATTATCCAAATAGGCTTTGATTAATTTAAAAGCTTTATGGCACTCTTCATCCCATATGAAGCGAACATCTTTCTTCAACAGACGAGTGAAGTGAAGAGTACGATCAACCAATTGAGATATGAATCTACAAATTGCCTGAATCTTCCCTTGTAAACATTGCAATTCATTAATATTCCTAGGTGGAGGCATGTTAACAATAGCATCGATCTTATTTGTGTCAACCTTGATTCCACAATGAGAGACTATGAACCCCAGAATTTTGTCAACATCTATGCCGAAGACACACTTAAGAGGATTAAGTCTCATCTTATAGAGTCGAAGCCTCTCAAAAATAAGATGAAGTTTCTTTACATGATCTTGATGAGTTATAGATTTCACCAAGATGTCATCAACATAATCTTCTAAGATCTTATGAATAAAATTGTGAAATATTAAGGTCATCTCTCGTTGGTAAGTTTCCCCTACATTCTTTAACCCAAAGGGCATGACCACATAACAAAAGGTACCTGAAGGGGTAGCGAAGGTTATCTCATACTGATCTTTCGAATTAATACGGATCTTATTGTAACCCGAGAATCCATCCATGAAAGATACCAACGCATGACCTGCAGTCAAATCCAAATCATATCTATATTAGGCAATGGAAAATCGTCCTTAAGAGAAGCCTTGTTAATATCATGAAAGTCAATGCATATACGAATACGACCATCAAGTTTACTAATGGTAACTATGTTTGAAATCCAAGGGGAGTAATTGATTGGATGGATAAAGCCTACTTTCAATAGCTTCTCTATCTTAGTCTTAACCATCAATGCCACCCTGGGATTGATCTTTTGAATTTTTTACTTAACTAGCTTGGCATCGGGGCACAAGACGATATTGTGAACCACTATAGACTCATCAATACTGGCCATGTCCTCATACGTGCAAGCAAAGATATCAGGACAAGAATGTAGGAGATTGAAATGTTCATCCACCTCTTCTGAAGAAAGACACTTCCCAATTTTAAACTTTTTCGGAAGACTTAGGGTCCATAGGGATTTTAGTAGTATATCCCTTAAGGAGAGAACTACAATCTTCAAGATGCGATAATGGAACATCATTACCAACATTGGATAGAGGGTCCTCCTTGTCAACACTCAAGATAGATTCTCCAAAGTAC
The DNA here is from genome assembly GCA_007258455.2 of Sequoia sempervirens. NCBI lineage: Eukaryota > Viridiplantae > Streptophyta > Pinopsida > Cupressales > Cupressaceae > Sequoia > Sequoia sempervirens. Next base: position 5,530,659 of record VDFB02000019.1, on the reverse strand, counting down.
GCTTGTTTATGCAAGTGATACGGGAATCATCTTTTGTGATGAAAGGGAGGCAAAGGGGAGTAGGAACTTAGAAATTACTCAAGTGCTTCATCTGAAGAGAAGACATCTAGAGGGACTTCCTTGGACAGCCCCCTATCCTCTATCAATTTAGGATGGACCAAACTCAGCGGTTTGGTCGAAATCATATTAACACTCCACCAAGGTTTTTTCTTAGATTATTTAATAGAGCACCCCAAACCTAGATAGCGCTTTCATAGCTTATACTAGATAAGGACTTGGATTCCTTGTTTTATACGCCCTAGGCCTTTCTTCCCATAGCCATACTGAGAAGCGAGTTCATATCCAAAACCATAATGATTTTGCAAAACTTCGAGAGGTGGCAGCTCTACGTAGAGGGTTTCATTCCACCAATGAACATCAAATGAATCCACGGGAGCGCTTCCACCTTATTCACTCAGTTTGCAAACATTAACCTCCTTTGCAAGAGTGGGACTACTCTCCTCAGCAGGGGAAGGATTGGTCTCCTAGATAGGATCACATTTCTCTTCCTTAACAGGAGCATTGTCCACCTTTACATTAGAGGTATTTGGAAACTCTATACGAGTGGGACTCACTTTGTATTATGCAATGAAGAATTCATAGAATTCTATAGAGCCCCAATCATCACCAAGGAAATCATTTGATTCAGAAGAAGAAGAAGACAAGGAAGACTTAGGACTTTCTTTTTTAGGTGGTTCATCTTTAACGACAATCGCTTTCGGGACAATCGCTTGAGGGTATCGTCGAGGAACATGCCATAGCATTAGTAGTTAAGGACGGAATACAATTCTTAAGAGTGGAGACAACTGAAGCTTGATCGAAAGCAGCTAGCTCACAAAGGTGAATAGCTTCTGGATCAGCTTTAATCGTGACCACCCGATTATTTGTGAACTTTAAGGAACAGTGTAAAGTAGAAGTTACAACATCCATAGCATGAATCCAGGGTCTCCCCAAAAGAAGATTGTAAGGTAATGGGCCAGACATCATATAAACCAAAGTAGGTAAGGTAATGGGGCTTAGCTGCAAAGGCAGTATTATCGTGCCTAGAGCTTGATGGTAAGCATTATCAAACCCACGAATGTATAAAGAAGAAGTAGCTAAAGAAGATGAATCACCTTTAATGTTAGGTAGTAGGTCAATACCCTAGATGTTGAGAACCAAATCGGTGTCAACGAGAGTGCACCTAATACCAATGTTATTAACATTAATTATAATCATCAAAGGGTTTGCTTGTTTTTACACATCCAGATGCAGGAGTTCTTATGGGTGGAACGTGATATTCAACAAATCAACACGAATATGGGCCAACAATGCATAAACATCTATAGGCCTAGCAGAGGCAGGAAAGAGGATCTTTTTCAAGGCTTCCTGAAGCATCTCTTGATAAACTAGAGCGGTTTGAAGCAAATCCTAAAGTGAGATCTTAGTCGGAGTAACACGGAGTTGCTCGACAAGATCATAATCACCTAGTGCTTTAATCATAGGTTTAGGTGTTCAAGGAAGACTTGGTTGAGAAGGCAGTAAAGAAGTAGGAACTTGAGTGGGTTGAGACATAGGAACAAATGGTTATTGATCCAAGTTATGTTTGTTTCTTCTTGTATTATATGTGTGCCCAACAACATTATAGGAAGTGGATTCTGTAGCTTTTACGAACCTTGAGTATAAGTCTAGTGAATAATCTTGATATGAAACCCCATAGACATAATAATCCTCCCTAGAAGAAGGGATAGTCGGGGTCATGTAAATGAAAAGTTTCTTAGGGCTTGGAGGAGCCACAAAGACCACAACTACATTTACTAACTCCTTAACTTGTGGAGAGGAAGTTTGCTCAGAAGGTTTGTGGATAGAGGAGGGCACCTCCAAGAAGTCATTTAGAGCATCATCCAGCATATTCATTCTTAAGAGATCACTAGGGAACGAACTGCCCTTATCCACCTCAACATAAAGAAACTGTAAAGGAGATAAGTATGCGTTAATTTTCATAGAAAACTACTTTAGATTCCAAGGGAGTGAAACTTTTGGATTTCTACCTCTGATAGAGGAGATCTCAACCAAAGGATGTCAGCGCAAATTTAGGACGCTAGCGCGACGCACTGTCATCCAAATGGCACGCTAGCATCCTAAGCAACGGAAAGCTCAGGAGCTCAGATGAGTAGAGTAAAGTCTCACTTCCTAACTCAAATATAAGGTTTTTGAACAGAATGATCAAACAAAGAATAGAAACTTCAAATAAAGCACAAGGAGAACTCAGAGAAAACTTACCCTCAACCAGATGTTTGAGCCTTCACTCCAAGCTCCGCTTTGTGACCTACACACAGAAGAACGAGGGGAAAGGTTGGGGTTGTATAGGGTTCTGCCTCAATTAGACCCCCATTTTGGTGTTCCCACCTCCATAGATAGTTAGATAGGAAAGGAGCATAAACGAAATGGACAAAGCATGTGGTGAAAGGAAAACCTGCTTCAAGAGTAGAACCTGCACCACTAAGTATTAAATGAACAAGTAGATAGGAAAGAGAGAGAGAGAGAGCATTACCCATAAGCCTAGACCCTCTCTAGAGCACACAGATGCATTGTTGATCACTTGCTTGAGAGTTTTAGTTGTTGGAGGGACCTTAGTCTGGCATGGCTTCGCTTGTGAGAGTACTACTATCAAGAATGAAGAGAACTCAAGAGTGAAAATTGAAGAGAGAGCTTGATTGAATGACTTGAACCCCAAAACTAAGAGCAAATGAGGGGTTTTGTTGCATGCAAGGGTGGAAAAGAGTTGTTACACCTAAAATCTTGACTTTCAAGACACATGTTAGGAGTCAAGATTCGAGATTCCTTGTTTTAAACTCAAAAAATTGACAGGACGCTAGCGCGTTACGCAGGTGTCTAACACATCAATTTTTGGGAAGCGTGTCATTAGGCTTCTTGTTGCTTTGCCACTGGTCCACATGGGATCAGAATTGTGAAATTCTTATTCATGTGATTTTTGTCATTAATGCTCTTAAGTGTCATAAATGCTAGGAAAAAGTGTAAAAATGTGGAATTTCCCTTAGGAACAATTCTGCGACATTACACCATTCATGCAAACACCACCTATAATCCCATCACTTGATATGTTCAACCTCTTACATCTTGAAATTGAAAAAAATCAAGCCTCAACCATCAATCATTAATGAACTTGATCGCAAAGGAAATAATGATACTCTTCTATCTTATGTTCATAATGTTAATGATACACCCATTAACTTAGAAGAGAGTTATGGTCAAAGCTTTAAGATCTTAAGCAAACAAGGATGTGGCATAACTAATGACCATGAAATTCACTAAGTTTTAGAACAAATACCATCTGAGGATACCAAGGGGTTAAGATATCAGAATCTCCCCCCCCCTTAGACATCTCCCAAGAGAAAAGGTGTTCTCTTTGACAAGATCATTTCAAGAGACCAATTGATACCTCATAAGGATGATAGGGTCACATTAAATCCTTCTCCCCACTTCCACCTCAACAAGTTGCCCAATCAAGTAAAAGATAAAATAATTATAAACTCAAGAAGCTAAAATTTCCTAGTCTAATATCTAAAAGTGAAAGAGCCTTACAAACACTTCTTAATCAAGGACTTCTAACATTGCCACCTATCAAGGAAAATCAAAAAGGAAAAAGTACAAACACTTGTCTCATTGTCAATATCATAGAATTCTTGGATGTATACTACTGATGATTGTCATGCCTTGAAAAGGATTCTAGATGAATATGAATATCATTGAATCAGTTGTTCCTTAGAATGCATCCACTTTGCTCCTTGGCATGTGATAGTTGTAGGATCATAGTAAACTCACTATTGCATGTTTTACATTTATTTCAAATCCTCTCTATATTGCAAGGAGCCCATTCTCATCACCCATCTCAATTCATCCTTGTCCTGTACTTAGTGGGAGCAAGGAGTTGGATAGCCTTGTCCTAGTTTGACACTTGTTGTTTTCCCTTTGGCTATTTTTTCACCTTCCACATATGATGAACATGATTGGGATGTGGATGACCTACTATGGGTTGACTCGAATGTGTCATACTAGTCTTCTCTTTTTGTTCTTTGTGATTGCATGTGTGTAATGTGATCCCCCGTGTAATGTTTCTTGTCATGTCTCTATATGTTTGCGAGCCTTCTTCGGATGACCCTTGTTACTCTGTTGGTGCAAGGATACAAAGGAAGTGAATCTGTTGTGACATTCTTCTATTTGTATCTACATTCTTCTATTTGTCATAACCATTTATCTTTGTTTTTGTCTTGTGTTTTCCTTTTGGGGATGATGCAAGGTTTGAGACATTTAGGTCTCTTTCATGTTGACCCAAAAGCTTCCCTTTTTTTTTGTCTCTATGTTTCATTCTTCCTTTGTGCTCATTGTTCCATGAGTCATTTGGGGAATGATGATGGTTCCAAGCTCGATTATATCACTGTAGCAATGACAAACACTAACTCCAAATCCATGGATCCCTTGTGTTATCTTATGATTGCATATGGGTGGCAACCCTCCTTTCCATGACATAGCTCTACTCAAAAACATTTGTTTACATGGGGCTTTCTGAATGAAGCTCTCATGTATTGGAATTTCTTGTGTGCATTCTACTTTAAAGTAATTACTCGCAACATGGTGTTTAACAATTTCTATAAAGTGGGGGCATACATGTCCCTGCTCATTGTTTGCTTCAAAGTGTGGTATTCTTACTTTGTGTGATGTGTCTTCTTGGTGGTTTCATTGAGTTTGATGTCCTTCAAGATAGTAGCCTTTCTGAGCATAGACATTCCTCTTAATGTTGATGCTACATATTTCATTCCATAAGTTGTGAATCTTTTATCCTCGACTAGTTCTCTCTTGGAGACATTAGGCACGATGTTCCCTAAGAGGATACCTTTCATGAACTAATTGAAACACATTTGAATATCGTATTGCATGTATCAAGGCCACCAAGCATAACATAACTTGCTTGCTAGTGCAGCCTTTATGTTTTTCAAGGCCACCAAGCATAACACAACTTGCTTGCTAATGGAGCCTTTTGCTAGCCTTGTGACTATTTGTGTGGTGCCTTGTCAAAGTTATCAGGAGGTATAACTTTGGTATGGTTAGTACAATGGGAACCTAGACAGAGGCATGACTTCCCATTAGCCACTCTTTGGGGGCTCACCTAGTGGACAATGGATTTTTCACTAGCCCATGTGAGGGTATTTGGTTTGCATAGTGGACAATGGGTTTCCACTTGTAAACATTTTTGGACAAACAGCTAAGGATTGATCCATATCCATATGGACAAACAATCGAGGCTTGATGCACCCTTTCTCTTTCTCTTCTCTTAATTTTGACATTGTATGCTTGTGTATCTTGTTTTGCTACTACATATTTAACATAGGCATGTGAATCTTTGTTCCTTTGTTGGTTTATTGTGAGATATTAGATCTTGGGGGCTTGATCATCTTCCTTGACCTTTGTTGTCTTATCTTTCCAACAATTATACAATTAGACCTCTCTTGACGCTCGTTTGCCTACTTTAGTGTGAGTTTGAGCATGGGGCTCATCCTCTCACTAAAATAGGGGCTAAATGTAGTGTCAAAAAATGTACTCCTTTACTTTTTCACATTACCTTTGGGTCCCTTAATTAATTGATGCCTAATTAAGCCTCTAATTGCCTAAATTTTGTATTTACAAGCCTAATTAATTGCAATTTCTAAAAGGGGAGTTGTGATTTTTATTATTTTAACACCAAGAAATGAATAGGTTTTGATTATTTGGGTCAGGACCCATTCGCCCTTGGGAAAATGGGTCCCCCTTAAGATCACAATTTCAAATTTTAAACATGTTATTGGCAGCATCTTAAGGTCCTAAATTCAAGATTTAAGTGTCAGCTTGAAAAGTGTCTATAAAAGCAAGGTCTTTTTATCAATTCAAATCCTAGAACAAGCTATATTTTAAGTGCAAGTTTCACAAGATCTAAGATTATTGTCAAAGGTATTCGAGAGAAGATTTCTCAAGAATTTTTTGTGTCATTCAAGATCTCAAGCATCATGCATGTTTTTTGAGCTAGCATTGTGATGTAGGTTTCAAGCATTCAAGTCACATTTTGAGCATCAACATCAACATCATCAATCAAGCCATTTCATACAAGATCAAGACCTTAGAGAGATTTACTAAGTTGTAATCCTTCAAGGGTTTCAAATCAAGATTTTGGTGAGTTACAACAAAGCACTTGTTCATTCATCATTCCTTTCATGTTTCATTGTTTCAATTCAAGTTTAAATTACATAAATGGGGTTTGACCAAGGCAAACCCCCATTCACCAAAAACAAACAATTTTTCCCTCTTGTGTGTTTTGTAGATCTTAGGTTGAGGAAGGATTTAAGATCTATTAAAGTGAAAAATTGGAAAAGTTGTCAAAGTTGCAAAAAAATTCATCAAGCCATGGAAACTCATCTACAGGATTTATTTCCAAACTTCTGACTGTGAAATTTGGAGAATTCAGGAGTGTAGACATAGGACCAGAGGACCTAGAAACTAATTTCAGAAAGCCTTACAAAGACCCATTTTCCCTTGGGTGAATGAGTCCTAGAGGACACTTAACAACAACATTTTGATGATAGGTGCAAAAATACTAAACCTTCTCAAATCTTTCTAAAAGTTGTAGGCTCTGATAGATTAAGGTTTAATCTTCTAATTTCATGTTTCACATTGCATTTTTGGGTTTATATATTATTTTTTCTTTCTCGCAAAAGTGATGTTTTAGCAAATCTACCTTGTCCTAGATCATAAGGAAAACAACAAGATCTCCTTCAAATTTGACTCACCTGATGGCTGAAAGTCAACCTTGGCTTAAGGGATCTCTTTTTCCTAATGAAATAGAGGAAAAAAAATTCATTATACCCCATTTTTACCTTTCTATATATATAGTAAAATTGGTGAACCCCATTCCAATCAAATGAAAACATTTTTCTTTGTTTCAGTTTGTTTATCTTTTTTTGAGCTTCCTAATTTACCTACTTGAGGTCACCACAATCCATCATATCATGATGTGATTTGATTGGTGAAAATAGGGGCAAGTCTTGGATTTTGTTTGTTGTGTTTTCTTGGATTATCTTGCTTAGTATCCACCAAGATCCTCCATGGTCTTGTGTTATGTTGGGGCATCACTTGCACTTTTGGTTTTCCAGCATCCTATCCACCAAATCCCTTTGTGACTTTGTGAGATGTTGGACTAACTTTTTTGTTTTTTGATTCAGTCATACATGTATGTGATATGACGCCACCCTAGTTCCTCAAATCTTGGTGCATTATATCCCATGCTCTATCAAATTAAGTGCTCCCTACATGGTAGTTTTAATTCAACACTCCAAACCCCCCCATCCATTTATCCTACATCTTTCTAATCCATTCATCCTTCATCTCTATCCCCCATCTACCTATTGTATATGTTTTCATCACTCCACTTAATCCTAGATTTCATGTGCACATGAAGCCTCATCCATATTTTTACAATCCTCTCATCTTTTTCTTGTAATAAACATATAAATTTCACCCATCCTAATCATGTCATCATCCATTCAATCTTCCTATGCTAATATAGATTTGTTAGTCTAAGCATCTTCTCATCCATCCTAATCATTTAATTATCCCTTCCCTCCTTTAGGCTAATATATATTTGTTAGTCTAAGTATCAATCCTTTTCCATTTCATCAATCCTATTGCTCCTATAAATCTCACATCTCAAGTGAATCCTCATCCATGCAATCTAGTACAAATCATCCAATCACATCTTTGGTGTTGTTCCTATCTTTCTTGCAAAGCCTTGATCCCATTCCAATAATTAGCATAATTGGGATGTATCCTTCCCAATCCTTGTGTTGTTTTAGATATATCATTCCCACATCAACAACACTCCACCATCATCGAGATGTATCCTTCCCAATCCTTGTGTTGTTTTGGGATATATCATTCCCACATCAACAACACTCCCATCATCATTATCAAGATGTGTCCTTCCCAATCCTTGTGTTGTTTTAGGATATATTGTTCCCACATAAAAAACACTCCAATCATCATCACTGGGATGTATCCTTCACAATCCTTGTGTTGTTTCTGAATATATCATTCCCATATAACACTCCATCCATCATCAATAAATCTTGGCTTTTCAAAATTGATTGGGGCAATATTATATTTTTCCTTGAATCCTTTTGTTATTGCTCGCTTATCATATCCTCCTTCCATTATCTCATCCCATCTTGCTTTCTATCCATCATCTTCTTCTTTTATCCTTGCATCCTCTCCTCCATTTCGAGAGCACACCCATGTTCTCTTGGACCTGCATGTCCTCTCAAGGGGACATCCTTAATCCTAATCCTCATATTCACATCCATCATCTTTCTTCCTAGTCACTCCCTTGAATGATTGGGGTATCTTCCCTAATCTAACCATCTTTCATGTGCTATGTTTTAATCTTCTTTGAAATAATGCTACTTTGTAACACCATCTCAAAGAGGGGCAAAATGTAGACACTAAAAATTGACCACTTTCTTTTGGCCAATTTACCCCTAATTCAACCAATTTCATATCATCTATATTAATTAAACAGTACCCTATTATTTAATTAATATTCAATTATCTCAACCTTCATCCTAATATATTTCTTTGATTATCCCTATAGCCTAGCCTAAAGTAATAATTACCTTTAATTATTTACCCCCATCTCATTCATCCATTAAATTGAATAAATGCCCTTATTTATTTTATTTAATCTCAAATACCCTTTCCTCCAAATGGGAGTTAAATTTAATTATTTAATTCCTATTTTTCTCTCACCTCATGTCACTTCCTTTATCACCCCCATTTGCACTAATTCTAATCCTAATACCCACCTAACCTACCCACTAAGCACTTGCACACACTTAATCCATGATTAAGTGGGTCAACCCTCCCCATCACATCAAGTGCATGGCCCCTTGTACTTGTGACATGGTCTTGGTACCATGTCACATGGGCCTTGTCCCTTAAAGGGTACAATATCCCTCTCAAACCCTCTCATTGTGCCACTTGGCACAATCTTTTGGCTTGAGAGATCCAAATCTTTCTCAACCATTGATCTCCATCAAGCAATCCTAGCTCTTCATCCATTTTTCATCCAAATCCTATATATCTCACACATAATCATTTTATCAAGGATCTCACTCATTTTCATTGGAGTATTGTTATGCTACCAATTTTTTTAGTGAGAACACATCTAAATTAACAATCATGGGTGAATCTACTTAATGGGAAGCTCGTTATATCAATTTGAGATTTCTTAGCCTTATCCAAGTGTTGTTTACATTTTTGTTTTTTGATCGGTTTCTAATAAGTTAACTCATTCACTTTGAACATAAATTTCACTATAAACTATGGGTATCCTTCTAGGTTGGCTTTAGGTTGCAAGATCATGAAGTTTTCTATGTACTCCCATGATTCCAATGTGATGGCCAAATCTTTACTCATACCCTCCAATTTTAATGTTGACCTATCTGAAAATTGCAAAACCATGAGTGTAGATATTAGATCCATTAGTTGAATCTTTTTCATTATTTCTCTTATCATCAAATTAATTGTTGCTCTTAGATCAATCAGAATATTTTTGATGAGTGTGCCATTAATATGCACATCTATAACAGTACTACTAGGGTTTTCATACTTTGGGACAACTAAGTTACCCAAGACGATATTAGCCAACTATTATATAACACTTTGTGGGTCTATTCCTTTCCTTCCTGGATTTTTGAGGCATAGTTCCCTCATAGTTTTGTGAAGATGGTAACTTCCTTAATAGCTTGGATCAAGGGAATTTCAACACAAACATTCTTTAGCTGACTCAAGAAGTCAAATTCATATTCAGAGTGAAATTTTTGAGTGGTCAACCTCTCTGGGAATGGTGGTTCCTATTTTGTGATTTATGGGTGTGACTTGTTCTGTTCAATTTGTTTATTTGGATGGTCAATAGTTTCAATCATTGGTTCCTCATCAAGAAGTTCTGTAATATGAGGAGATGATAGTCCAACAATATTTTTTCCTAAATTTAGGTGAACATCACTAACCTCAACCACATAGGTTGGGTATTGGATAGGTTCATTAGTATAAGCTTGTTGAACAAGCTTATTATTAGGGTTAAGTGTAGGTTGAGTAGGAAATAGTGATGATCTTGTTTGTGTTGAGGAAGATATGTTCAGATTTGGCATAATGGTTGGTTGTTATTATAAAGATTGATGTGGCTATGAGTAGCTTATATTTGGGTTCTACCACTATTGGTTTCCACACCATTGTGGTGGCCATTTATTTTGAAAGGATTTCCACTGTGGACTATAATTTGGGGATCGATATGGTTGTTGCCACATCCCTTATTGTGGAATCTAGTTAGATGATTGAGGATTTGGCCATGGTTGATTTGGCATGTTATTCCAAGGTGGATTGTTCTAGTTATGGAAATTTGAATCAAACCCATGAAAAGAAACATTGTAAGACAAAGGGTCTTGAGGCATATCTTTTCTTTGTTTCCATGGTTTGTATTGGGAAATATATAATACCTAGCCTTCCTCATCTTCTAGGGTACATAATTCAAGTTTTCCTTGGTTCTCCTTGGAAATATTGGCAATTTTTTGCACTTGCAGTTGACCCTTTTGTGATGAAAATGTGGATAATATTTTATGAGAGAAACCTCTACTTCTTATTTCTTTTTGATGTACAGAGTGTCTAGTTGGGTTTCTAGATGAATGATTATATCTTCCTTCATATTTGACAAAAGGTTGTTGAGTTCCACCTTATAAACACCTATGGATGTTTTGGTGGAAGAAAATTCTTTAACACCCCTAGTCCTCTTCATAGTTGATCTTGGATAATTTTTCATATTTGGTAGATTTCCTCAAAATGTAATTGAGAAATATCCCCTACTCCAATCAGGTTTAGTACATCTAGGCAATATTCATTCACTCGTAGTAGAAATACCAATTTTAGGGACTTTGGGGAGGGCCTATTTTTATGTGAATTTTAGGATAGAATTGGAACCTCTCCACATAGTCTTCAATGGGCTCTTATTCTTTCTATGAAATTCTAAATATATCATCTCTTTTCATATCTCCTCACCAATAGTAATCTTGATATTTTTGTAATAATTTCTCCTTCATCATTTCCTAATTCGGCATCCCATTTTTTCCTAGCCCCGTGAATCACTGGAAAGCGACATCTTTCAATGTGGCAAGAAAGAGTTTCAGCCTATGAGTTTCTGTGGTATATCATAACTTTTGCATAAAACATCAAACTCAAATAGAAATATATCAGGATCTTCTGTGATTAAACCATAGAAATTGAGCAAGTTTGAATGAGATATGTTCTTAAGGGCAACCACCCAATCTTGATTTTTTATTGGGAATTCAAACATAATAGTTTTATTCGAGTTATCCACTACCTCTTCTGCCATGATGTCAAGATGTATTATGGTGATTCTTTCAAGGTTTATAACATCTACTAGTGTGAGGAGTATTTTTATGTTGTTTATCTCTTCATTCTATTCTTTTGGTGGCATTAGTTCTTTTCTTGCACCAATATCTTCAAATAATTCCTCTCAATTCTAGTTGAATGTGAGAAATATTCCTAAATCATCTCTCTGTCACTGCATATAATAGTAATTTGAGCTTAGTAGCTTTTCTTGCACACTACTAGTCAGTAGTTCGGGGTTGATTTGTAAATTTGACTAGTCCTAATTTTTACAACTGAAAATTCCTAAATTAAGAAAGAAATATAAATAATCTAAAACATGCTTTAGGATTTATGAAGATTAGCACCATCCTTGGAAATAATTCCAAATGTATAGCATTATCTATGCTTAATCAATTGATCTAGACAATGCATACATACAACTTAACGGACCAACAAATCCCTCATTAAGCAATTTATTATCATAGAGGTGCTTAATTTAATTTATCAACTAGGGAATCATAATCTTTGGATAAGTTGACACTGTATGTGTGGCTAAGAATCCTAAATCATCCTAATCAATTATATATAGAAAATCAACAAAAAAAATTATAATTGAAAGAAACTTGATTGAAATAACTCTATTTGCAATATGTCCCTCCCTAAATTGTTTCAAACTTATTGTTTCTTTAGGTTATTGGTTTGTATTCATATGAATAATAATTGTTGAAGGTAACTATAATAACTTCTATGGGTAACTACTCTTGTGAAAACAATAAATTAATGACTCAACTATGCTACAACTTACTATAATAACAATTAAATTTAGCTATAAACTAGGAAATACAATTTAGCAATTCATTCTACTGTAATTAACAATCTAAACTAAAAGGAGTTTTTCAGAACCTCAAGTGGCCTTTGCTTAAGTTGTTGCAATCCCACTATATCCTCCTTAAATCTGAACTCAAAGATTCATGGAAAATATTGTATCTATCTTTATTGCAATTTGAACAGATGAACTGAGAATAGAGTATCAAATCAACAAGAAGATTAATTATATTCAAATCTACTCAACAAAAAATATCTAGCTATTTCACATCTCACAAAATCAAACATATATACAAGATCTTTGAGAATTTGATTATTCTTGGACTGAAAACAAATTGTAAGCAACTGTCAACTCTCCTAAAAATATAGGAAGAGGACTAGGTCTTATTTTAAATAGTAATGAAAATCTAGTGGAGATAAGAGTGACAAAATAATATCATGACTCTATATCTTAAAGAAGATAGTTATAATTGAAGGTGTGCCTAACAGGGCAAAACTTATTGCAAGTCATGACCACTATTGTTACAAATATCTATTTTTCTCCATGATCTTATGACAAGATAAAGTAAAGATATAAAATGATTCATACATAAATCATTTTCACAATCTTTGACCATTACCTCCATTAGCTATAGAAGAATGCATGTGTTGTAGTTGATCACCCCTTTTGGCTATAACAACCATGCATGCTTTGCTATTGTTGAAAATGGAGGTAATTATGTAGCTTTAGAACTTGTAAAACTATTATACTGTAGATCCAATTAAGTGCTCTTTGTTACAATTTATTTGTGGATGATTATTTGTTTAGATTTATTTTACCATTTGTAGAAGTAGATAGAAGATTGTAGAAGAATAAGACCAGAAGATAGAAGTGACACAGCATATACCGTGGAGAAACCCTTTCGGGAAAAAACTCCACCACCAAAATCAATAGTGCTTGTATTATTTAACCTTAGAACAAGATTACAATAATTCTTTATCAATCCTTGCTTGAGATGCTTCTTTTTCCTTCAACAATTCTTCTTCACAACCTGCAATAAAATATGATAAACTCTCTTCAACTTGCTGCAATAAATAGACAATAATGACCCTTGTAAACTCCAAATATTTTACAATTACAAAGCACAATTCTTATCTTACAAAATTCCAAAACAATGTCAAAACAAGTCCATCCATTTGGGCATCCCAAACTGAAGTCATAACTCAACATTGATTCTGAAGATATCTTCTAAGCTTATCCTCAAAGTTGGTGCCCAAGAATGGGCCCACTTAACTCAGCCTTATAAAATATCTTATCATGCAAAAGTGTTAACTCCAAGATGCCAACTTGGGAACCCAAGGTGGGTCTAAGTCAATCTCTATTAACTAAAACATATCTCTCCACCATTCATGCAAATATCATGCATGATTGATCATACCCTATAAACTGTAAGTAGTCACCTGTTAACTGTCATGCAACTCAAGTCATTATCATGCAATTCAAGTCAACTAACATGCAACTCAAACTAACTACATGCAACTAAAGATAACTGAACTAAACTGAATTGAACTGAATTGAACTGATACTGAACTAAAGTGAACTGAACTGAACTGAACTAATCTGAATTGAACTGATCTGAACTGAACTCCATGCATGTAAACATCAATCCCTAACTTCTAGGATCTTTACATGTATTATTGAAGTGATATCTTTTACTCCAAACAATTAACTTAACTCAACACGAGTTCCACCTTCCATGTGGGTGCCCCATGTGCTCCTATTTTATAGGAGCTCTTCATGGGTGTCCCCACATGTTCCTATCATTTATAATTAATTAAAAATGTCAATTTACATGTTCATTTCATTCAAATTTAATCTCTTTCTAGTCCTAGTGTTGTGGAACACTTTCCAAGGACTTAGGAGATACATGAACTAATGTTTAGGATTGAAATTAAAGGGCATCCTATTCCCAGCATTCTCCCACTTGACATTATACATTGCAATTATTTTAAACAATGAATCATTATTATAAATCAAGTACAGGACTTATGGCCAATGGCCTTCTTGCACCAACTAATCAATCCATGCCAACTTCAAATGCAACCTGCATAATCATGAAGCTCCAAGCAAATGATTAAAACCAAACGAACTTATCTGTAGGAACTGGGTTCATAAGATAATCTACAACATTAATCAAAGTGTCAAATTTCTCAATTAATACCTTCCCACTCTCAACCATTTCTCACACAAAGTGATATTGAACATCAACATGCTTAGTACGAGCATGATACATAGGATTTTTGGCTAAACGCATAGCACTTTGACTATCACATTCAAGTTTAACTTACTTGCAATTAAAACCAATACCTTTCCCAAGTCTCTATATCTAAACTGCCTCTTTGAAGGCATGTGAAACAACTGAGTGTGTTGAACTCACGTCGAACTAAGATGTAGGATTCTCGGTCTTTACTGTTGGAAAAACTTTTCTTACAAGTAACCATTCCAGCATATATCTCTTACCATAAGAGAACTCAAGCCTCACCTATTTCTCTAAGTATCTATGAGGACTTGTAACCAACCAATCCATGTCAAATTCCAAATGCAACATAGCACTATCATGAAGTAATCAAGCAAATGATTAATGTACCCAATACTTAAGAGAACTACACAAGATCAATGACAAAGCTCCAATCATGAATCATGAACATAAACATGAAAACATGATCTAACCATCTCCTATTAGGAGATCACATGCACCATAACATATATACATCCTAGTCTCAAGAGAACAAGTACCATGCCAAACTCTAAATGCATATCAAGAGTAAATCATGACATAATAGCAACCACTCTAAACCAAGAAAAAACATATCCCCAATCACATGCAGATAACCTTACCAATGATGCATCCACGTCACTGCCAACAACTCCCACTGAACCATGGTACGAGCTACACATGGCATCATGACTACCATCCTCCTCATGAAGATCACTCTTTAACATCAAGCAAAGAGTCATCACTAACATTTTTACATGAAATGATCAAAGCATGATTACCGTCATCCAAGGATTCCTCTGTAGAAGAATTAGAACTCTTTTTCTTGTTCTTACAATCCTTCTTCACATGTCTTGGTTTACCACAGTTCTAACACTTTACCTTACTCTGTCCTTTTGACTTACCCTTCCCTTCCTTGTCTCCCTTAGGTTCCTTTTTCTCAGGCATACCTTTTACAAACAAGGCATCTTGGATTTTCATTTTAGACATCCTCCTCATATCCTCTAATAGGAGAGTAGGAATTATATTGTCCATCTTCGGATTTGCACCACTACCACTAATAGCAACAATTAGATTTTCCCAAGATTTTGGTAAAGAAAAAAGTAACAATATGCATTTATCTTCATCTTCTATCTTTACATCTACAGATCCTAACTGACTTAGAATCAAGTTAAAAGAATTCAAATGATTTGCAATAGAATCACCGTCTTTCATCTTTAAATAATACAACTGTCTTTTCAAATACAACTTATTAGTAAGACTTTTGGTTTGATAGATATCACCTATTCTCTCCCATAGCTAATATGCAGTAGTTTCTTCTGAAACATTCAAGAGAACAGCATTAGCAAGACATAATATCATGGTCCCTCTTGCCTTCTTATCAAGCTTAGCCCAATCCTCATCTGACATTGTTGTAGGTGACTTTGTCTCATTACCAACAGCTAACCACTGATCTCTCTCTTCAAGGAGATCCTCCATTTTTAATTTCCACATCTCATAATTAGATCCATTGAATCTTTCAATATCTAAATGAGAATTAAAACTCATTGTAACAAACTTATTTTCCAAAATCAACAATAACACAATAGTAAAAGCTCCCACTATAGCCAAAAACCCTTCAAACTTTTAAGAGAAAGGCATCCCAAACTCTACCAAACCTCATCTCTGATACCAAATGTTAAAAATTGAGGTAATTTTGTAGCTTAATACTTTGTAAAACTATGAGATTGTTGATCTAATTAAGTATTCTTTGTTACAATTTCTTTATGGATGATTATTTGTTTAGATTCATTTTACTATTTGTAGAAGTAGATAGAAGATTGTAGAAGAATAAGACTAGAAGATAGAAGTGACACAACATATACCATGGAGAAACCCTTTCGGGAAAAAACTTCACCACTAGAATCAATAGTGCTTGTATTATTTAATCTTAGAACAAGATTAAAATAATTCTTTATCAATCCTTGCTTGAGATGCTTCTTTTTCCTTCAACAATTCTTCTTCACAACCTACACTAAAATCTGATGTTCTCTCTTCAACTTGCTGCAATAAATAGACAATAATGAGCCTTGTAAATTCCAAAGATATTCAAAGGAATATTTCATCATTAATAACCATAATCAACATAAAATTCTATTAAATTTCATAGATATTCACAGATTCACATAGTCATTTACCAATATAACAGATCATCCTTAATGCTTTAAATAATTAAAATAAGTGGAAAGGTCTAGGTAATATCTTTGAAAATATCATAACTATTATGAAAAGTATGAAACTCAAATAAGGAAAACAAGACAATTACAAGACTCCTTAGACATGTGGAACTTATTATACCCTTGTAATTCATGATTAAATGTGAGACACTCTTTGATTCTTGACTTTGGCATTAAAATTAACAACCATGTTTATTTTAATGGGTCTCATCAAACACATGACATAGCAACATTAATATTTTATACACTAATCTAAGGTTACATATATTATTGATCCCCTATATTGTACCACCTTAGACATTATATTATGACCATATATGAATATTCTTAGGAAACCTAACCACCTTGTGTCTAGGTGTTGGTAATAACTAACTTTACAAGTCTATCACATGGTTTTATTTCTTTTTTGGTGCTTAAAGAGAAGTTTTGGCAATCAGGATTGCACCCTTAGCCAAGTTAGACTTGCCTATCTTGTTCCAACATGGAAACACTCTCAGATTTGTGGGTAAATATGTAGGTGAGAGCGAATCTCTAGAGTAGGTTGGTTCCCGCAGTAAACCACCTAATCTAGTAGACCTTCAGAGAAAAGGGGGAGAACGAAAAAACTAAAAATAGAGATCCTAAACCTAAGGTGATTCACCAAAATATGAAGATTCTGACAACTTTCCACTCACAACAATATCTCTAAAAATTTGATTCTCACAATCCCACCCTAGAAGAACATAATCCAATAGTGATTTGCATAGAGGTTCATCAAATAGAACATAGAATGCAACCTGAATCACATGAAACCCTTGCAAACAAACTTACAATGATAAGGCATAAATAGGATTTTGCATTTGAATCATAGTTAACATCAAATTGTGACTGTAAATTTGAGACAAGAAAATGAAAAAGGAAATCTTGGTGTTTATTGAAATGGAGTGACAAATTTAGGATCTGATTACAAGAACAAGTTTACAAAACTCTCTGACTGAGCAGGAGAGCAAGAAACCGTCAATTTGAACTGAGAATATCAAAATTTTCTCCAAACTTATATTTCCCAAGTGTCCTCAAAAGTGAAAATAGCAAAAATTAGCTCAACTGCATCTCCAAAATAGCAACTCTAATCCATTTTTGAGTTCCACATAAAAGCCTAAAAAATAATGCCTCAAACTGCTCAAACTACATCAAAAAGATAGAAACTTCCCATCTCCAAAGGGTCGACCCAAAAAATCCACAAAATCAAGTATAGACAGCTCAAAACGGAAAATGGAAAGTTCAGTTTTCCTCCTCTTTTCCAAATTCGCCCAAGTGAACTCAACCCAAAATGAAAAGTCTAGTGAAGACTCAAACACCCAAACTGCATTTTAAAACAAATAACAAACATTAAGGTAATTTATAGAAACATTACCTTAATGATGTTTTACATCATGTGCAGTTTCTGAAAACAAAAAAGAAACCCTCCCTATTACATCTTGTTTTTGCAATTCGAGTTCAAATATTCTGATTTTTTGCAGTTTGAGTGGAATTTGATATTTTGTAAAAAATCAAAATACTTAAGCAAAGGCTCCTATATACATTTAATATTTTCAATAAAAATCATAAAAAATTCAATTATGACTATATCTCCACAAAGCAACTAGGGCATATGAGTAACTTGACTTAGTGAATAGGGGCTAAAGAGCATATGGTTTTCTCCTAAAATCATAAGGCAAGATATGAATTTGTTTGACTTTTTTCAAAACTCAAGAAAAATGCCTAAGGCATGGCTCGACCTAGGCAACATTGGGACAAGGCATTAATAAACCTTTTGATTTTTTAAAATGAATATGATAAAATGCACATTCAACTTAGGGAATTTTGGAAACCCTAAGTTCAAAACCGACCCCTATCCCTAATTTTGCTCATCATTTTCACTTGGGAAAACTGGAAGAAATGGACTTTGCACTCGGTTTCCATGAAGAACTAGGGTTTGAGCATTTTCCTCTACACTTTTAGTTGATTCCTCCATGCTTTGGGTCGAAATCACCTTGCAACTCGATGGTAAGTCATGCTTGATTATTTTGTGGCACCTTATTTCCATTTTGAAGGGTTTTCAAAGTCTCTTGGCCATGGCCTCTATAATTTTGCAGACTTGTTTTCCATGCCTTGTCTCTCTATTGATTTCTCCTTCACTTCGAGCTGCCATGGAAGGTTTGGTTTGAACTTTCTGAAGGTCTTGGCATGCGGGTTTTGAATGATTTTCTCAACACGCAAAGCTGGGTAAGTTTCCATTCCTTCAATCTTGTGTATTCTTCCCTCAAATGAGCTCGATTTGAGCATTTTGTGAACAAAATGTTGTAATTTCTTCTTTCTGAGTGCTCCTTTTCACTGGCCGCAACCCTACATTGTGTGTTTCTTTGTTTTTCTACAAAAAATAATTGCTTTTGGGCTCGACCCATGTTGTAAAAATGGATGAAATTCTGAGAGAAAAATATTTCTTTTCATTTTATTTCAATATTTTCTTGTTTGCAGCCCTTTAATGATCACGTCCATTCACCAAGTTGTTTTCATTTTGTAAAAACCCTTATTCTTGCATGGGCTCAAACCCTCTTAATATCTTTTGTATTTGAGATTTTGGGACAAAACCCAAAGTGGGTTTGTGCTTTGTGAAGAGAAATCCTTCTCTTAGGCCGCGACCATGAGAGTACCAACTGGGATTCAATGTATTTTAAACCTCTCGTATATTTTTCTAGAAATGCAAAAAACAACTCTATCCTTCAATTCTATGAAATGAAAAAAAAACAAGTGCCTCTCCCAAGCCATGGCTATAAGAACACAAACTAGGTTTCAATGTATCACAAACCCCTTGTTCATTTATTGAATGTGTAAATTTGCAACATTGCTCCTCTATTTTCCAAAGGACAATGCCTCTCTGAGCAAGGTCAAGGCTTGAAACTCTTTTAGGTTCTCATGAGAAAATCATTGTTGCTTCACTTTACTTTGAAACCCTAGTTTTATTTTAGCATTTGCTCACTATTTTGAAAAGCCAAAAAATGGTTTCATTTTTATGTGCATATCACTGTAGCTTCATTTGTTTATTCTTAGAATGAAAAAACTCTACTTCAGCATGTTTAACTTTAAGCAAAACAAAAGATTATGTAGCTATCATTATTGTTTTTGTGTAACTCTTGCTTTCTTGCAATTCCACCATTTGCTTTCAAAAGAAAATAAAACAATGCAGCTTCTTAGCATTAGTCTTCTTCATTACAATGCACACACTGGCTATTTATTACTTGACTTTGGTTTGTCATCTCGACACCATTTGAAAGCCTTCAAGCACCATGGAGCTTTCCACTATTGATTAAAACCCTTGTTTACATTCTTTTACTAAAAAGGGCTTGAGTTGTTTATCTCCATTCACATGTGTTCAAATGTAGTTCAACATATTGTCTTTGCTCTATTCATTCACTTCTTGCAATGCTTGATTGTCAGAAAACAAGTTCTCTCCATAGTTACACATGACTGCCCTCGTATCTGTACCTTCTTGTTTTGTGAAATACATACAAAAAACTCTCTTCTTACCCCCAAATGAATTGCATGGTGATGCCTCTATTTTGTTTACTTACTTCTTGAAATGTTTGCATTCAACCATCATGATTCATCTATAGGTCATTGTTGTTTGTTGTCATTCACTCTTAGCACTTGAATATTCAAAAAAATGCACTCCAATCCTTCACTTTTACCACAGTCTTATTCTTTATTGGGGACATAGAACCATGCAATGAGATTCTCTTTCGTAACTGTAGCACCAACATGTTGAAACAAGATTTGAGTTTCTACAATCTATTCCCATTAGTGATGTTGTTTCATATTCCATTCTACTTAGACACTTAGTGTATTGTGTTCACAATCAACAATGCTTCTTTTCCTTCATACTTTGGCTTTCATGTTTCACTTGTAGCCACTTGTACTTTCATTTCTTTATGGAGACAAAGTTTCTCTCTGTACTCTTCATAGAATTTGTATTTCTCTTGGACAACTACAATTGATGTGAGTCTTGATCTTCAGTGCATAGAATATTTTAAAATAAATGATACTTTGGCGATGATTTTTTGAAGCTTTTTTATTTGCTTCAATTGTTACTCTTGATTTGTAGATTGGCATTATGTATGCCTATTCAATATCACTCCATGACAATGCATCACTTGCTTCCCCATCTATGTGAACATCATGTTAGTGAAATATGGTAGTGATATAATGTTATAGTAGCACACAATTGCATGCAAATAGAAATATATGATGAAAGATATTGCATTTAATTTATGTTCTGCATAATTTGAGCATTTTGAGAATGATTCCTTGCTCATATGTGATTATCATTTTCACTTTTGCATCTTGAATTTGATGGTCATGTATGGGTGATGAATCCATTTCTCTTGCATTACTTTATGAGATTCTCCTTCAATTAGATGTTTTATCTTGACACTGTGAATGTATCTCTTTTATCAAAGCCCCACTTTCAATCAAGGGGCAGCATGTTGAGCTCAACCCTTGTGGGAGCCATGTTTTACACCACACACTTTTAAGTATTCAAAGAAAATCAGCAACATAAATTTTCCTATACCTACACAGGAAACAAACAATGTTAGATTAAAACAAACAAGTTCAATGTTCTTGTGATGTTTCCTCCTTTGTATTCTCTTTCACACTTCTAATCTTTGCTCAACTAATTCAATGCACCACAAGCAATGTTCTATATTACTATTGATAGATCATATAGGAGGATCCATAACCTAAGCTATAAGAAATCTTTCCCAATCATCTATAAGTTCATTGGAGAAATAGGAGCAAGGAGGGAGAAACAACAATGAAGACAACTTGAAGACACTCTAAGCAATGACGGCTATGTTTCCCCTTATGCGCTCTTTTCTTTCTTTCATCTTCAGTAGCATAGTGCATTTCTTGTGTTTTGTTGACTCAGCTATTCCCACGGCTTGTGTGGGACACTTGATCTTTCTTTTCATCCCAATGAATATAAAACAATATTTTTGTGCAATCTTGTTCGATTCTATATTTTTCTTTTACAAAAAGTGTATGAAACATTATGGAATGAATAACTCAATATAGAATGAAAGTATTATTATTTCCATCTCATGCAATCTTTTATGCTATAAATCCTAAATGGAAAACTGAAACACATTGCATACTTAAACTGAACAACTCTTTAAAATTCCAATACATGCAATGATCTAAGCAAATGCAGAAATGAACTGAAATTTTTCCACCTTAAAATGAACTTGAATTAATCAGCTTTGTCAATTTGAGTTGTGGTGAAAGATTGATAACAATCTTTGTGACCTCTACTAAATGCTTGCCTGCTAAGCATCAGGCTAGTTGCCTTAAGTAAATCCATTGGGCATGGAGTCAACTTTTCCCCTCCAAAACTCAAAAATTCTTGAAAACTGAAACTTGCAACACTCCAAGCAGCAAAAAACAAAAACCAAAACAAATTGAAACAAACCTACAAGGCCCTGGTGGCCAGAAACATTGTGCGGAAGCACTTATGGAAAAGGAACAACTGAAAAGAAAAGTGCTTCAAGCATTTATTAGTAGCAACTATTCTACTATAGTACAGGGGTAGGATTTTAACCTCAGAAGGAGTGTTTTAAGTGAATCCCATTAAATAGGATCGGAAGCACTTCCCCACTTAGCTTAGAGAGCTAAAATGAATTGCACTCTTTGCATTCCATTATCACATATGGGCCATCCCAGATTGCATCAAATTTGGAGTGCCTTCCAAGCTTGCTCTTGTGTTCATCCCATTTGACACTAGCAGAATTTGGAAAATAAACGACTACATGACTAAAACTTTTAGTCACATGACTAACACTAGTATTTTTTGGAAAATAAATGACTAATTTGGTCATTTATAAGTGACTAATTTGGTCATCGGGTAAAATCACAACTAAATGACTAATATCAAACAAATAAAAATGACTAAATAAATGACTAATATCAAACAAACAAAAATGACTAAATAAATGTGCTCATTATTAAAATCTTGGCCATAATTTTCATTTTAATAAACGTACTCTAAAACTTTCGTCAAGACCTTATTTACAATCGTGGCCTGCCATAATTAATAATAAAATATTACAAATAAAATTATTAATAAATATTTTTTGTGGAATAAATATTTTGTTTGGTGGTGTCATCATATGAACACCAAAGTTTCTTCTAAATTGACCAAAAACCACCAAATTATAAAAATTAACGAAAACCATAAGAGAACCTAAAAAACTAAAACCCAAAAACCTTGAAAAACAAAAAAATAAGCAAAAGGAAGAGAAAAAACAAAAGATAAGAATAAGCAACCAAATAATCTAAGAGGAAAAAGGACCAAATTCTTTTTTATAAGCATAATTTTCATTTTAATAAACATAGTCTAAAACCTTGGTGAAAACCTTATTTTCAATGTAGCCCGCCAAAATGGAGAAGTCAATCGAAACCTTATTTTCAAGGTAGCCCACCAAAATGGAGAAGTAAAGCGACGCTTGATTTTGGATTGCAACCTCTGCCCATTTTTCTGCATCAGACACGATTTGTGCATAATCTTGTGGTAAGTCACTTTCCATGGTTTTAGTTAATTTTACTTTTCAAATCTGTACGCGGTCAAGCCATATGATCCATTCTTTTTAATTATTTTACTATTTGCTTGTTGACTAACAGTAATTATGTTCTTTTTTAGGCTAATTATGGAAAAACAAATCCATCTTGTGTTGCAAAAGTTAAGGATTTATATAGAGAACTTGGAATCAAGGTCTATTTATTCTTTTCTTTTCCGTTACGAGATGTTAAAAGTGATATTTTCTTTTCAAAGTTTCCACTATCAAATTGCATAGTTCATAGGAGAACTTAATTTTATCTATAAAAATGATATTAAGGGACATGTAGATTGAGTTGTCTATACAAATTTTAGAATTTGAACTCTTAAAATTAGCTTCCACTTTCTGAGGGGGCATAAAAATCACTTTTGAAGTTGAGTGTAAAAAATAGAGTAGCATGTAAAGAAAAAGGATGAACAATAATAAAGTGAAAAGTGGCTCTTCTTATATCAACCATGTAGAGTACAATGAAGGAGTGCAAGGATGGTAGGGTTTTAACGTTTACAGTGCAGTGGAATAGTATTTTAGTTGTACAGTAGATGTCATCCTAATTTTCTTGAGAACTCTTACTAAATTCCCAAAAATAGGAGTTCCCAAATAACGCCAATAGATATTATAAATAGAAAACAAACAACAATATTTTCATATAAAAACAACAAGAGCTGATTCATAAACCCTATGAAAATCTCTAACTTTTTGGCTCCCCTTTGATACTTTTTTGCATACTTACATATTACATCTCCATGATTAATATGGACTAGAAGGGTTGAAAGGGCACATGTTATTATTTTCCATTTATTGGGCAATAAAGAGTTTGAAGTGACTGAAAGAATCAAATGTAGCTCTTTACTCTAGTTGCTTTATTCTCATTCGGTTATTAATATATCCAGATATAAACCATGATGACTTCAATCAAAACTAGAAGAAATCTCATGAAAACTACAAGAAGAGATCAATGATTAGATGAATCATGCAAATGAAACCAACTCCATAAGCCACAACAAACAAAATATGCAATGCAAATGAGAATACAGGCCTTCAAAGGAGTTGTCATGGATAAAGAATCATCCTCCCTTAGATCTCTTGTGAGAATGCCTGAAAGCTCTTCAGTTATCCACAATATCCACATGCTATGAGCTCTGATACAAAGATTGTGCATAGTTCTTCTTAGTTTATTCAATTTGGTGCTATTATTTTATTTTGTGATTCAGGCTTCAAACCAACCCCTCTCATTAGTATTTGTCTTCCAGAACTGTCTAGAAGAGGGTAATCAAAATCAATACTAGAATATCTAAAAGTTGAAGATCCTTTCCCTCAAACTAAAGCTTTTTTCTCAACAAACCAAAGTTGAGACTAGCCAAGAACTAGTGGAAGGGAAGTTGAATGAAAACTGAGAGAAACTAAAAGCCTTACTAAGAAAAGTGCCCTTTCCAATATAACTATCGGTTCTAGTGTCTCCTTGTTCATTTTTTCTGGCATCTCCTTATTTTTCATTTCTTAATAGAGAGCTTCTGAAAGATGTGCAAGATGTTCTTCAATCTCAACAATCAATGTTGAGATAAAATGGAAGCATTTCTCTTGAAAATAAGGTGCTAAATCATTTATCCTTGAAGGAGATTTATGTGCATGAAGAAAACTTAGGAGGTCTTCCAAAATATTCTTGGACCCCTCATCTATGGTATCTTTTATTTGACTAACCTCAATTCCAAAATAAGCGTTAAGGTGACCAAACCAATCTTCATCATTTGTCATCATAAATCTAAAACTCAACCCAGGTAAATTGACACTTTTTGGGTCCCCTCTCTTGACAAGCCAACCCTCACTAGTAGTTAATTTTTGCAAATGGGTTTCAACATCTTTGTAACTTTCCAGAGATGTAACTATGGCTTCAAGGAATTTACCAACCTTAACTCTAGTTGACCTCCACCCTCATGCTCTTGTTTCAATTCAGTTTCTTCCCAACCCTACAAATCACAGACTAATAAATGGCAAGCCTTGAAATCATGGAACAAAAAACTACAAGAGACGGAGCAAGCATACAACATTAAAATTGTGACTTGTAGCAGTAAAAGAAAAGAAGCAGTAGGAAGTTTGATATACAATCAAAAAAGGGCATTTTATGAGGCTGCCTTAAGGAAGCAAATTAAAAATGAAATAAAATCATGCTTCAAATTCCATTTAAATGTTCAGTTGTACAGTAGATGTCATCCTACTTTGTTTGAGAACTCTTACTAAATTCCCAAAAATAGGAGTTCCCAAATAACGCCAATAGATATTATAAATAGAAAACAAACAACAATATTTTCATATAAAAACAACAAGAGATGATTCATGGGCCCTATGAAAATCTCTAACTTTTTGGCTCCCCTTTGATACTTTTTTGCATACTTACAGATTACATCTCCATGATTAATATGGACTGGAAGGGTTGAAAGGGCACATGTTAGTCTTTTCCATTTATTGGGCAATAAAGAGTTTGAAGTGACTGAAAGAATCAAATGTAACTCTTTACTCTAGATGCTTTATTCTCATTCAGTTATTAATATATCCAGATATAAACTATGATGACTTAAATTAGAACTAGAAGAAATCTCATGAAAACTGCAAGAAGAGATCAGTGATTAGATGAATCATGGAAATGAAACCAACTCCATAAGCCACAACAAACAAAATATGCAATGCAAATGAGAATACAGGCCTTCAAAGGAGTTGTCATGGATAAAGAATCATCCTCCCTTAGATCTCTTGTGAGAATGCCTGAAATCTCTTCAGTTATCCACAATATCCACATGCTATGAGCTCTAATACAAAGATTGTGCATAGTTCTTCTTAGTTTATTCAATTTGGTGTTATTATTTTTATCCTGTGATTCAGGCTTCAAACCAACCCCTCTCATTAGTATTTGTCTTCCAGAACTGTCTAGAAGAGGGTAATCAAAATCAGTACTGGGATATCTGAAAGTTGAAGATCCTTTCCCTCAAACTGAAGCTTTGTTCTTGACAAACCAGAGATGAGACGAGCCAAGAACTAGTGGAAGGGAAGTTGAATGAAAACTGAGAGCAACTAAAATCCTTCCTAAGAAAAGTTCCCTTTCCACTATAACTTTCGGTTCTAGTGTCTCCTTGTTCATTATTTTTGGCATCTCCTCATTTTTCATTTCTTGATAGAGAGCTTCTGAAAGATGTGCAAGATGTTCTTCAATCTCAATAATCAATGTTGAGATAAAATGGAAGCATTGCTCTTGCAAATAAGGTGCTAAATCATTTGTCCTTGAAGGAGATTTATGTGCATGAAGAAAACATAGGAGGTCTTCCAGAATATTCTTGGACCCCTCATCTATGGTATCTTTTATTTGACTAACCTCATATCCAAAATAAGTGTCAAGGCAACCAAACCAGTATTCATCATTTGTCATCATAAATCTAAAACTCAACCCAGGTAAATTGACACTTTTTAGGTCCCCTCTCTTGACAAGCCAACCCTCACTAGTAGTTAATTTGTGCAAATGGGTTTCAACATCTTTGTAACTTTCCAGAGATGTAACTATGGCTTCAAGGAATTTACCAACCTTCACTCTCTCACACAGGTCTACAAATCCATCAACTATTATTTGTTTCATCCTACTAACAAACATGATTTCAAAAAGTTCATCTCACAGACTCTTTGAGTGCTTCAAAACAATCTCACACACGCATTGGCATGGAAACTCAACATTTGAACCAAACACCAGTTTTAGCCACTCGAAGCTCCCTTTAAATGCATCTAGACTGTCCAATGTTTCTCTGATCAATTTCTCATTCTCTGCAAGTTCCTTGCCACTTTTCACAAGATCAAGCAAATACTTTTCCCCAAGCCTATTTGCAGAGAGAATATCATCTACACATGTCTTAAGCCTCGCTAAGCAAGACTCTGATATAAATTAACTCAGAAAAATCATCATGGTAGCTTGTAGCTTCTCTCTATGAGATTTCCACAACTGCACCTCATTGTCTGGGTTTGGAATCCCACCAAACAACTGCGATTCAGGTGGCACTGCCAACACAATCTTATAAAAAAGAGGCAAATTGTTTAGAACCTCCAAGAAGAGTTCCCCAACCTGACATAGCGTTACCAGTATGACTCTTACCACATTACAAAAAATGGAATTGACTACCCCCACCTTATCGGTCTATCGGTCGGATGTGTCTTCTGGTTCCAATGATGCGTCGATGATTCTATTTTTTCATCAGCGTGAGGATCTTCTATCAGCGGGATGAGGTCTCTTGTTCCCGTGATGGTCTGATGGGGATGTCATCAATGGAACTCCACTGATGACATCCCCATCAGACCATCACGGGAACAAGAGACCTCATCCCGCCGATAGAAGATCCTCACGCCGATGAAAAAATAGAACCGTTCCACCGACGACATCCCCATCAGACCATTGCAGGAACATGAGACCTCGTCCCGCCGATAGAAGATCCTCACGTTGATGAAAAATAGAACCGTTCCACCGACAACATCCCCATCGAACCATCACGAGAACAAGAGACCTCATCTCGCCAATAGAAGATCCTCACGCCGATGAAAAATAGAACCATCGACGAATCGTTGGAACCAAAAGACACATTCGATCGATAGAACCCTTGGTGTGTGAATTCTTCTAGCCATTTCTATCAAAATGAAGTAGATGGAGTTTATGGGTTTTGTTTGAGATGATATGGAAAATTTTGTTTGGAACCAAATAGAGTTAAATGGGTGTTTCAAACTCAATCAAATCTTGTTTAAAACAACCCAACATGAAGACAAGTGTACTTAGAAGATTGGGATTGCTTTTCTGATCATCATGATTTGGTTTAGAGCCAAGAAATTGAAGCAAAATGGTGATAAAGAACAACAGGGCATGGGCAGAAAATGTGTCAGGTTGTTTTGGGCAAAACATGCTTTAAACATTAGAGATCTTCAAATTTGGGCAAAGATTTTGAGAGGTTCCTTGCAAAATCCATTTTTGTGCACATTCTGCAATCAATCATTTCATTCCATGAGATGACATCTCTTTGATGCATTCTATCAAATAATTCAGGTGTTTTGTCTACGATTCCACATCTTGCATATATTGTCTACTAGAGCATATCCAACTATAACATCCAAGTATCTTTTTAATTCCTATTTCATCAATCTCTTTACTATTTGAACCTCGTATAGATGTTTTAGAGAAGAACATAAGTTGCAGCATTTTTAGGATCTAACTAAAAATATGAATGGTTGATCAACCATGCACACATAATGATCAACTATACATGTAAATTGTAATGCAATAAGGGTTATTGGCGTGTGAAGTATGTGCAGTCCTCATCCACTAAACCTACATGACTGCATGCACCTAGAACCCAAGCAAAGCTTACAATGTTAGGATGTGTTCTAGAGTGCTTCATTAATTCAAATATTTTGAGAGGTTCCTTGCAAAATCCATTTTGTTCACATTCTGCAATCAATCGTTTCATTCCATGAGATGACATCTCTTTGAGGCATTTTGTCAAACAATTTAGGTGTTTTGTCTATGATTCCACATCTTACATATATTGTCTACCAAAGCATATCCAATTATAACATCCAGGTATCTTTTTAATTCCTCTATCTTTCATCAATATCTTTACTATTTGAACCTCGTACAGATGTTTTAGAGAAGAACATAAGTTGCAACATTTTTAGGATCCAACTAAAAATATGAAAGGTTGATCAACCATGCACACCTAATGATCAACTATATATGTAAATTGTAATGCAATAAGGGTTACTGACGTGTGAAGTATGTGCGGCCCTCATCCACTAAACCTACATGACTGCATGCACCTAGAACCCAAGCAAAGCTTACAATGTTAGGATGTGTTCCAAAGTGCTTCATTAATTAAAATATTTTGAGAGGTTCTTTGCAAAATTCATTTTGTGCACATTTTGCAATCAATCATTTCATTCCATGAGATGACATCTCTTTGAGGCATTCTGTCAAACAATTCAGGTGTTTTGTCTACGATTCCACATCTTGCATATATTGTCTACTTAAGCTAGATTTTCCTATAGCTGTTGTTATTTGGTGTTTTCAATGTTGTAGAATCAGATTTTCCTGTATGCCTGAATGTCTTTTTTCGTAAAATCAAGTTTATACTATGCTCCCCCAAGTTTCGAGGATGAGGACAATAGGGGACAGTGGGACGTGTTTTTGGTACGGGGGTACTTTTGGGTCATTTTTTAGGGGATGGTAGGGGACGGCTATAAAAAATAGGGAAATTTTTAAAAATATAGAGAAATTTCAAATATTCATATCAAAACATTGATAAAGCATTCATCATAGGCATTGTAGAAGATTAATACATAACATTAGACTTGAATTGATATTTCACATAAGAATTGACAAACAAAGTAACAAAATTCAAATTCTTTTACTGTCAATGTGCATACATATTAAATAAGAATTATAACAAAATGCCCAAAGGCTTCAAGTTTCAACTATAAAATGACAAAAACATAGAAAATATATGGTTGTCCCTAATTAGCAGATGCAACCGGTAGGTTTGTATCAAAATTGGAGCTCAAGTTTGTGTCATTGTCAAATGCAAAGGTAGGGGGAAGTTTTTGGGTCCCCCAAGTCCCCTAAACATTTTTGAGATGGGGACGGGGGTACCAAGGTAGGTGATAGGTCCCTGTGGAGCATTGAGTTTATATGGTTTGGGTTTTCAAGGTGGGGTTTTACCTTACCACATAAAACCTTTGTGGTTGGGACAGAGGTATACACCCCTCTTGCTGATTACACCTTATCATCTGCTAGAGACCTTTGGGTGACTCCTAGAAATGGTACTGTGATGGATTAAGGGGGAAAATAGTAACATAGGTCGTTGTGATAGTAAAGTGGAGGTTGGTATGTACAATATTTAAGTCTTGTAAGATTCTAACCTAGAATCTAGAGGCACCAATTAGGTAAACCCTAGTCCGAGCCTTCATAAAATAGTTTGCAATACCAATACATAAATGTAAAAATGTATTTGATTTTGACTTGTATATCTGAATAGCTCTATTTCTTCTTGAATTAAACATTTAAAAACTGGTGCAGGAGCATCAAGGTATTTGTGAAATGTTGATTCATGGAGGTCTTAGGTCAGTTTGAGTTTTGAGTCTAGAAGTCATTAATAAGATCATGATTGACCAATTCATATAGTAATCATGTGCAGGCATAATGAAGAGTGTTGAGGTGGTGGCAAAGCTATGATAGGTTGGTAATGTCATTTTTCAATTTACCCTACCCCAAGCTAGTGTAAAGTGAGGGTTTTTAGTTATAGAGGTTAGATGAGAGTTTTCCCATCTAAAAATTGTTGATTAGGGCCCTATTTGATTGGTAAGAAGATCTGAGTTGTTGTTTTGAATTGGAGGAAAGAATTTGAGGTACCTCCTTTGAAACAGAGACCTAATTGGCCTATTAGGACAATGTTGTTTCTAGGTTTTGTGTGAGATGGTCCAAAGTGACCCATGATGGTTTTGAAGGTAAGTTATAGTTTTCCTTAAAGGGTGTCTAAAAGAGTAGATAGATTGATTGTTGAGTGGTTCATTGTGAGATAAAGTCAAAAATATGGGTCTACAGACCTACTAGATGAGTTGAAGAGTTTTTGCAAAGGAGTGATTTGGAAGAGTTTTGTGAATCAATTGGTTGTTTGAATCAGCTTGTTTTGTGATGATTTGTTCAAATCCAAATTGCTTTGCATCAAAAAAAATTCCATCATATTGAAGCTTGATGGGAAGAAGGGTCCATTGAGAGAACTCAAGGGGTGTTATTTGCTAGGAGGAGAGAGGTTGTGGAGTAATTGTTGGCTTGAACAAGTGAGAAAGCTCACCTTCCTTGTATTGAAGAGGATGTACCAGGTATGTATTTCCTCAATCAGGATTAAATTATAACTGATGGTTTTGTGATGAGATGGTGTTGATGAAAAATCATATAACTATGATAGTTGAAATTTTTTTGGTGGTCATATGACATTCTTTTTTAGAACATTTATAAAGAAAGTATAGATTAAAGTTTGTTGTGCAGAAGTAGTAAGTAGGCTACATTCCTCTGCTTGCCTCAAATATTGATTTGGGTGATGAGGACAGAGGTATAATTCCTTCTATTACCCCACACTTGTTCCTTTTGTTACCTCACACTTGCTCCAGTCATGCAATCACCTTGATGACTGTTACTCCACCCATGTTCCATTCATGTATTTACCTTGATGATTGACTGACTTGTTTTTAGGGCTTACAACTTACAAGAAAAATGAAGGCCCTTTGACCTTTTAGATCATCTGTGATAATTTAATTACATCAGCAAAAAACCATGGAAGGATTTAAGTACTTAGGGTTTTGTTGAAGATATCACTATACTATTTGAAGATTTTGGTCTGTACCTATTTTAAGCCATATGTTATGCTTTTGGCCTTGAGATTGAGTGGGAATCTCAAAACTTACATTTTTTGGTCCTGACAATAGACTTTTAGTATAATATGGTTAAGATGGTTTGATTGGGAGTTTGAGAACAACAAAGGATAAGCCTCAATCTTTTATGTCATTTAAAGATTGGAATAAAGATTATTGGGCAGGACAACTTAAGACCTTAGATTTGCACCAATTATATATCAGCTAGAGACCTGACCTATACCTCATGTAACTCTCCATGACTGTAAATATGATCTTCAAATTAGAAATATATACATTCTACGCAAGATTTATTTTTATGTTGAACAAAAATCAAACACTAAGCTTCAGTGTCATGTTGGATTGTCAAAAAGCTACAATGTGAAAATAGCTTCTTTAGAGTCTTCATTCTATTCTATCTTTACAACTCTGTTCTTTCCAAAATTATTTTTACATACTAACAGTGACCATGAAAAAATTATTGCAGGAGTGGGAAGTTATTCTTACCTATATGAGCCACTTTGGTGGGAAGGCATGATTACCAGTAAGTGCTTATTACTTATTAAATCAGGTTTAGGTGACAACTGGAGAATATTAATGTTTGACAATTGACATAGATTACTTGCATTCAAACTATTAATTTCCTTATTTACAATATTTTTCAGATTATAGTTGTATGGCTAGAGAGTTTATATATTCATTATTTTCAAAATTTACAATTTATCTGCAGTGACTTCACTGCCAGTCCTTAAAAACTATTTCAAAATCAAAATTTTCACTAAAAATTACATTCACCGTCTTTTACGAATAACTACTAACTACCCTACAAACCAAAAACTCCTTTTCATTGCCCACAATTTTGTAAAACCCCCAAAAACTAACTATAGACAGCCAAAAAACTCAAATTCATGGAAAAGGATTATGTTAACTATAGAGTTGCAAACAAGCTACTCACCACAGTTTCCATAGAGGTCTTCTTCTTCTTCTTCCTCTTCCTCTCAGTTTGCTGCTCCAACTTCTCCAACTGCTCCAACTTCTTCAATCACTTCGCTTCAGCCTTTGCCTTCTTTATCACTACCTCAACCTCTATTAATTCCACAATCAATTTCAAAGCCTCCCACCCGCGTGTTGCTCCCTCTCTCCATCTAGCTTTACGTTTTCATTCTGCCCATTTCACAAAGGGTACGCATTTCACTATTTCTTCATCCTCTTCGCTTTCAATTCCCTCACTGATATCCATCCTAACTCCCAGAATCATCCATTCCAATAGTGAGTCCATGTTCTTTAGATAATCCTTATGCACCAGTGCCTTCATCACCTTTTTCACAACTTCAATCGGCTCTCCCAAATCTAAGCCCCAAGCCATTATGAGTGAATAAATGTCCAAATTAGTTTTGTACCTGTGTGTGAGCTGGCCGAATCCTCTTCCCAGAATTAGTTGCACTGACTGCACTAATCGTTCATCGTTGTACAGGAAACACCCCATTAGTCTCTTTATTGATGGTTCTCCATAAAAGTGTGAGTGTTGTTTCTTCATTTTAAGTGTGAAACCAACCTCCATCACCTCTACAATGACAAAGCCACCACCTCCTATACACCGTTTTCATACCTATTGTTCAGCACAGTAGAGGAGCATTGAGTAAGTAATGCCTCGAGAATTTAATAACTTCATTCACATTCCTTTCCATAAATGCTCAGCATACAATCATCACCGCCACCTCACTCCACACACTTCTCTCATTCACTTCAAGAATTAAAACCTACAAGTACTCCATTTTAGAGCTCCCTAAATGCACCACCCATTTCAATCTTGTCATTAGGGGAGAACATTAATTTTAAATATCTCGACGATGCCTCGGGATGTCATATCAGTTAGAATAATCATTATCGATGTATCAGTGAGACTGTGATTCTTCTTCCACCAATAGCCACCTTCTCCACCGATGAACAACTTTCCTTAGGTCTATCAGCGAGACGCCAGATAACATCACCCCAATGCACCCCAACTCCACCGATATACATTATGCACTTGATAATCCATGGTTATATCGGGCCATCGGGGGAATGAAAACATTTGTTCCACCGATGTGCTTACTTTTGTTGACTCTGTCGGTCTATCGAGGAGAGCACCTTAGGAGTCAACCCGATAGGGTATTGTTACACTGACACTAGGTTATGAATTGCTTTCATCAGGCCATCAACGAGGCTATAATGGGGGTTCCGCCGATGAGGCATTGTTAGGCCGATAGTGCTAGTTTTTATTTAGGGATGGGGAAAGATTTATGGAGCCTCATACTATTATGGTCTCATGATTACTATTATGCTTTTGATAGATTTTTTCCAAGGCAGTGTATTGTTTGACAAAATGCTTTGGTAGACATGTATGGAAAATGTGGTAGCATAGATAAGGCAGTGAATTGTTTGAAAAAATGCCTCAAAGAAATGTGGTCTCATAGAATGCCATGACAAGCAAATGCAATTGGCAGCTGCTCCTAGTTATTAGTTATGCAATGTGAAGTAATTGCATAACTACTTAGGTTGACTTTGTAAAAACTATATTGTA
This sequence comes from Sequoia sempervirens, assembly GCA_007258455.2. Taxonomy (NCBI): domain Eukaryota; kingdom Viridiplantae; phylum Streptophyta; class Pinopsida; order Cupressales; family Cupressaceae; genus Sequoia; species Sequoia sempervirens. The sequence goes on along the minus strand of VDFB02000019.1, from coordinate 5,496,248 downwards.
ATTGAAATTTTGTCATCTATCAACATCTAGTTATTAGTTATGCAATGTGAAGTAATGCTTTGAATTTGAAAGGTGTGCAATGCAATGTAATCAAAGATATGAATATAAACTACATAAATCTATTTTTTATAATTCATTAGTTAAACTCTTTATTTTATTTTCTCTTTATATCTCTAGGCTATGGAAATGCTTTTCAATTTAAAAAAAAATAGTTTTTATCTCTTGTTCTACAATTTTTTACCCTTTTTTTAAAATCCAAATTTTTCTCGATTTTTGAATGCATGGGGTTATGTTTCAGAGCTTTAATGCCACTGTTTTTGTACATCCCAATGTATTTCACCTTCACCTTGCAGCAGTAGTAGTAGTGCTCTCATATTGTGTGCATGGTAATGTAGTGTTTATATTTGTGGCCTTTGTATCTAATTAGCATGAAACTTATAGTAACATTGTAAGCAGTGCAATGAGTGTTGGTTTTTTAGTAAATTAGATTGATCATTGCAATTATTTTTAAAATTTTCCTTTTTCAATTATTTTAACACACACATGCAAGTACTATTTAAGTAAGTAATAGTTGTTCTATTATGCAAACAAGGGTAATCATTACCTATGTAATATAATGTGTTTTTTTTTTCTTTTTGCAGAAATGTATTGATAAACTCAAAGAAGGGGATAAAGTTAGGGATTCAACTTGAAAGGAACAGGAGATGCAAATGTAAACATTCTAAAGGTCACAAGTAACATACCCCTTGTTTATGAAGAAAAAATAGATGGAGTTGTTCGTCTGAAAGAGAAAGAGGGAACCTTCACATGGTGGCCACAAAAATATTAGTAGAAAATGATAGTTGAACGTGTTTATCATGTACTAGTTAATGTCAGACATCTTGACTCACTGCTTTATGTAGTATTTTGAATGTGTTGTTCAAGGATCTTAATTATTATGGTGTATTTCAAAGAGTTGGAAACTCTTAGATAACTTTGACATTTTTTATTATATTTACATATATACGCTTAGATTGCTTTATATATATATATGCATTAAATTTTGTATTGCAGATTACCTTTATTTATCATGATGTTGAATCAATTTTTTAATTCTAGCATGTTGTAGCTTGTTCGTATATGTAATATTTTTATTTGCTTTTATGTTTTAGTTCAAGTTTAATATTATGTTAGTTTTGCATTATAAAATTTATGGTACTTAATAAATTATTCATTTCATGACTATATTTACTACCAATTAATAGAAACCAGTAAATAAAAATGACTAAATTAATGACTAAATATATGATTAAAGTAATGACTAAAGTAATGACTAAATATATGACTAAATATAAAACTAAAGTAATGACTAAATTAATGACTAAATATATGACTAAAGTAATGACTAAATTAATGACTAAATATATGACTAAATTAATGACTAAATATATGACTAAAGTAATGACTATGATGAGTAAATAAATAACCAGTTAACATCAATTAATGACTAAATATATGACTAAATAAATGACTAAATTAAAGACTAAATCAATGACCAAATCAATGACTAAATCGATGACTAAAAATCAATGAATAAATAAATGACTAAAATAGTTTAGTCATAAATTTAGTGGTGTTATAAATGACTACAAATAAACCAATAATAGTCACGTGACTAAAATTAGTTATTTATATACAATTTTTAGTAGTTTATTTAGTCATATATTGTTGTTTGTGTACTAGTGTGAACACAAAGTCTCCAACAATACAATCTCTGATTTTTTCTCTCTTATTGAAGGAACTTTTCATTTGCGCTTGATGAATTTCAAGCTTCCTCAATGCTTCTTTTCTAGTTTCCTCTAGCTCCAACAACTGTGCGAGTCTAACTTCCATGGGTTGCTCTTCTAATAGCTCGAGTTTTTTAATAAAATTTAGAGTTGGAAGCTCAATGGCAATAGGTAATTTGGCCTCCTTGTCGTAAGTAAGAACATAAGGAGAGCAACCAATAGCTCTCTTGGGGGTTATTCTATCAACCCAAAGGGCTAATTTCAACTTTTTGTGCCATGTTCTTTGATTGTCTTTGATGGCCTTCTTGATGATCTTTATCAGGTTCTTATTGGTAGATTCTGCTTGCCCATTACCCTGTGGGTAGTAATTAGATGAAGTGCTGAACAAGATATTATTTTTCACAGACTAGTCAAAAATATTTAAACCAATAAATGCTAAAGCATTATTAGAAATAATGGAATTTGGAACACTGAATCTAGACACTAAGTCTTGATAGAAATTCAGAATAGAAACTTCATTTGCTTCTTTCAGAGCAACAACTTCGGTCCACTTAGTAAAATAGTCTGTGGTGGTTAAGATCTACTTGTCACCAGCACTTGAGGGTGGATTGACTGGCCCAATGAAATCAAACCCCCATTTAGCAAAGGGATGTTCAACTTGAATAGGATGCAAGGGAAAAGCTGCAAGTTTCTGCTTACCTGCAAACAATGCACATTTTTCACATTTCCTCACCCAAGCAAAATCATATTTGAATATATTCGGCCAATAGTAACTAGCTTTCATAATTTTTAATGTTGTTGTTCTGGCTGCAAAATGGCCTCCTAAAGGCCCATCTAGCAGCTTATATGTTTGGTTAGGCTCAATACATCTCAATAACACACCTTGAAAGTCTCTCATGTATAAAACACCATCAACAATAGTATACGGAATAGCTTGCAATCTATAATACCTTCTTTTCACCCTACCAAACCCTTAGGGCATTCACCAATCTACAGGTAGTTGACCATTTGTTGTACCCAACTTGTTCTAGGGGCTGAAACAAAAGTCTACTCTTTGTTACTTAACATGGTTGTAATGTTCTCGTCCTCCAATAGGTTGTTCTCTTTGTTTTCAGCGAGTTTTTCGCACAAACCTTTGCCTCTAATAAGTTTAGTAACCTTAATATCAACATCAAATTCCATTACCCTTGTCATGCAACCGACCCTCTTATCATTCATATCCTTATTAAGTAAGAAATCTTTCACAATTGGGTGGGCAACCAGCAAATGAATCTTATTATTAGATAGCATGTGCCTAAATTTTTTAAGGCTTCTAACCACTACAAACACATGTTTATCCACAAAAGAGTACTTTACCTCATAGTCATTTAGTACCTGACTGAAAAAGGTCACAGGTTGCTCCAAGCCTTCGTCATTTTGTTGGCTTAACATTGCAGAAATAGTATCAACTCCCCCAAAAGCATATAAAAAGAAATCTTTATTATAATTTGGATTAATGAGGGTTGTAGCAGCTGTAAAGTGCTTCTTTTATTTGCTCAAAACTCCTCTTGCCCTCCTTTGTCCAATTGAAAGGTACATTCTTTTTCAACATTGTTGTGAGAGGTTGTAACAAAGCTACAATATTGGGTATAAACCTTCTCACAAAATTAATTCTGTCGAGAAAGCTTTGCAAACCCTTTTTATGTGTTGGAAAAGGTAACTCAAGAATAGTTGTAACTCGTTCTGGGTTGATGGAAATTCCATGCTTAGAGACAATGTGTCCTAGAAGCTTACTTTCATGGATGGAGAATATACATTTCTTCGAATTGAGAGAAACTTCGAACTCTCTACACCTTTGGAAGATCTATCTCAAATGTTCAAAATGTTCATTAGCATCTTTTGAAAAAACTTTGATATCATCTAAATAAACAAGAACAAATTTATTCATAAGGCCATGAAAGGCTATGTCCATTGCCCTTTGGAATGTCACCCCTGCATTAGATAAACCAAAAGGTATTTTCCTGTAAGCCATGGTGCCCCATTTAGTTGTAAATATTGTTTTATATTGATCCTCTTCCTTAACCAAAATCTAATTATACCCTGAGTATCCATCAAGCAAAGAAAAATCTATCAGAACCAGACACTACTTGCAGAATTTGTTCCAACGAAGGAAGAGGATAGTGGTCTTTAAGGGAAGCCTTGTTCAAATCCCTAAAGTCAACACAAAGTCTAATTTCCCCATTTTTCTTTCTAACTAGGACCAAGTTAGAGACCCAAGAAGTGTGCTTCATCGGGAAAATTATATTGCTTTCTATCAACTTGTTTAACTCAACCTTCATTAGATGTTCAATCTTAGGATTCTGAGGCCTTTATTTCTATCTTATAGGCTTCACATTAGGCTCTAATTTTATAGTATATTGGGCTAGTTCGAGATCAAAACCTCTTAAATCCTTGTATTCCCAAGTAAATACATCGCTAAATTCTTGACATAACAAAATAAAAGCTTGTTGCTCTTCTTTAGTACATATCTTTCCCAATTTGAGAAGCTTACCCTTGAATATTTCGATGGCTTCGTTGTGCTCTTGTTTGATAGTCATGCTACACTTGTCTTTCCTTACTTGGCCATTAGAGTTGAACACTGACTCCAATGTCACCAATCCCTTTGGCAACTTATTTGATTTCAGGTGCATAATCTAGTTATCATACTACTATTGCCACTTCAGCTAGTTTTCATCTACAAATTCAGCTTCTACAATCAAGAAGCTCACAATATGTTCATCACTATAAAAAACTTGCTAACTCACATTATTATTGGGCTCTAGAGGTCTAACAACAATTTTTACATATTGTTGCACTTCTACATTATTTATCTCATCTGGAATATCAAATTGAGCTCCTAAGGTAGCAAGCCTATCTGCATGCTTATTTTGAGTTCTAGGGATAGAAAGCAAATTAAATGTATCAAAATCCTCTATTAAGTTTCAGACATGATACTTGTATTTCTTGAGTACATCATTTGTCACATCATTCAAGTTCTTAACTTTCACAACTAATTCAGAATCACCATAAACTTGTAAACATTTGATACCTCTTTTCTAAGCCCATTCGAGGCCATGAGTGTGGGCCACATATTCAGCCATATTGTTTATATAGTTGAAAGCAAACCTCAAGGTTGAATAATATTTGTCACCATTAGGTGAAACCAGCATTACTCCTCCACTAGCCCCCACTCTAACTCTTGAACCATCAAAATACAACTTCCAAAGCTGGTTTTCTCACTGTTCGGGTTGATCTTGACCTTTGATTAGATTAGGAATTGCTGCATCAAGTTCATGAATTACATATACACCTAACCCCACTTCATTAGTATGGCTGAATGGGTCAAGATCATGGTTTTTGGTAACCCATTCATCCAGGTTTTCCTCATCATTAGATGAACTGGGGTATAAGGTCATGGATTGACTCTCTAACCCATGAGTGATACATAGGTTGGCATTTATAGAGATAGTGGTGTATGGCTTGACATGATATTTAACTAATGGTTTAGATTCAATGGTCACTTTGGTGCCATACCTAGTTCTAAAAAATAAATGGGACCAATCAACAAACAAGAATCCACCTAGCTTAGCAGTAAAGTCTCTTGAGAGGCAAAGTGCAAAATGAGGGGGTAATTCAATGATGTGGACATCTTGGGGAACAACAAAGTTTGGACAAGCATGTAATGTGAGAGCCAAGTTTTTAATGATTCCTGCTATTTGAACAATAGAGCCATCTAATTGCACCACTCCTTTTGATAAGGGTTCCTAGACTAGCCTAACTTGTTTGCTAGACTCTTAGGCATAACTGAGCTACTAGCACCTGAGTCTATCATACAATTATGGACAAGTTTATCTCCAATGATGAGGCTTAAATAGGAAGGTGGAGGCTTCACTTCTAAATTATGCTACCCACTTTTGACCTCTAGGCTGTTTAGGAGTACAACCTTATTCTTTTTTGCATTAGCAACATATGAAATCGAAAGTTCAGGTAAAGCATTTTGTAATAAAATTTTCTAGCCTGGCATATGTAATGCATCCATAATAGACATGCTGACTGTAGCTTTTTTAAGATGCTCAACCACATTAAAGGACACGGGACTTACCTTTTGTTGTCCTAGAGAAACAACATCATTTACCTTTTGTTGCCCTCTCTGCAGAATCAACACCTTCGGTTGTATTGCGGGGACAACTTGAGGTGGAATGGCATGCTCTTTATCTTTTGTAGCTTGTTGTTGCACATTTACAGCTTGTTGCCCCACTTCTATAGCTCTCTTTTTTGACCTCGTGTTTGCTGCAATGGGCGAACCTTGCTAGTTCTAGCCTTGAAAATGGTTTACCCCACAGAATTTGGTGGTTTACCAATTTACTAAGGAAACTTTAGAGTTACCTTGTTGATCCTCATTTTCATTTGACAAGTTCTTTGGACCAACATAATTATTCTGCACCATGAGAGCTTGATTCTCCATCCTATTCATGCATGCAGCCTAATTATGTAGTTGGTTGCATGGGTAGCACCAATCATGTTCTTGGGCCATGTTATTTTGTGGTATGAATTTCATGGATGAACTAGCAACATTGGGATCAAATGGCCGAAAAGGTTTAGTGTTAAAATTCCTTTTTTAACCTTGGAAATCATTTTGGAAGGGTGGCCTATTCTGTTGGTTTTGCTGGTAAGGGACTTGGTAAGGCCTATGCTCCTGGCCAACCTACTTCTTAAGGTTCACAAATTCATTGCTAACAGTTTTGTTGAAAGATTGCAACATACCCTTTAGTTCATGAATTTCTTTAGTCGAGTTTGGTATAGCACTTTCTTGGGTAGCAACCTGATACCTATCGCCGAAACTAGTGGTACAATAGATATAGATGGAAAATTCATGGGGATAGGTAGCTTAATTTTTGGAAAGATGGGCATGGGTGGTCTCAGGGCTATTTTCTCATCTTGGATTAGGCAATTTTCTACTCTTATTGCAATGTCATAGGCGTTAGGCAATGTAAACCCTACCATGGATTGTATCATAACTGAAATCTCACTATTCAGGGCTTTTAGAAAGAATAGGAAAGCATGTTCGGGTGATGGTTTAACTATCAAAGGGATCCAATACCAAGCTCTTTGGAACCAATAATTGAAATCCACCATGCATTCATGAGGAGCCCATTTGATGGTGCTCAACTGCTCTAGCAATGATAGGTGATATGATTTATCCACAAACTGTCGGTGTAGTCCATCACTGAGTTGGTCCCATGTTGCTATGGAATTCGTTGGAAGCCCTCTGAACCATTGAAGGAATTTCCCCTTCAATGATGCAGCTAACAATCTTAGAGCCACATTTTCTTTTGTCACATTGTGCATTGAGCATAGAGTCACCACATCCCATATATGTTCGATAGAGTGTTATGGTCTTTGCCAGTGAAGTATGGCAGTCCTTTAAGTGAAGCAACTAGGATGTCATCATGTTGGGATAGCAACAATGGGTTACCCCCATTAAATGGTGTGAAGGAAAATTGTCTTTCTATAGGTGGTGCTTGAGATACAGGAGTCGGGTTCCTCTTCACATAAACTATAAGACTGAGCTTTAGAGGTGTGGACTTCGCCCTTCTTGTTGAATCAAAAATCCTCCTTGGTGTTCTACCTCTCCTTCTTGGCGGAGAGAGTTACAATATTCAAAGGGAGCAGGACTATATCTAGTTTGAATCCTTCTCATAAGTTGTTCACACTAAATCTGCAATGTAACCAAAAATTTGGAGTCGCTAGGTATATTTTGAAACCTCTACAGGTAGAAAATACTGATGCATATACCAAACAACAGCTTACAATTTTGCAAACAACTCTAAAGACAAGACTCTAGAGTCCCATTGGGTGTGTCAAAAACTATTGGCAATTAGGATTACACCCTTAGTCAAGTTAGACTTGCCTATCCTGTTACAACATGGAATCGCTCTCAGAATTTTGGGTAAATCTATAGGTGAGAGTGAATCTTCAGAGTGGGATGGTTCCCCCAGTAAACCACCTAATCTAATATACCTTCAAAGAAAAGGGGGAGAAGGAAAAAAGTGAAAACAAAGATCCTAAACCTAAGGTGACTCACCAACAATATGAATATTCTAACAACTTTCCACTCACAACAATATATCTAAAACTTTGATTCTCATAATCCCACCCTAGAAGCACATAATCCAATTGTGATTTGCATAGAGATTTATCAAATAGAACATAGAATGCAACATGAATCACATGAAACCCTTGCAAACAAACTTACAATGACAACACATAAAGAGGATTCTGCATTTGAATCATAGTTAACATCAAATTGTGACTGTAAATTTGAGACAAGAAAATGAGAAAGGAAATCTTGTTGTTTTTTGAAATGAAGGAGTGACAAATTCAGGATCTGATTACAAGAACAAGTTTACAAAACCCTTTGACTGAGCAGGAGAGCAAGAAACCATCAATCTAAACTGAGAATATCAAAATCTCTCCAAACTTATATTTACCAAGTGTCCTCAAAAGTGAAAATAGCAAAAATTAGCTCAACTGCATCTCCAAAATAGCAACTCTGATCCATTTTCGAGCTCCTCGGAAAAGCCCAAAAAATAGTGCCTCAAATTGCTCAAACTGCATCAAAAAGATAGAAACTTCCCATCTCTGAAGGGTCGACCCAAAAAATCTATAAAATCAAGTATAGACAGCTCAAAACAGAAAATGGAAAGTTCAGTTTGCCTCCTCTTTTCCAGATTCACCCAAGTGAACTCAACCCAAAATGAAAAGTCCAGTGAAGACTCAAACACCCAAACTGCATTTTAAAACAAATAACAAACATTAAGGTAATTTATATAAACATTACCTTGATGATGTTTTACATCATGTGCAGTTTCTAAAAACAAAATAGAAACCCTCCCTATTACATCTCGTTTTTGCAATTCAAGTTCAAATATTCTAATTTTTTGTAGTTTGAGTTAAAATTTGATATTTTGCAAAAAAACAAAATACTTAAGCAAAGGCTCCTATATATATTTGATTTTTTCAATAAAAATCATAAAAAAATCAATTATGGCTATATCTCCACAAAGCAACTAGGGCATATGAGTAACTTGACTTAGTGAACAAGGGCTAAAGAGCATATGGTTTTCTCCTAAAATCATAAGGAAAGATATGAATTTGTTTGATTTTCTTCAAAAATCAAGAAAAATGCCTAAGGCATGGCTCGACCTAGGCAACATTGGGACAAGGAATTAATAAAGCTCTTGATTTTTTAAAATGAATGTGATAAAATATACATTCAACTTAGGGAATTTTGGAAACCCTAAGGTCAAAACTGACTCCTATCCCTAATTTTGCTCATCATTTTCACTTGGGCAAACTGGAAGAAATGGGCTTTGCATTCGGCCGCCATGAGGAACTAGGGTTTGAGCATTTTGATCTGCATTTTTAGTTGATTCCTCCATGCTTTGGGTTGACATCACCTTGCAACTCGATGGTAATTCATTCTTGGTTATTTTGTGGCACCTTATTTCCATTTTGAAGGGTTTTCGAAATCTCTTGGCCACGACCTCTATAATTTTCCTAACTTCTTTTCCATGCCTTGTCTCTCTGTTGATTTCTCCTTCACTTCGAGCTGCCTGGATGGTTTGGTTTGAACTTTTTGAAGGTCTTGGCACAAGGGTTTTGAATGATTTTCTCCACACACAAAGCTTGGTAAGTTTCCATTCCTTCAATCTTGTGTATTCTTCTCTCAAATGAGCTCGATTTGAGCATTTTGTGAACAAAATGTTGTAATTTCTTCTTTCTGAGTGCTCCTTTTCACTATCCACGACCCTACATTGTGTGTTTCTTTGTTTTTCTGCAAAAAAAATTGCTTCTAGGCTTGACCCATGTTGTAAAAATGGATGAAATTCTCAGAGAAAAATATTTCCTTTCATTTTATTTCAATATTTTTTGGGTTTGCATCCCTTTAATGACCACGGCCATTCACCAAGCTGTTTTCATTTTGTAAAAACCCTTATTCTTGCATGGGCTCAAACCCTCTTAATATCTTTTGTATTTGAGATTTTGGGACAAAACAACAAGTGGGTTTGTGCTTTGTGAAGAGAAATCCTTCTCTTAGGTTGCGACCTTGAGAATACCAACTGGGCTTCAATGTATTTTAAACCTCTCATATATTTTTCTAAAAATGCAAAACACAACTCTATCCTTCAATTTTCTAAAATGAAAACAAAACAAGTGCCTCTCCCAGGCCGCGGTTGTAAGAACACAAACTGAGTTTGAATGTATCACAAACCCCTTGTTCATTTACTGAATGTGTAAATTTGCAACATTTCTCCTCTATTTTCCAAAGCAGAATGCCTCCCTGAGCAAGGACGAGGCTTGAAACTCTTTTAGGTTCTCATGAGAAAATCATTGTTGCTTCACTTTACTTTGAAACCCTAGTTTTATTTTAGCATTTTCTCATTGTTTTGAAAAGCAAAAAAAATGGTTTCATTTTTATGTACATATCACTGTAGCTTCATTTGTTTATTCTTAGAATGCAAAAACTCCACTTCATCATGTTTAACTTTAAGCAAAACAAAAGATTATGTAGCTATCATTATTGTTTTTGTGTAACTCTTGCTTTCTTGCAATTCCACCATTTGCTTTCAAAAGAAAATAAAACAATGCAACTTCTTAGCATTAGTATTCTTCATTACAATGCACACACTGGTCATTTATTACTTGAATTTTGTTTTTCATCTCGACACCATTTGAAAGCCTTCAAGCACCATGGAGCTTTCCACTATTGACTAAAACCCTTATTTACATTCTTTTACTGAAAAAGAGATTGAGTTGTTCATCTCCATTCACATGTGTTCAAATGTAGCTCAACATGTTGTCTTTGCTCTATTCATTCACTTCTTGCAATGCTTGATTGTCAGAAAACAAGTTCTCTCCATAGTTACACACGGCTTCCCTGGTATTTGCACCTTCTTGTTTTGTGAAATACACATAGAAAACTCTCTTCTTACCCCCAAATGAATTGCATGGTGATGCCTCTATTTTGTTTACTTACTTCTTGCAATGTTTGCATTCAACCATCATGATTCATCTATAGGCCATTGTTGTTTGTTGTCATTCACTCCAAGCACTTGAATATTCAAAAAAATGCAGTCCAAGCCTTCACTTTTACCACAGTCTTATTCTTTATTGGGGACATAGAACCATGCAATGAGATTCTCTTTCATAACTGTAGCACCAACATGTTGGAACAAGACTCAAGTTTTGCAATCCATTCCCATTAGTGATGTTGTTTCATATTCCATTCTACTCAAACACCTAGTGTATTGTGTCCACAGTCAACAATGCTTCTTTTCCTTCATACTTTGGCTTTCATGTTTCACTTGTAGCCACTTGTACTTTCATTTCTTTATGGAGACAAAGTTTCTCTTTGTACTCTTCATGCATTTTTATTTCTTTTGGACAACTATAGTTGATGTGAATCTTGATCTTCATTGCATAGAAGATTTTGAAATAAATGATACTATGGCGATGATGTTTTGAAGCTTCTCTATTTGCTTCAGTTGTTACTCTTGATTCGTAGATTGGCATTATGTATGCTTGTTCACTATCACTCCATGACAATGCATCACTTGTTGCCCCATGTATGTGAACATCATGTTAGTGAAATATGGTAGTGATATAATGTTATAGCAACACACAATTGCTTGCAAACAAAAATATATGATGAAAGATATTGCATTTAATTTCTATTCTGCATAACTTGAGCATTTTGAGAATGATTCCTTGCTCATATGTGATTATCATTTTCACTTTTACATCTTGAATTTGATGGTTATGTATGGGTGATGAATGCATTTCTCTTGCATTACTTTATGAGCTTCTTCAATTGGATGTTCCATCTTGACACTGTGAATGTATCTCTTTTATCAAAGCCCCACTTGTAGTTAAGGGGTAGCATGTTGAGCTCAACCCTTGTGGGAGCCACGTTTTACACCACATGCTTTTAAGTCTTCGAAGCATATCAGAAACATAACTTTTCCTATACCTACATAGGAAACAAACAATGTTAGATTAAAACAAACAAGTTCAATATTCTTGTGATGTTTCCTCCTTTGTATTCTCTTTCACACTTCTGATCTTTGCTCAACTAATTCAGTGCACCACAAACAATGTTCTATATTGTTGTTGATAGATCTTGTAAGAGGATTCATCACCTAAGATCTAACAAAGCTTTCCTAATCATCTGCAAGTTCATTGGAGAAACATGAGCAAGGAGGGAGAAACAACAATGAAGACAACTTGAAGACACTCCAAGCAATGACGGCTATGTTTCCCCTTATGTGCTCTATTCTTTATTTCATCTTCAATAGCATAGTGCATTTCTTGTGTTCAATTGACTCAACTATTCCCATGGCTTGTGTGGGACACTTGATCTTTCTTTTCATCCCAATGAATATAAAACAACTTTTTTGTGCAATCTTGTTCAATTATGTATTTCTCTTTTGCAAAAAATGTATGAAACATTATGGAATGAATAACTCGATACAAAATGAAAGTATTATTCTTTGCATCTCATGCAATCTTTTATACTATAAATTGTGAATGACAAACTGAAACACATTGCACACTTAAACTAAACAACTCTTTTAAATTCCAATAAATGCAATGATTTAAACAAATGCATAAATGAACTGAAATTTTTCCACCTTAAAATGAACTTGAATTAATCAACTCTATCAGTTTGAGCTATGGTGAAAAATTGATAACAAGAAGCATATGATTTTGCACATGAGATAAGTCCTTGTGAATTTGGTCTAATTTAACCTCGTTATCTACGCACATATAAACATCAAATATATCTATTGAAATCCACATAGGTGAAGCAATATAATTTATTTGACATCTCATTGTATACATGGTGTAAATATTTTAGACAACGAATTTTATTGAATCACATTACGTTCAATGTATTTAGTCTATTTGTAATATCAATGTTATTTTTATTCTATTAAAGATAATATCATAATGTTTTAATGTTTTAAAATAAGGAATGTAAAGTTTGAATACTTTTAAATCATAATCCAAGTGTAGCTTCCGATAATAGTGAGTGATGCCATCAACAAAGTTTCACATTAGTGGAGGTTATAAAGTATTAAAGTTCATTCCTTAAAAATCCCCAATTTGATTTTATAATGTGAACTCAAATTTAGAGAATGTGGTTATGAATTTTTGTTTACCTATAATACATAATTTTTTCTTTGTCAGTGTAATGGTAAAACTTATATACCCATGCCATTTTCCATTTATTTTTGTACCCATTTTGAGATTTTCATTTTATACAAATGTGCATGATGACAAATGGAATTATATCATGTGAATTTGGGTTCATTCCCATAGTATTTATCTATTTCTAAACATTCTCATTCCCACATAATAGTGTCTACCTTATCCTTATATGCACACAATCCTATATAGCCATATCCACTTAGTTATTGAATCTATGTATGTACATGTGTTACACACTTTGATATGGAGCCTTTCATGTTCTAAGACGATTTAATAGATGTAAGGATGTCCTTAAACTTGTAAGGAAGAAAATGATGAGAGATTCAAAATACTTTCATTTTATGTTTAAAAGACTTGTTATTTTTGTTAATTGACATGACTGGCGGTAGATTATAGATTAACGTATTTACTCATTTTTCTTTATGTTTAGCTAAATTAGTGGATATATTTGAAGTAATGGTTTATGTTAGATGTGTTACTTTATGATGTTAATAATGAGATAATTATGCTGCATTGATCTTTTACTACCATAATTGTTATCCTTTTCCTAAGGGTTTTGAATAGGGTATTTTAAAGATTGATGATGTGGTTAAACTCTCTATTTAATCAAGGGAAATAATCATGCCATTTGATGGGCCCAACTAGATGATGATTCACTCAAGTCCAAATCGACTTCTTTGTAGTCAGTTATGGAACTTCTACTTCCAACGCCAATTTCTCTATGTCCTGCTTTAGTCTTGTTTCAGTTTTACTTTAGTTTTGTTTTAATATTTAGGTAGATGCCTTGAATCTTGGAAGTTAATCGCCATGTTGTAAATTCAATAAGGATATGTTATAAATATCCATGTTTCAGTTTTAAATAGGAGTTAGATAATTTTCAATCAGATTTCTATAATCGATGGCAATACTTTGTTTTGTGTCCCACTTTGATCAATTGAATGAAAGCAAGAAGTTAACTCAATCACTGTGTTAAGGGATCTTACCTGAGGAAGAGTAGGGCCCGCTCAACTGAAGGGATTGATCTTATGTTGGTATTTTACTAAGTTATGCTATTTCTGGTTATTGATATTAAATCTGAAGTGTTAGATGTTAATTCTGGAATGATAAGTTGTTGAATCATTTTCAGTTGTTGAATGATAAATCTGGATAGTTACTTCTATTTGAATTGCTTTTGAATTTAGTTTATCATGGTTAGATTAAGTGGTTAGAATCATTATAAGATTTATTAGATTAATTAGATTTAGATGTTGTTCGAAATAATTAAGTTTGGTAATTATTTGTTGAGTTTAATTAGAAGCAATGATGGAGACTTATGAAAAGATGGAATTGAAGTTAGTTGAAAATTTGTTCATGGAAATTAGTGTTTATGTTTTCTAGATTAATTTTCATTTAAGTTTTCTAGATTAATTGTCATTTTCTTGAAATTCATTTTTGTTCTTAAAATAGTATTTAATTTCCAGCAAATCTTAAGATAGATTTCTTTTAAAGCAAAATAGAATTAATTTGGGTTTCGTATTTTAAATTAAGAATTAAATTAGATGTTAGTCTTCTCCATGAATTGGTCTCAATAAAGTCCAATGAAGTTAGAAATAAGTCAACAAAACTTTAGTTTAGGAAATAAGATAGAATTAATCCTTAGGAATTAGTCGTAGTTCAGCTCCTGAGAGCTCCTAAAGGAGCTAAATTGATACCTGAAGTCACTGTTTATAGTGCAAAACCCCCTAAAAATGTATTACAACCATCCTTATCGCATATAGCTCTAAGACACACCTGGTTTGATAAATAATTGACTAAATGATGCAAATTGTGACATCAATGACCTTGCCCATCATTTTTGGTGTCGTTGCTGGGGATTAAACAAGATTTGGCTATTAAGTGTGAAGCCTTAGTGTTGATAAGGAAGATTGACCTAAATTGTGGATGAGATGAAATAGAGACCATCTAGGGAGGTTTCTTCCTTAAAATGTTAATTTTTTAAGAAATCTTGATTTTGATCAGGAAGATATTCAACAATACCAAATAAAAAATCAAGAAGATAATCAAGAACAATAAATAGACAATCAAGAAGAGAATAAAGATCCATTTCAAGAAGAAGACATGGGTGAACAACCTGAGCGACCACCAGCCAATAGGACCTTCTCTTTTCCTATCAATCTTGAAAGACAAATTGGTGCACCTCCTATGAAAAATATCTCACCTTTGGTTTTTCCTACCTTTAGAGGAAAAACATCCAAGGATCCTGACCAATTCCTTTTTGAGTTCAAAGTTTTGTGCCAGACCTATGATTACACAAACAATAATCAGAAGTCGAAGTTGTTTCCTTCTACATTGAAAGAATCAACTTTATGATGGTTCATGGGATTGGGCGTAGGAACAATTGCAACTTGGCAACAAATGGAGACTGAATTATTGGACAAGTATCAAGACTACTACAGAGTAAGGGATAGAAAGGAGGAATTGTTTCAAATAAGGAAAATGGAGGATGAAAGTTTAGAAGACTATGTTAATAGGTTCCAATTTGTGCATCAGAGGTGTACTGATGGGTTGGATAATGAAATTAGAAAAACAATATTCCTGAGAGGAATTGATGACGAATCAAGAGAGTCCTTGACTCTTATGGGAAAGTGGGACATTAACAAACTTTCCTTAGAAGACATTGTCGAGAAATGTAGAAACTACTCTAGAACTAGGGTAGGAACTAGAAACTCCAGAAGAAACAAGGCTCATACCACTAATGTGTCAGAATTAATGGAGGAATTAGCAAACATGAAGACTAACTTACTTCATCTCAATATACAAAGAGATAAGAAGACCACTGAACCATTTTCTATTTATTGCTCCAAGTGTAGGGGAAAACACCTTTTAAGAGAATGTCCATTTAATCAAGTTGAAATCTGTGAGATTTGTGAGAAAACACACCAAACAAGTTCCTGTAATCTATTGGCTAGGATAAAAAGCAATCTAAAGAAACCACCAATGGTCAAAGAGGAGCTTAATTATGTTGGCCAAAGACCTCAAAACACAGGGTATAATGGAAATCAACGATAGTATGGTTCTCAATCAAACTGGAATCAAAACCCTTGGCAGAACTAGAACCAATGGACCCCACAATATTAGCCACAACCACCACCTACATATTGGGGACAACCTGAATGGATGAATCCCCAATGGAACCAATCACAATGGAAAGCTAATCAATAGCCGCAATGGCAATCAAATCAGTCATCATGGCAACAAAACCAGACGTAGTTCCAAGCATGGAAAAACCAAGGGCAAAAACGTCCCTAGGGACAAACAACCCCTGTGATAAATGTTCCTAATGCCACTAATGACCAGGTAAATCAGCCTCAACTACCAGCTCAACCAGTTGCAAATCCCATAAATACCCATAATGAGGCAACTCCCCCTAACTTGAACATAATTAATGCTAACGATATTCAACTAAGAAATAGTACTGTTCAATCTAAACCTGTAGAAAAAGCTCAAGAAGATGGGGAAGAAATTGACACTTCAACAAAAACGCAAAAATTTGAAGAGGAACACAACGTCACTCAGGCACCTTACCTTGAGAGATTAAAGGAAGAAATAACTCCTAAAAACTCTTAACCAAGCTACATGAATGTTGTTGATTCTCAACTTCTTCGGGAGTTGAAGAAAATAAACATTGAAATTCCATTGTTACAAGCAATTAAGGACATACCAAAGATACACCAGTTAGTCAAATCTCTCTACATGAAAACTCTAGGGAGAAAGAAGAAGCTACCTCCCAAAATACAAATAGGGACAAAACTGACTAATGTATTATCAAGACAATTGCTTCCTCAGAAATATAATGATCCCGAAAGTCATGTAATCACCTTGAGTATAAACAGAGTGGAGGTTAACAATGTCCTAATTGATTTAGGAGCTGCCATAAATGTTATCACATTTGATACAGTTCAAATGCTAGGTATGACAACTATTCATCCAACAACAACTGTTTTACAGTTAGCTGACCAATCTACTACAATGCCATAAGGTATAATAGAAGAGATCATGGTTACCATTGACACATGGGATTATCTAGTTGAATTTTTGGTTCTAAAATCCAGAAAGAAAGATTCTGGATATCCAATCATCTTAGGCAAACCATGGTTGGCTACTACTGCCACTTTAATTAATTGTAGATCTGGAAGCATGATCATATCAAATGGTCAAAAATAGAAAGAATTGTCACTCTATCCACCAACACAACCATCAATTCGACCAAACACCCAACTTTGGGTGGATGAAGATTTAGATTCAGAAGGTGATGGTATTGTGGAGTTAGCCATGGTTACTATAGTTGAACATGTTCAAGAATGTGAGGAACAAGAGTTTAATTCAGAAATGGAAAAAGAAGATTGTCAAACAACATTACGTGAACAACACTCTTGTCCTCTGAATACACTTGTTAAAAAATCCATTGATTCCACCAAAGACACCAAAGAGATTACAGTAGCTGGAGATAAACCTCTCAATATAAATTCATCTTTATCCCCAACTCAAGAAAAAAAATTGAAGGAAATTTTAGAAAAACACATAGAAGCATTTTCTTGGGAGTATACTAATATGAGAGGAACCCATCCTTCAATTTTTAGTCACCACATTTACACAAAAGATGTAAGACCAATCAGACAAGGACAAAGGTGTATCAATCTTGTTCTTCGTGACATTGTTAAAAAAGAAATAGAGAAGCTGCTCAAAGTAGGGTTCATATACCTAATCTCTGATAGTCAGTGGCTTTCACCATTGGCTATTGTCCCAAAGAAGAATGGTAAATGGCGTGTGTGTATAGACTATCGAGAGTTGAATAAAGCCACAAAGAAAGACCATTTTCCATTACCATTCATCGACCAGGTACTCAATAACCTAGCAGGCAGCAACTACTTCTCTTTTCTTGATGGTTTTAGTTGATATAACCAAATCCAAGTAGCCCTTGAAGATCAAGACAAAACTACCTTTACATGTCCATGGGGTACATACGCATATACAGTCTTACCATTTGGACTATGTAATATGCCAGCCACATTTCAAAGAGCAGTACTTGCTATATTTGCAGATTTCACCACTTCCTGTGTAGAGATTTATATGGATGAATTTATAGTCCATGCTAAAACATTTGATGAAGCATTACAAAACTTAGAAAAGGTTTTACAACACTGTAAAGATCATAGATTATCACTCAATCATGAAAAAAAATCCATTATGATGACAAAGGGAATTGTTCTAGGACATCACATCTCAAAAGAGGGGATAAAGGTTGATCCCAAGAAAGTTGAGATCATACAAAACATTAAGATCCCTAAGAACCAAATTGGTGTACAAAGTTTTCTTGGGCATGTTGGGTATTACAAAAGGTTTATAGAAGGATTTAGTAAAATTGTAGCACCATTGTTTACACTACTCAAGAAAGAAGAGGAGTTTGTATGGACTGAAGATTGTCAAAAATCTTTTGAGACAATCAAAATAGCTTTAACAACTTCTCTGATCATTAGAGGACCTGTTTGGGGAGAACCATTTCAGATACATGCAGATGCATCCAATCTAGCTATTGGAGTAGTGTTAGGACAAAAAGATGACAATGACGTTATGCATGCAATTTATTATGTTAGCAAAAATTTAAATCTTGTTGAAAGAAATTATACAACAACAAAAAAGGAATTTTTAGCTATAGTATATGCAATAAACAAATTCAAGCATTATATTACAGGTTACAAAGTTTACGTTCATAAAAACCATGCTACAATTAGATATTTAATGAACAAGGTTGTAGTAGGTGGACGCATTATCAGATGGTTACTATTACTACAAGAATTTGATGTAACTATCATTGATAAGCCTGAAAAAGACAATGTTGTTGTTGACTTTCTTTCCAGAATTGTTTCACAGGATAATCAAGAACCAGTGGATGATACATTTCCAGATGAACATCTCTTTGCTATATCAATTCATCCACCATGGTTTGTTGATTTGACAAATTACCTTGTAACAAGGAAATGTCCAAGTCACTTCAGTCAGAAAGACAAAAAGAGGTTAATTCGTGAAAGTTCTAGATTTCAGTGGATTAATGGTCTTTTATTTAAATTATGCCTTGACCATGTTTTACGTAGATGTGTAGCTGAGTTAGATGTTTATGATGTAGTACACGCCTTCCATCATGAGCCTGAAGGAGGACACTATTAAGTAGTGAGAACAGTTCACAAAATCTTAGGAGCTGGCTACTTTTTGCCATCAATGACAAAGGATGTTTCATTCTTTGTCAAACACTGTGATGAATGTCAGAGGATGGGAAGACCCACACCAACCATGGAGATGCCATTTCAACCACAAATAGCTTTGGAACCATTTGAAAAATGGGGCATCGATTTTGTGGGACTTGTCGATCCACCTTCAAAAGGGAAATGTTACATCCTTATTTGTATTGATTATGCAACAAAATGGGCTGAGGTGAAAGCATTACCAGCAAAAAATGAAGATAAGGTTGCAGATTTTCTGTACAAGCAAATTCTTCAGAGATTTGGTGCACCCAGAGAAATTGTTTCAGATCAAGGACCACAGTTTGTATCAGCAATGATGGAAGCATTTTTGCAGAAATACCAAATGGCTCATAGAAAATCTTCGCCATATCACCCTCAAGCGAATGGAAAAGTGGAGGTTACTAACAGAGAATTAGAGAATATCCTGACAAAAATAGTTTCATTGAGGAAAACAGACTGGGTAGATAGATTGGACGAAGCAGTATGGGCCTATAATACCACTTGGAAAACAACAAATGGATTTTCTCCATATGAACTTGTGTATGGGAAAAAGCTAGTAATGCCAATAAAATTTGAGTTAAAAACATTGAAAACAACAGTAAAAATTGGAATTAATTTACTTGAATCTGAGAAAAGTAGAATTTTGTTGCTCAACAGACTCGATGAAATGAGAATGGAGGCACTTCAGCATACATAGGTGATTTAGAAGCAAAGGAAGGAATGACACGATAAGCATATTGTGTCCAGACATTTCAAAGAAGGAGATTGGGCATTATTATTTGACTCCAGATTTGAAGAGTTTAAAGGGAAATTCCATACTAGATGGTTAGGTCCCTATGAGATACAACAAGTATTTGAAAATGGAGTTGTCCAATTGGTTCAATTGATGGAGAAAAGAGAGTCATGCTAGTTAATGGTCATTGATTGAAGACATATCATAAGCCAACAACAAAGGAGGAATTTCTAGATGATCTGCAACACAAAACTAAACATTTTCTCATGGAAGACATTTCTTCCATGAGAGAAGATCTTTAAACCTTTGAAGAAGGCATGAATAAACAAGGTAAATTGAAAACCAACAAATGGCAGTTTGCCTTGCAAAAAAGGGAAGTAAATTGAAAACCAATAAATGGCGGTTTGCTTTCGAAAAAAGAAAAAAGAAAAAAGATGACTGAAAACCAACAAATGGTAGTCTATCTAAGTTAGCTCTTGAAGTCTCCTGAAGAGCTCCCAAAAGCCCCTGAAGGCTGAAGACTCTAAACTTCATTTCACTCGATAGCTCTTGATGACTCTTGAAGTTCCAAAGCTCCTAAGAGCTCCTGAAGACTCCTAAAGAACTCCTGAAGGATCTTGAAGATCTCGAAGGCTTTCAACTCATGTAATTCCAAAGCTCCTGAGAGCTCCTGAAGGCTCTTGAAGAACTCAAAGGCTTAAAATAAATTGAGGTGTGCATTTAATATGAATATTATTTTCTAAAGTAGTGAGACTAATGTAAAATAGGTAAATATTTGTAAATCTATACATCTCCACCATATTGTTATTAATGACGATAATAAATGACTTTTAATCATTTCAAAAAGTGGCATGATGGTTGATGTAAGGAATGATGTGACATTAGATGATGTCAGTAATAATAACGGATCTTGTTATGATTCGCTTGTCTTTTCAAAAATCTTCCCAAGTTTATGTTGACATGTGTAAAAGATGCCGCCAACCTTGCGAATTAAAATTGCAAACTTCATTTTATGGCGTGCAAATCATTCAGAGCAATAAAGGAAATTAATGCAGAAAATTAATGGCACATCATGTCATTTTCAAAATGGATGCTCCAAAAACAAGGAAAAATCATTCTGCATTTTGTTAAGTAATTCAGTCTGCCACATGAAGTCCGCCTGTGAAGTCCGCCATTATTGAAGTTCTCCATTGTTGATAGACGAAGATGGGGAACAAGAGGAATACTGAGCCAAAAAATTTCACTCTTGATTCAGAAACTAGGAGATTGTTAGCGGAAGTTGGATGGCTGGATTTTGTAATGCAATATGAAGGTTTTCAACTAGAAATGATTGAAGAATTTGTGAGAAATTTTCATGTGAGTGTCACCAAAGTAAGGGGTGAAATTATTGAGGTCACTCCAGAAATAATAAGTGAAATTTTTGGAATTCCAGCTGAAGGAAAACTAGTTAACAAGGGTTGAGTCAAATTTGAGAAATTGGTGGTTGCATTTCACCAAGAGCTAGAAAGAAGGCCAAAAATTTTGATGCATAAGAGAGACCAACGTGGAATTGCTCGCCAAAGTTTGGACGAGGCATGGAGGACTACTACACCATGGCTTATGAAATTTTTCACTTGTGAAGGGAAGTATGGTACTATATTAGGACCAAGAATGTGACTTTTGATACATTTAAGGTATGGACAGACAAAACCCTCTACTAGAATAAATCTACCAAAATTTTTGTTCCAACAAATTACTTCCATGATTTTAAGAGTAAAATCTAGAGGGGAATCGTCCATAAAATACCAGGGGTTGATTCATTTGATAATTAAGCACCATTTCTTAAAGAAAGAATTTGGGAAATAGGGCTGGTTATGTCTGCACCCGTAGAAAAGCAAAAAGGGAAACCCACAAGGGGACCCGTACCTAAAAATTCAAGGATTGAGAAAGGAGAATCTTCCAAGAAGAGGGGAAAAAGAAAATTACAAGAATCCTCTAGGGTAACCTATACTAGTTCCAAAAAGAAAAAGGCAAGAAGTACATGAAGAAATCCCTAGCCATGTTGAGACCGTTGTGTCCACCCTTGAAGAGACACCTATAATTCAAACCCCTATTTCAAAAAGTCCAATAGAAACTATTGCAGGCTATGAAGAAACCCGTACACCTTTTCATTCTCCTGAGTAGCCTCAAAGCCCCCTGAAGGCCCAATGTCGACTCCTAAAAGAACCCCTATTTTTGAAGTCCATGACTCTGCCGAAGAATTTGAGGCACAATCTAAAGAGCAAGAAGCATCAAAGGAATTTGAACAAGAAGAGACTGTGAAATCCCCTACACCTTCTCTGCATTATGAGAAAAGAAAGGGAAAAGAACCATTGATTGAAGAAGAAGAAATCCATGAAAAATTGAATGAAGAGGAATTAGAGACTGAAGAATTGTTAAGGGCTATAAAAATGTCCTGACTAGAAGTTGAATTAGATCAAGAAAGGAAAAACATGTAATTCCTTGAAGAGAAATTGAGAAGAAAAGAAGAAGAATTACAACAATCCTTCAACAAAACTCAGGAAATGGAAAGGAAAATTGAACACAATGAAGCAAGATATAGAGAGAATTTGAATAAGATTGAGGATGCCCTACAACAAGCTAGTGTACAAGCATTAGCAAATGTTGAAGAAATTTCAAGATTAAAAGAGGAATTGCAGCAAAAGGAAGAGCAATTAAAACAACAATCTATGCAGTTTTATTCACATGAAGCCTCTAATTCCGTAGCCCCACCACGCTACCTTGCTCTACCTTCCATTCCCTTTGACATCCCTTCTATTCCATCAGATGTTCCTCCTTCAACCCAACCTAGATACCTCTCCCTGGCAACCTTCAAATTTAAGGAGGAAAATAAACAATTGAAAGAGCAAGTGCAAAAGTTAGAGGAAGAGAAAAAAGAGATTGAAAGAAGACTTGAGCAAGCAACAAAAATAAGTTCTATGATACTTTCCATGAGAAGACCAACAGGGGTTTATACTTTGTTCCTTAGAGAAAGGTTTCTAGAATGGAAGCTTAATCAATTAATCTTAGGGAGAAGCCTGGATTATCATAATGATGGAGATTTTTTGCAGGATTACTTTCATAGCCACCCTGACATTCAAAATCAAATGTGTGAGTTTTTCCAGCATGGATTTTTAATGGAGATAATGATGACTCGATGTTAAAATGTCTATGTTGGTGAGCTACAAATTAGATCATTTGTCTCCTTAATGCATAATCAAATAGAATGGTCAAGTAGAATGGACAAATATAAGGAGGCTCAGAGAAGGTATGGCTTACCAATGAGGCCCGAGATGCCTCATGCAGAGAAATATATCAAAGCAGTAAGATCAGTGGTAAGGCTCAATCATATTAATCCTCTTTATGTTTCAAACTTGCTCAGTAGTATTTCTACATTCCAGAATGTTGAGGGAACACTTCCCCCATTGGCAATACAATCCTGTGAGGAAAGATATCAACTCATTCCTGAGTCAGTCAGAAGAAGAGAACCAATAAGTCCAAACAATATCAGATGGAGTTTGATAAGAATTAGACATGTGATCACTTTGATTGAGTAGCAGAAAGAATTATGGGTCGACATGAGGTTCAGAATGCCGATTATCATTATGCCCGCCCCAAAGCTCAAAGAATCAACCAATATACCTGAGGGAGTGTTAAGACCATGGTTTGAAAAATTGAGACAAAACTATGGCTTTGCACTCAATAGCAGATTGCCACACCAGTACAGGGAAGGAGTGTTCGACTGTTGCATTTGGATGGAGGCACTAAACAAGGAAAAGGAGGCTACCACAATTCTTGATGAAGAACCATGAGGACATGGTCTAGAACAAGTGGGGAAGAAAATGATGAGAGATTCAAAATACTTTCATTTTATGTTTAAAAGACTTGTTATTTTTGTTAATTGACATGACTGGTGGTAGATTATAGATTAACATATTTACTCATTTTGCTTTATGTTTAGCTAAATTAGTGGATATATTTGAAGTAATGGTTTATGTTAGATGTGTTACTTTATGATGTTAATAATGAGATAATTATGTTGCATTGATCTTTTACTACCATAATTGTTATCCTTTTCCTAAGGCTTTTGAATAGGGTATTTTAAAGATTGATGATGTGGTTAAACTCTCTGTTTAATCAAGGGAAATAATCACGCCATTTGATGGACCCAGCTGGATGATGAGTCGCTCAAGTCCAAATCAGCTTCTTTGTAGTCGGTTATGGAACTTCTACTTCCAGCGCCAATCTGGCATATTTCTCTATGTTATGCTTTAGTCTTATTTCAGTTTTTCTTTAGTTTTGTTTTAATCTTTAGTTAAATGCCTTGAATCTTGGCAGTTAATCTCCATGTTGTAAATTCAATAAGGATATGTTATAAATATCCATGTTTCGGTTTTAAATAGGAGTTAGATAATTTTCAATTAGATTTCTATAATCGATGGCAATACTTTGTTTTGTGTCCCACTTTGATCAAATTGAATGAAAGCAAGAAGTTAGCTCAATCACTATGTTAAGGGATCTTACCTGAGGAAGAGCAGGGCCAGCTCAACCGAAGGGATCGATCTTATGTTGGTATTTTACTAAGTTATGATATTTCTGGTTATTGATATTAAATCTAAAGTGTTAGATGTTAATTTTGGAATGATAAGTTGTTGAATGATAAATCTGGATAGTTACTTCTATTTGAATTGCTTTTGAATTTATTTTATCATGGTTAGATTAAGTGGTTAGAATCATTATAAGATTTATTAGATTAATCAAATTTAGATGTTCGAAATACTTAAGTTTGGTAATTATTTGTTGAGTTTAATTAGAAGCAATGATGGAGACTTATGAAAAGATGGAATTGAAGTTAGTTGAAAATCTGTTCATGGAAATTAGTGTTTATGTTTTCTAGATTAATTGTCGTTTAAGTTTTCTAGATTAATTGTCATTTTCTTGCAATTCATTTTTGTTCTTAAAATAGTATTTAATTTCCAACAAATCTTAAGATAGATTTCTTTTCAAGCAAAATAGAATTAATTTGGGTTTCGTATTTTAAATTAAGAATTAAATTAGATGTTAGTCTTCTCCATGAATTGGTCTCAATCAAGTCCAATGAAGTTAGAAATAAGTCAACATAACTTTAATTTAGGAAATAAGATAGAATTAATCCTTAGGAATTAGTCGTTGTAGTTCAGCTCCTGAGAGCTCCTGAAGGAGCTAAATCGATACCTGAAGTCACTGTTTATAGTGCAAAACCCCCCAAAAATCTTCGACAACCATCCTTATCGCATATAGCTCTGAGACACACCTAGTTCGATAAATAATTGACTAAATGATACAAGTTGTGACATCAACGACCTTGCCCATCACATTGAATGAGTAATTATGTTTTGATTTGATGCTTTCAAAGATGTAACAAATATGCATTTTAGGGCCCTTACCTACTATTTTTAATTTTGTACACTTTTCAAGGATTGATATGGGAAAACTTGTCCCTTTGTGATGCAATAATAACTCCTTAAGGTATTTCTAAATACTACTAGTCCCAAGATCTCCCAAAAGAGCAAAGCATACACTAATTTATTAGGTGACAACAATAAAAGAATTCTACTATGTTGAAGGGCGAGTCCAAACCTTGAGGACTAGATTGCGCCACACCAAACCTATGAACTTACCATTTGAGATTGTACATATTCAACATAAAAAATAAGACACCAAATTGAAAGATCACATCTCTAAACTACTAATAACAAACATTCCAAAATCTTCATTAATGAATCTACATTCTTCAATCCTAATGGACTATGATTTTCTTATTTATTTTCTTAGAATAACATATACACTTGCCAGAGTTCCATTACCTAACTATCATTAATTAGTTGCGTATGCATTTTAGCCTATTAGCCTAGGCTACACTAAGGAAAAAAATTAAGTGGATGCTGCTGATAATTTTTAGGAATATTTTAAAATTGCTAGTCCCATGAATTTAGTAGTGCAATTCAAATTAAAAGTTTAAGCTTGGAAATTTAGGGAAGTGGTCTCATGAATTTTAGTGTTTTTTTGTGTGTTTGCGCCAGAGGTATCCCCGTGACTCAGCCCAACACCCAACTAGCCTTGCCTTGGTCTTACTTATTGCCAAGTTAGGGTCTGGGCGGGGCGAGCTGAGGCAAGACTAGTCCTCCAGGGATGAGAGCAACCACCCGCAAACCACTCGCATCGGGCGAATCTGGGCCTCAGAGTCGAACCATGTCTAGAGAAACATTATCACATGACATGCATTGCACTTCATTAGCCATGTCATCCTAGGGTGACTATGCCAACACAATGTTATCATTTATTGAATGGGTAGATTTTACCTTATACTTATTTCCTTTTGTTTCTATTTGTAAATAATTGACAAGCTCCTATTTTTTTACTTAGCTTTCACTTGCAAGATAGAAATTGCTCATGGCATAACTTCATCTATTTTGTAGGTCCTCATGGAGAGCACACACCAAAGGACCACACCAAAGGACACATCTACATGATTACATCTTGTAGGGTTCATTATTTTTATGGACCTCATAGTAATATCCTTTGAGTATTCGAATATTTACTTTACATGCATGCTTGTGAGTACTACATACTTTAAGATGCATGATCATTTTAGGATTCACACATACCTCAAATTGGGGGCAAAATATAATGACGAAATTTGCATACCCATGCCATTTTCCATTTAATTTTGTGCCCATTTTGAGAAAAATTTCTTCTTACATGTACATAGTGACAAATGGTGTAATCTTATGCAAAGTTAGGATGAATCATTTGCCTTTATCTATTTCTATGCACACATTCCCACACTTATACCTTATCCTTATATGCACACATCCCTATACATTCATCATATTCACTTATTTATGACACTTATGTATACACATGTTACCCACTTTGATTTATCCCTTTTCATGTTCTAGGACAATCTCACAAATGTGGGGAATGCCCTCATTCCATGGATTTTGCCCTTCGTAAATTTAAATTTGCTTGACTAGCCCCCTTTACCTTTCTATTGAGAATTGACTAAACACACTTTTGAATGATATAGTGTTATGCCTAGTATTTAAAGACATTTAATTATACTCATTTCACATCTCTTACATCTCAAACATTATGTCTCATCTTAGAGCATTGAATGAGTAATTATGTTTTGATTTGATACTTTCAAAGATGTAACAAATATGCATTTTAGGGCCCTTGCCTACTATTTTTAATTTTGTATATTTTTCAAGGATTGATCTAGGAAAACTTGTCCCTTTGTGATGCAATAATAACTCCTTAAGGTATTTCTAAATACTACTAGTCCCAAGATCTCCAAAAAGAGCAAAGCATACACTAATTTATTAGGCGACAACAATAAAAAAATTCTACTATGTTGAAGGGTGAGTCCAAACCTTGAAGACTAGATTGCGCCACACCAAACCTATGAACTTACCATTTGAGATTGCACATATTCAACATAAAAAATAAGACACCAAATTGAAAAATCACATCTCTAAACTACTAATAACAAACATTCCAAAATCTTTATTAATGAATCTACATTCTTCAATTCTAATGGACTATGATTTTCTTAATTATTTTCTTAGAATAACATATACACTTGCCAGAGTTCCATTACCTAACTATCATTAATTAGTTGCGTATGCATTTTAGGCTATTAGACTAGGCTACACTAAGGAAAAAATTAAGTGGGTGTTGATGATAATTTTTAGGAATATTTTAAAATTGCCAGTCCCATGAATTTAGTAGTGCAATTCAAATTAAAGTTTAAGATTGGAAATTTAGGGAAGTCGTCTCATGAATTTAAGTGTTTTTTTTTGTGTGTTTATGCCATTAGGGTCTGGGAGGGTGGGCTGAGGCAAGACTAGTCCTTTGGGGATGAGAGCGGCCGCCCGCAAGCCACTCGCATCGGGCGAATCCGGGCCTAGAGTCGAACCCAAGACCTTGGAGAGTAAACCCAAGACTCAAGCCAACTCTGCTACCCGTGTGGACTTCATGAATTTTATTGTTAATTCATAGATTAAAATAAATAAATAAAGAACAAATTTCTTCCAATTTTTTTTTGTTTTTTTTTCAAGAATGATTGACAAGTGGCATAAAAATTTATCAAGCTAGTGGAACAATTTCTATCTCCACCCCAATTTCACCTACTCAAATCTGCAATCCTAAAATATAAGAACTATTATTATTTAAAAAAATCTCAATTAATCATGTAAAAATGCTTCATGAATCCTGCTCCTTGAAAATAGATCCTGAATCCCTTTGGGCCCAGCCTAAGAGATTGTTTATTGCCCTTTACAATTAGGCAATGAATGCCATATAACAGAAACATTGATCCATACTCGCGTAAGAAAGCAAAGGGCTATTCATCATGACGAAGATAGTAATGCTCACGACGACGTTGATGATGATAATAGGAGGGTGCGGGGCTGCATACAGGCCAGGAGATGTTGTTCCCATGAGCAGACAGGGTCAATACCATGCGGTAACTTGTCATCTATTGAATAACTTTTAACGACTGTATGTTCAATATTTGGGGTTTAATGGAACATATTTGAGCAGATGCGAACCAATTGGCAAGATGTTCTGGGTCATCACTGCCCGATTTTCGGTGTGAATAGAGAGGTAATTATTGTATATGTATATGAATATATCGGAATGTGGGGTGTTATTGAGGGCGATTGTTTTTCTTCAGGTTTTGCTGCCAATCCCCAAGCCTACAGGTTACACTGGCGCAGATGCATACAAAATGTAAGATCCCCTCTTTCTCTCTCCTCACTCGATGATGCATGCCGATATAATACATGTCAAGACCGTCTTGTACTTTGTTTTAGAAAACTATTTCGAAATGTGTGCAAAATCGAAGGTCCTTTAGGGGATCGCGATAGCTATTGGGCTGAGAATATTCATTCTCCTCGACTAATAGCAAAATAAATTCTACGGTAGATTGCGAGCCTTTAGGCAGTCAATGAAAGGGCGTGACCGACGACCTTATCCACTATATATTCGGATGTAATTGTGCTGTGAGACAAAAAAAAGTGTTGTAAAATTTAATGAAGAACTTACAGTTGAAATTTGTTTTATGTAATGGTTTAATTTGTTGTGTATGATCTTGGTGTTAGTCACGGGAATGAAGCCCATTTTGTTTTTTGATTCAGCCTTTTTGGTTTCTAATGTTTATTACAATTGAGGTATGGAGGCTAGATTTTGGATACTTTGGTTTTATTGCTAGAGTTTGCGCTCTTCTCCCAGCTGTTATGATGTAATACCTTACAATAATGTCCAACAAGCCATCATCTAACGGTAAGTTGAAGCAATCGCTGGAATCATGAACCAGACAAGCCAGGATTTTTGTAGAAAACTAACCGCTCGGATAATTCCAAATCTACCCAGCAAAATAAACAACTTAATCAGTCATCAATATAACAGAACACTTTGACTAAATATTTGAACAGAATTATTAGTGGGTGAAAATTGGGATGTTAGTGAAAGTTTGTTGTCATTGTAATAACAAAGGTTTATGCAGCATATTTATGTTGGTTGGAATTGTGAGAGAAGGGTGCCTTATAAGGTATTATATTCACCATTCTTAGAAGTGCTTGTGTGCTAATTTGGCCCCCTTGCCTTGTAATTATTACCAGCATATGTGAGGCAAAACATCAAATCCCACAAAAAACAAAATTTCAATTTATATGATATAAAAACAAAAGTAGGACATAAAAACAGTTTGTCACAACTTCCTTTATTAATTCTTTAAATCCATACACATCTACAACTTAGAAATGACTTGAAACCCTAGACACATGAAACAAGGTATGGATTCCAAACTTAATGGCAGAGAAAGTGTGAAAGAATTTTTACAAACAAGGCTTACTACTAAGCATGAGCCCACAGAATTCCATCCCAAACAAGGACCAAGAATCTCTTATTTATACAACAAGGGGGAGATAGGAAACTAAAACAATCAGCACAATTAAGGTCCTATTAGATGCATTGGGCTTCTTCTTCAAAATTGTGGGATATGGAAGTTATGGTGTTGAAAGACATTTCCCATTGGGTGCATGCAACCTCTTGAATCCATTATAGGAATGATTGCTTGTCCTAAATTTGCAAAATGGGTGAGCTTTGAATGCATCAACAAAGATTTGATCTTCAAAATTTGATCCTAGCTAACCTTCACTTTTGATTTTTCCTTTGTCTGCGATCTTGAAGAATTATGGGTTGTTGGGCTAAGTAAATGTTCGTCACTACTCCTTCCTACTCCACTACTCCTTCCTACTCCATTGCAATCAGCTTTGGTTCTTAGAGATTGTGGGTCATTGATTGAGCTTAATTGGATGGACAAAGGACACTTATAACACTTTTTCCCTTGGCTCTCTTTGGCTCTTGTGAGTTGTCAATTAAGAGATCCAATTGTTGGTAGAAACACTTAACAAAACAATGCTTCATTCATTGCTTCTTCTTGGTAGCCAATCAATATGCCACATTGTTGCTTGAGAACATTTTTGTTATGTGTTGTGAACCAAACAACTTTACTTAAGAGGACCCCATTGTTGGGCAAAACTTGACCAAAAATGGAAGCAAATGTCAATGGAGTCTTACTTCCTTATAACTCCTTGCAAATAGATGAGATCAATGGCAACAAGAGATCTTGAATCAAAAGAACAAAGTGAACTTAACTCTCCATGGCCATTGGATGAATGGAATCAATGGTTGGAAAACACCCAAACTTCAGCAAAGAGATCCTTTTGTTTGCGCTTAGCTTAAGGCACGAGGAAACAAGGCGACCATCCATCAAAATGTGACCAAAATTTCAAAGTTTTAAAATGTAGAGAAAGTCACTATAGTTTTTTCCGATTCATAAGGGACTTTTTGACTAAGAAAAGGAATGAACCCAACATTCCATTTGGCATATAGTCACCTTGCATCAAAATTTTGGAGTAAAATTGGTAGGAACAAGACCAAATGCCTACAAATCATCCAAGGCATCCTTGATTTGTCCCAACTCATGACTTGAAGGGACTTCAAGCGTATTGAATAACATGAATCTACATTCTAATTCGAATGACTCCTCGTAAGATAAGCCTTGTACCTTTGTTACTACATTGTGTACATGGACTTTTAATTTGGCTAGTAGTTTGATGACCTTGTAAGCTTCCTTTGGCATTGGAGTTAGAGGTCAATCTTGAAGTGTAGTTTTGTTTTTCTCATCAATCAACCTTAGAAAAACTTTTCACAAGCAATTTTTTTTTGTTCTCATCAAATCGGGATGGTAGGCCTTGTTGCACCAATTGCTTCGTGTGACTCAACACGCTTGATACCATTCTTTGTAGTGATGTTAGTTGGGCCTTGCACCATTTCATTGCTATATCTTTGAACACCCCTATAGTTGCCTTCCTTTTGTCAATCGTACTTACATGAGTCAACATGTCATTTGATAAGGTGGAAAGCTTGTGCTTGAATGCTTTTATGTTTGCAATCATGAGGGCTAGTGTGGTTGTGATGCCATCTACTTCCTTTGGATTTTTTGTGTGTACATGTGGGTGACATCAACAAAACCCATTACATGTCTTAATCCACTAGTGGCTTGGGTGATGCTATCCTAATAGAATTTACACAACTCTAGCAAATCTAGGGATATTGATTGTGTACCTATAGTTCCAACTTCTATCATGGACTTAAACTCCTTTTCTATTGCTTTCAGTTTTACAATTTGCTTGTTGAGTTGAGCCAAGGTACTATCTTGAGTGGACATTATCTATTTGGCTGTGATCAAGTCAATGTTCACATTGCTTTCCTTGACTTTGAGGCTTTCAACTTGAGCAACAACTCTTGTGTTCATTCTTCTATTTGTCCTTTTCTCCTTGTATTTGGTTCATTAAAAGTCCCGGCTCTTTAACCTTGAACCTCAAGGCAATTATTCTTGCTTTGTTTCCTCCTTATAGGCCTTTGTTGCTTGTGCCTTTTGCTGGTGTTCCAATACTACATTTTGTATTTTACGAGCTTGCATTGTAGCTGATTGATTTGAGGACTTATCTAGTCCATTCTAAACTTCTAGTCATTAGCATTCTTCGCCAAATTCTTCTTCTCCTTCCTCAAAGAGGTTACTTGTTGCTTCAGTGCATTTGCCTCTTGCTTCAAGGCTATGTTTGTGACCACTAAGGTTAGATTCTTTTGCTTTTTTTAATCTAATTGTGCTCATAGGGCTACAAATTCTTTCTTCAACTCTTCCATTCTGGCTTCAACTTTGTTGGCCTTGAGGTCCATCTCCTTTGCCATCTCTTTTTCTTTACTAACCATGGCCTTAGGGACCTGGCCTACTACTCTCTTTTGCATTTTATAATTTTTTTTCAATTATTGGTGCCTTTGCACCTACACTTTAGAAACTTTGAGTTACTTGTGATACTTTAGATTTTACCTTTTCCAGTCTCTTCTCCATTGTTAAGTAGTTTGTGGCTGCCATTTTGGAGCTTTCTAGTATCAACTCTACCCTATCTACTCCTTTGGCATTCTCCATGCTAATACCTAAGCCTGAGACCTGATAATCTGTTATTTGCATTTGCTGGACAAGCTTGATTACAATAGGAGTGTCTTGTGTAAAGAGCAAGGTTTGCACATTTGCTCATCAAATATTGTTCTTGTATTGTTTCTTGTTGGTTGCTTGCCAACAATTTCCTCATCCATTTTTTTCTTTTCTTTAGCTTCATCCTTTAACTGTTGAATCATTTGAGCATAGGTTTAAGGATCATTAATTAAGGTAGGGACAATGGTAGGTTGCATCAGAGAAGCAAGGTTGAAAAATGGTGCTATCATCTAGCAGGGTAGAATGTGTAGATGCCTTCCTCATCCTATATGTAGCAACAAGATGGAAGAAGTATATATTTTTGTCATCATCTTGGCCTGGCTTTAAAGAAAGCTTGCTACATGTATCCTTCATATCATCTTTGAGAGCATTATGAGGCATAGGGAAAGATGGTATTTGAGGTAGAATAGTTTGGGTTTCTGAGCTAATAAAGTTAAACTTATTGCCCAAATTACTGTTCTAGAAGTCTATTTAGATTTCAAATCTAAGGTGAAATCGACTTTGAGGAACTTGTAGCATCTCTCTAATCTTCTCAAGGTGATGACATGGAAAACACTTTCCCTTGGCCTTTCTTGTTATAAACCCATATAGAGGATCTAGTTTTCTTTATAGGCTTCAACCGACTCATGAGAAGAGTGGACTCTAGGGATTATCTATCGGGCAAGGGTGGTTGACTAGATCCTAACATTAAAAGGTTTTTTTAAGGCTACCTCTATTTCTAACCTTGACAAAAGTACCCTCTCATAGGGAGGTGGTAGACTTATTAAATTTTGGTTCTACAAGGCAATTTGCATCAACGTTCTATATTGTGTTGTCTATCGTGTGGGTGAAGTTCCCAGGAATTTGCTAGACTAGTCCCTCAAGACAATATAAAGTAGTATATAATAAGAGAGAGTGATGAGGGAGTTCTAAAATATAAATGGTTTTGTGGTAATTGACAAGTGACCTTTGTAGGCTTGGTGTCTTTGAAGAAGATCTTCTTTTCCCTCTTTTCTTCCAGTCTCAAGATGCAACTATCATTTAGCAAGGATTGCACACAAATATGCGACAACTACATTGTTGAAACACTCTGGAGTATGATTATTCTCTTCGTTTTGTTTGCTCAAAACATATAGCTTTTGAATGTGAAAACGATAGGGATAATACAAAGCTGGTAGCTTAAGTATCATCTTCATATAATCGTTGCAACTCTTAATGTCATTACTGCTCTAGGTAGTAGGTGGACCAAACCATTTTTCAAATTCAAATTTCCCTCTTATTGCTTCCAAAGAATGATGTGTATGATGCATGGTTGATTCATAAGCTGCTCTTAATAAACACTTTTAAAACAACATTTTTGATGAGCAACGACCTAGATTAGAAATTCCATTGAATCCTATGGTTTGGGGGGAGCTCTCAACACCTTATCCCATTTAGAGTTCAAAACTTTAGTGGATGAATATAATTCTTTCTTTTTCCATAACTTACTATGTGTGACCCACTCTAGAAGAGACATGTCAAATGACATCATTGTGGGCCCAACTTGATTTATTCGCAACATATCTACAAGACTCAGCTAAAAGCTAATTTAATGGTTGCAACTTATTTCCTCGTTGATCTGATGATTGGCGGGGGGTTTGATTCTTTTCACCTTTATGCCCTTGAGAGTTTTCTAGTTACTAGATCAACCCTTTGCTTGTTGATTTAACAGTTGGCACTATTAGGTTCTCATTGTTTAGCTGATAGTGGAAGGCATTGATTCAAGCTGTAAATTGCTTCACAATTTGGGTAGTGCAATCTAGAATAGAGAGGAATGGTCTATAGAGGGCCTCGAAAGTAGTTGGTGTTAGTTTTAGGATCAGATTTGACGGAAAAGCAGAAATACAACACATGAACAATAAACACAGCAATTTACCCTGGGAAAACCCTCCTACTCGAGGGAGAAAAACCCAGCAAATAATTTATCTCTAATATATTGAATGAAAGAGCAGAAATCTGCTTTTAATCAGGGCCAAACTCTAGGTTGATCTGAAATAATAAAACACAACACCTCTCCTAGATGCAAATGTACAATTACAATGAATTCTCCTTGATGTTGATCTGCTCTAAGCAAAATGATAATCTGCTGTAGATAGGCGAACTCCTGATAGGTGCGAATTGCCTTGAGAATAAATTGATTGATTTGATTGAATGGACTCCACCTTGTATATATACAAAACAAGGTGACTCTTCACTTAGGTCGGCCTCCTTTTAAGAAATAAAAATATAAAATATAATTTGTAATTAAGGCCGATTTTCCTTATTAATTATTTATTATTTAAATTTTGAGAGAAAGATATCTCCTGCCGCTATAACATCAACAGTTGGAACAATATAGTACATATCTTACATTGATGAACAAGACTGAAAACAAACACACATATATACTTATGGTATAGGGCATGGGAACTTACACTTGATGTTTCATAAAAATCCCATTGATTGGGATTGATAGGGCATTTCTTTTGGGAGTGGATAGCATGAATGGATTTTCTTGTTGACAAGTAGAGATTACATAGGGGCTAGGGGCCATTACACAATGCATGAAATTTATTATGGTGGCTTGGATTGTTTCTATATTCATCTCACTTAAGCACAAGATCACCAACCTTGAAAATTTGGGAAGTTGCTAGCTTGTCAAACTACCTTCAAACTATGTTTTGGTGTCCTTGCCTTGTCTGTACGTTCTTCTAGCCTTAATAGTTTTGCCATTCTTATAGACATGGTGTTGGAATATTAAGGTTTACATTACAATAAAGTCACCTTAGTGAGTTGAGGTTTATTATTGTTGTTAAATAAAGTAGTTTCATTCTTGTAGGTTGCTATTTTAGGAAGTTATGTTGGAAAGGCTTTATAAAAACTATATTGTAATTCATTCTTGGATGAACTCAATAATATGATTATTATTTGTGTTTCTCTTCTACTATGCAAATGTAGATTTCATTTTCCACTATGGTATTAAAGCCTAGGAATATTTTGTGGATGGTGGTTCCCTTCCTCGCTTCATCTTTTTGTGACTTCGTCTGCATTTTGATATTTGTTGTGATTGGTTGACTTATACAGTAGAAACATGGAGGACATAAGGCGATGTGTAAGGAACCTATGTAGTGGAAGCATGGTAAGTTTTACTTCTTGCAATACAAATATTCCACATTTGAGTGCTAGAAGTGGCTTATCCAAGCCTAATTTGTGATAAAGAAAATTCCCTCTTTATCTTAAGCATCGAAATAAAATATGGAGAATAAGTAATCAAAGGGATAAGCAAAGACATGAATCTAAACACATTATTATGCTATGCTCAAAGTGACTTTATCCTTGTAGTTAGGTTTTCCATTAAATATTTTTGGTGAATACTGCAATTATTTTTGGAGTGATAAGGTTGGCATTGAATTTTCAATATTTTTGTTTGTAAATTTTCGGTGTGGAAATTCCGTTAGATAAATATAGTGGTTTCAACTTTCATACTTGGAAAATGAAAATTCAAATACAATTGATGAATTAAAACTATGGGGAATAGAGAAAGGGAATGAAAAAGTCACCTAAATATGCAAATAAATTATTGGATTAGCATAATGGAGATGATAAAGCCAAAGCTATTTATGGTCTTTCTTTTTTCGACTTTGAATTACATCATGTATAACTAGATAAATTGTTAGTGGGAGTTTGGGATAATCTGAATAAAATATTTGGAGCAAAAGTATTTAATGCAAAGTTTTCCCTAAAACTTAAATGTATTTAGATTTGAGATGGAAGATAGAATCACTTTGTCAAACCACATTTGAGGTCTCTCATTAAACAACTAGCAGAAGTCAAGGCTCCCGTAGATGATGACAATGCTAAGGCTATTCTATTAAACAATTTTCCTTCTAAATACAATAATGTTATTTTTACTCTTAGTCAAATAACTTCTCAAACCCTAGAAGATATGATTTCAGCTCTTTTAGTGGAAGAAAAAAGAACAAATGCAAAAGATATAGAAGTTGATTCTCAACATGAGAATGTATTATACTCATGAAGTAACAATAAAAGATTAGATACAAACAAAGAGGAAACTGAATGTTTTTACTATAAGCAAAAAGATCACACAACTGAGAATTGTAAACTTTGAGCCAATAATATTCTCAAGGGAAAAACCAAAGACAAATCAAATGAAGCTAACTTAGTCTATGTTGAGAATGAGGATCTGTTGGAGGCGTTTGTTGAAAATTATTGTTTTGAAGATACTAGGGATGGATATTTATTTTAATAAGCCTTCAAATTGGAGGGTGGTGGCGTCATAGGTTGGAGGGTTTTCATCATCTTGAGTAAGCTTCTCACTTATAGATGGTACTTTGTATGAAAAACATATGTTTTTGTTTTCTTTTTTGATGCTAACAACATTGAAGAATGCAT
>VDFB02000019.1:5329396-5459044 GCA_007258455.2 Sequoia sempervirens | reverse complement strand
CTAAGATAGCAAGCAGTTCTTCTTCCAAATCAACCTCAAACTCATCACCTTCACATTCCTTTTCACTTACTAAGTGATCTCCTTCTTCTCCAATTACATGATCACTTTTACTATCAACTAGCAGGGGTATTTATTGAGACAAAACTTCACTAGACTTGACAGGGGTTGGTTGATCAACTTTTTGCTTGACACTAGTGGTTTTCTTTTGACCTTTGTTTCTTTTGCACTTAGCCATAACAAATACTCCACGACTAGGAAACCCTAAGTTGGTTAGATTTATGCACGAGTATGGCTCTGATACCACTTGTTGGAGTATGGAAAAACACTGAGAGGGGGGGGGTGAATAAGTGTCTGATAGAGAAACCTAAAAATTAAACCTTTTAAACTTCGACAAAGAATTTTAGTTCAGATATCCTTTCTATTGATAACATAGCAGAATAATTACTTTGAGAGCATTCATGAAAAGAGGTAAACAAATATGTGACAAAATTAACTCAATTCATTTAGACAACTTATGCCAATACAACTTGTGTGAGATATCTTGCACTTGTCAAAGATGTGATTGGAATTGTTTAACAATCAGAGCATGATGAAAAAATAGGTGCAACTCATAAGACTATGTACATGAAGACCAACATCTTTGAATCACTTTAAGACCATAAGATTTTAATATGGATTTATGAGACACTGTAACTGTGCAACTGAATGACATATGATAAGTAAGACAACAAAGAGTTTTAGTACATTATGACAGATTGAAACATAACAATCTTGAACTATGAATCAATGAATGAACATGTGATGTGATAGACTAATTACTTTTCATCACAATATGAAAAACATATTTGGTTAAACAAAGCTTTTAAACTAGTTTGCAACATATGACTGTGAAAGTACTTGTAACAATAGATCACATTAACTTTGCAAAAATAAGAACTAATAACTTATGAAAATCAGATAGACATGAAAAAAAATCACACCAAGACTCATCACATAACACATTATATGTCCTGAGTGGAAAACCCTCTTGGGGAATAAAAACCACTCGAAAAAATATTTCCCTTTATTCACTTAGAGCACCAACTCTACAAAGTTCAGGAGCACCAACTCCACAAAATTTAGGAGCACCAACTCCACAAAATTCAGAAGCACCAACTTCATAAGATATAGGAGCACCAACTCCTTTACAATGCATAACAGTTATAGTATTCTATCAATACCCTAGAAGTGCAATTTGCAGTCCTAGAATCTCAATAGAAGACTATATATATATTTTTTTTTTCAATAAGCACATTGAAGAATGTTGCATAAAAATGACAACATCTTCTAGAATGATAATCAATTTTTCAATATGAAACAACCTCTGCTCAAAGTCTTTAAAGAATAGTCATGAACTTTCTTTTCATTCTTCTCGAGAGTAACCCCACAGAAAAATTGATATCTATATTTTTTTAGCCACTGCCTTCAAATGCAGTTTTTAAAACTATAAAACCAAAACCAACCGGATTAGGGTTGTAGAAACCCTAAATGATGTCATGTCTATAATTTTATGCTAGAAAAACCCAACTATATATTTTTTTTAAACAATAGTAATGCTTGGAGATGAACTACCATACTCAAAAAGGTAGATAATTATCAACTTATTTGGAGATGTTGCTAATGCAAAGTCTTTGTCATCAAATTTCCCGATGGGGAAGAAGAAGAGTGAACAATGACATGTGCATAGAATCCATTGTGTGCACCTTAAGTCGTTAGGGGTTAGAGTCATAACAATTTCTCTATTTAACCACTTACTATGTGTTTCGAGCCTTCACAACATAATTTAAAAGTGTGGCAATTTGTCATGCCCTCAATTTAAACATTTGGCAAGGACACTTTAAAAAAAACGTTAATGCATACATATTATGTATAAATATCCAAAACCACACATGATAACAAAAAGAAACTACACACCTTAGAAGAATAAAATAATGACCCTAAACACTAGGTTTACCTTTGTTATTCCCTTTGGTATTTTATCTTAATCAACAACACTTACAATGTTAAAATACATATATATTTTAAAATATTGCTATCAATTGATCATATTATTATCAATGTTAATATCACCTTTTAAATTCTCTTAATGTAAAAATAATAATTATTTAACTCACATATTTTACATATACAAATACTATATATATTCAAATAATAATTTTCCATTTCTTACAACTATTAATTTTCATAAATATAATAAATAATCTAGATTTCTTATTATATTTCATTTTCCAGAAGAACCATAATTAAATAACATATTTTATTTACCCTACTACTTAAAGAACTATTATAAAAAGATAAACAAAAGATTAAGTGAAACATAGTTAATAAGTAATAATTGTTATATATAAAGAATAAATATAAATTATTCCCTTAAAAGGCTAATAATACACATATTTTTTTAGTTATATTAAATCACTATATTTCCTCTCATTTTTAAGGAGTAATAATCGATTCACTTACTTTTTCTTTAGGCAATAGAAGTGCACAAAATCTAATTAAATGATAACGAATTAAAGTGTTCCAAATATTGGTAATTATTTTAACATTCAGATAACTTTTATATAACTATTCGTGAAAAACTATGTATCAAATTTAACACAATAATAAACATGTTAATACCTTGCCTTTCAAATCAATATAAAAATATACGATGGCTCAAATCCTTCTATAAAAATAAAGGCCAACTACAGCTTATAAATTTTTAACTTATAAACAACTGTGAGCAATTTACTACGAAGTAAAATTTGTTTGTCTCTCTTTTTTTTAAAATCAGTTATTTAATTACAATTTTGTGAAATCTAATGTTTTATTTACATTGTTAAAAAAACCATTTCAGCTGGGGAATTTAAAGAGAGTTTTTTTGTATCTTATTACGTTGTGATGCCAATTTAATTTTTTTTTTTTAAGTAAAAATGTTATAGAAGAACTCACAGAAGTAGCAACAATTTTAATTCACTAGCTCTCAGATTTCATTACTCTTTTTTTTTAATATCTCAATCAGATTAAATCTACTTGAATCTTATCCTTGATCCGTCACTGTATTTATTCTGAAGCAAAATTGGATTTATAATGTTTTTTCATGGGTTTTTATTTGAATGGATTTCGCTTCCTATATCGTTTGATACTTTTATTACTACCATGCTAATCTCTGTGTTAAAATACCAATAAGCATAATTGTAATAACATAAATACTACTGTGGCATAACAACAGTGCTAGTATGACTAGCATTTATATAATAGTAACCATCTGCAACGACAGATCTGGCGTAGCACAAAAGGAAGAGGGTTGCAGCTACAGGTATAAAGTTTTTTTGTTTTTGTTTTGTTGTTTATTTTGCATTGTCTGCCAATGGTCTGATAGGGCGACGCAAGCCCAAGGGATCAAGCGGATGAGGCTTTCATTTTGTTCTGCCATCATTTATTTGGCAATAAAAAAAAATCCACTTAGATCAAACATAGTTGTAAGATTTTGAAGTGGCACATCTATTGCAGAAATATTTGTCTTTGCTCAACCTTGTTCTTGTAATCATTTTCCTTGCGATCAGAGGGTTTATTGCAGGGTTCAGACTATGCTGGGAAATAGTGAGATCACGACATACCTTTCAAGAGGACTTATCGCTTAACCTGCCTTCATAACTTCCTCCTGAGAGTTATTATTATTATACTCTACTGGGTAAGAGACGCATAATTTTCACTGACCTGACTTGCATGATAAAGGGGTATTCATTTATTACAGGTACCGAGACATTAAATGGTGACTGACTGTACAATTCAACTCTGGCATCTTAGCAACTACCATATGCTTCCTGATAGTCACATCAAGCCTACAGGAGGAGCCACAACCAGGCCAACTAAAAAAATACGACAGACATGCATTTACTCAAAAATCTGAATTCTCTTCTTAGCCCAGCGACAAATAAATGTGATTAGACACATGGTGCATAAATTATCTATAAATTTGGGTCTCCAAGTGGGCCATGGTCCTCGAATTAATTATGAGCTAGCTATTCCGCCTACCCTTATGTAGAAACATCGGCTCCTAATTTCTATTCCTGAGGCAAACGTCCCACCAATATTAGAAGGGATGGAGGTTAAGCCCACAGGTTTGGTGCCAGGTAAAATTCTCCGTTGTCCTCCTCTTTGGCCTATTCTTCTGCGCTACTGCTTACACTCCATGGTAACCTTGATAATAATAGTGACTCATATCTCAATACACTGGTTGGTCATTAGCCAATGTTGCACTATGGAACAAATGATAGTCTGTGCATAACAGGTCACACAGGTGCATAGACACACAGAATCACAAATTGCATTTTGTTGTATTTTTGGGTTTGTGATGGCTAGAGGAATGGGGAACACTATTCCAACGTGTCTGGTTGGCTTTATCCCTTAAGAAGACACACACGAGTTGCAGACGAGGGACATGGGGATGATCCCTGTTATTGTTAATTCCTGTGCCTTTCCTTGCCATAGAGAAAAATACTTAGCGCTAGCCTAGGGTGCCCTTAGGACTGTGACCAACACATGGCTATGCCTTGTTCTCTTCTCTCTATTTTTTCTTTTCTTTTTTTTCTGTTTAGCTTATTAACGTTTAATCATTTGTTCGTATTTACAAATTCTTCAGATCACTCAATTTCGTATTGAATTTCTTTACTCTGTTATATTCTGTTTTAATTCTATCTGTCATCCACAGAATGCTTAATCTTCTTTTTCATAGGAATCAAATTGGGAGATAAAAATCAATCCACGTTATTAATACTATTCTTTTGCATTTGATTCATTTATTTGCTGTAAGCATATATTGTCTAGTCATTCGTTACTAAATTTGCTCAGCTATTCGTTAAGTAAATTCCTCTTTATCATTAACATAATGGTCTGCACTACCCTTTTTTTTTATAAATAAAATAAAATATATGAATTATACGAACATACAGTTTCTCTTTTCTTTTCTTTTGGGATATGCAAGTAGTTAATTAACTATTCTCATCCAATAGTAATCTTATACAGGGAAAACAACTCAGACATTTTACAATCACAACCAGAATTTAATTCCTTTTCTTGCAGCTACTACCCACCTATCTTTTCCAAAACTCATTAAATACCAAAACTTCCTTTCCATATTTCCAATGATATTACAAATGATACATAAATATGAGATGAATATCCTGCCATTGATTAAGAACTGGTTCTCTAACAAATATTATTCAGAAACTAATAACTTACCACATTAAAACTATTATTGAAAAGGAAACAAAGAATTCCCATGCCATTTAACCTAGGCTTGCTCTTCTTCATATTTCTGATTTAAAATCTCCTCTTTACAATATTATATAGAAATAAGATAAATAACAAAAAATTGTATAATAGCTTGCTCTCCACCCTACCGAAATGGCGTCATGGAGCCTCGTGGGCTCTAGCCATACCCTTGAGCAAGAAAAAATGTTAACCCCAAGATGATGAATGGAGTCTTCTCAAAATTTACAAAAGATTAAAATGTCATAACATCAAATTATATGACTATGGGCTCTTCACACACCATATTCAACCATGATTCATATAAACATACTCACATCCTACAATAATAAAACAAGGGAGGATGAAAGTAGGGTAAACTTATCTGTTTACTTAGTTGAGGGAGTTAAATTTCTCTTCCATCCTTGTTCTCCAAGCCAAGCTATCTTCCTCCCTATCTCCTAAGAGGTAGGTCTCTCCTTCCCCTCCCATCTTTCCATGCTCAACAAAAATTCTCCAAAAGGAGAAGTGGGGTAACACCCCACTCATTCTTCCTCTCCCAATTATATAGGAGTTTCAACATGCAACTTTTGGGTGAGGAAGTGTGAAGTGGACCTACCTTCATCAATGAGAGTCTTTTCCTTATTAAAGATGAAACATGCACTTGGACACCCCTCCATCCTTTCATTTCATATTCTCCTCAAAACTCGTCACTCTCTATTATGAGGACTTTTCAGGGGTCAAATCATGTCCTTAGGGCACTATTATATGCCTACTTGACCCCTACCACTATGGTATATACCCTAGGAGGTTTATTCATGCATCCCAACCCAAGAAATTGACCAACCACCCTCCTTAAAGACCCACTTAAGGTTCCATCCGAGTTCCACACTTGGATAAAAGGGTTTCTAAACGTTAACCCCAACTTACATCTCATATGACACAACTAAATACCCTTTCAACCCAAAAGAATAAACAAAATAACTCTATTTCCTTCTAAGTTCCAAAATAAGGAAACCAAATACATAACAAGACTATGTCTTTCAATTTTTTTTCACTAGTTTTCTCTTCTCGTATTGGCACCCTTTCTTACCTGCACATTGCCAATGAAATCATAAGCAACAATCATATATCACATTGATTTGGTAACTGAAATAAGATTTTAATTGTACAATAATTTCATTAGAATTCCAATTTGTATTCATAGTTTACAAGTGCCTAATACCTTCATGGCAATGATAGTAAAACATGTCAATAATGAAATACAAGCACATTGTCACGAAATCACACTATGCATTGTCTGAAATATATCTAAGCATCTATTTAGGCGAAATATATAACAAAATTAAGAATGTATTATTCACATGCGAAGTGGGGTCTTACAAATGAATTCACTGAAGAGTATGTTACCAATCCCCACAAGAAATATCCACAAACCCTAAAAGGGTTTATATCATAAGCAACATAGGTTAAGCCCATAAAGATCCTTAACAACATCATTTTGAACACAAAGAATTTATTTATAAAACTAGTTGCAATAATCCAACTATAACTGAAATAAATGATATAAAAAACAACTCTTTCATGGCTCTTTTTTTTTAAACTAATCCTTTCCTTAACAAAATGTGGCCTATAATAAAAAAAGTTTTGCAAATACCTGATTCGGTGAAAAACCAAATGAAGGAATACCTCAAAAACCTGTCAAATGGTTTCATAACAATCCAGTTGGTAGACACCAACCAATCTTTTCTAGTGTATTCAAGCTTTGTCACTTCAAGCTGCTAACACCATCAACATTCGAAACTGCCAACAACATTCAACCTGATTTTATCAAACATCATAGCAAACCCTGGCGTTTTCCATGTGAGCCTCTGCCTTTCGTGCCCTAATGAGGGCTTTTTAAAAATGAAACATCAAATGCCTTTTACCAAGCTTTGAAAATAATCTTTTAATCCTTTAATATACCCGATGGATTAGGATAAATTTAACACATATTTAGTATGCTCGATAATCATTAGGAGGATAAAGTAAACAAATTCCTTTTACATGAGATGCCGACCATGTAATACATGGTATAAATACCTTCCCAAAATTCATATGCCGATGATAGTCAACAATAAACCAAGATTCTTATAATCATATCAAATGTCGATTATTGACAATACCACAAAGAAATGTGTGTATCAACTACCTTAAACAATATCATTACATATGAATATAAACAAGGAAGCTTAAGAATCCTTAGCAATAGTGTATATACTTGAATCACTTTATTTGATCAACTTGAATTACTTCAAGTGCGAAGACCACTATGATATCAATGATGCCAATGCAACCAAACTGAGCCAAAGTCATCTCAAGAAGCCAGATGTAAACACCATCATAAAAATCAAGTATAAATACCATGAATTCCTTAAAACAATACAATAGTGCAATAATATGAGATTAATAATGCACTAATATATCATTCAA
The DNA here is from genome assembly GCA_007258455.2 of Sequoia sempervirens. Taxonomy (NCBI): domain Eukaryota; kingdom Viridiplantae; phylum Streptophyta; class Pinopsida; order Cupressales; family Cupressaceae; genus Sequoia; species Sequoia sempervirens. The sequence goes on along the minus strand of VDFB02000019.1, from coordinate 5,451,301 downwards.
ATACAAATTGGTAATAATCAATTGAATATACCTATGACTTGTAACCTTGAAGGATCAAACTAAAAAACATCCTGTCAAAATGATAGACATTGTCAGCATCATCATATATAAATCCAAAATCCTGTAACTGCATATCATAACACCAACCAATGTAACTGCATATCAAATATCAACTAATGTGAATAAACCAATTTGCTATCATCACATATATTCTCATATTAGTGAACCACTTTTGACATCAAGGACAAACCAAAAACAACTGAGAGCCAACAAGGACATTAAAATCCTTCACATTGACAATGGAAAGGAGTATGTTAATAATCTATTTAAGGATTTATATTCTATGAAAGGTATTGATATTCATCACATTTTTACTATATCCCAAAATAGAACATATTAGTAGAAAGGAAGAATATATCCTTGAAAAAAACCATAAAATTACAAGATATATTCATAATTATTGGAACCATAGTATTGGGATGAGGTAATAATTTATGCTAACTACATACAAAACCATACTCCACATAAACCTTGCAAGGAATTACTCCACTTGAGGCTTGGAGTGTAAGATTTGAAAATGTAAAATGGCTAAGACCAAGTAGCAACCACTCTACCTAAGATCTAAGCCAAAATCCCAAATCCAGAGTACAAATGATCAAAAGAGAGCAAACAAGAATAAAAGCACAAAAGAAAACTCCCCTATCATAGTTGATTTATCTCCCTTGCTTCTCCTCCATTATTTTTCAAGTTGCAAAGATTTGCCTTCAGATTTTGAAGTGCTTGAATACCTGCAAATGATAATGACAAGATAGAAAGAACTTTGGAGAAATGTGGTTGTTAAGGAAAAAATAGAGGAGAACTGCTTCTTTTATAGACAATCATTTGAACAAATAGTAAAGATCGAGCTTCTAGAAAGATGCCAAGATCAACGGTTGAGACGACATGCAACATAGAGGAATGGGGGTTATGAAATGAACGATCAAGATTGAGAAGAGGCCAGAGTCGATCGACGACTGAGATTTGAAAATGAGATAGTGGAGGGAGATAATGGAGAAATTAAAAATTAAAATCATTTAATTAATGAGAATGAATCTTTGACCAAGTGAAGGCATAAATAATTTATTTAAATTATTTATTTGACGAAAAGGCAACTGGGCATTTAATTAAAATGATTTATGCAACCATTTTAATTAAATAGGAAAAAACATAGAAATAGAATTAAATAATTAAATCAGATTAATTATTTAAGTGGGGGAGAAATGTTAGAAGATAGTCAAATAATTTAATATTTATTTGACTATAAAAGAATTAAAAGATTAATGAATAGACAAACAACTAATAATTATTATTTGACTATAGACGAATAGTGAAAGGTAAATAATTAAATAAATAGTAATTTATCTAATTATTGAAGAAAAGGAGATTAGTGATGTAATTAAATTTATTTAATTGATCATACTAGAATAAAGAACAAGAAATGAATTAATTAAATAATTAAAATTTAATTAATAGAGGAATGTTATAAAAGACAATAATTAAATAGTTATAATTATTTAATTATGCAAGGAAGAAGACCAAGACAATGGAAAAATGACATTTGTAGACCAAGACATTTTTCATTGTCTACATTTTGCCCCTCTTTGACATAATGTGATTTGAGCATTGTGTCAAAGAATAAAGAAGAAAACCAGGTTCAGATCATGCCCCAGCGTGTCTCAGTGAAGGTGGGATATACCTTGCCCCCTCAGAAAGTTTTCAATTTTTTTTTAAAATTGAGAAATTATTCCGAAAAGCCACTTTGATGCACTGACAGGAGAAGAATTTAGCTTGCAGGGCATCAAGATGATTGCAGATAGAAGATGTTAGTGCGAAGATGGATGTTAGTAGGAAGAAGACAAATATTAGCATGTGATTAGTCAAATGAAAATGGATGGACATTCTTGCTTTATAGATGTCAACTTGCATGTTTATCATCATTGAGGGGTAAAAATTATGGAAAATGGATCATAAACACCATGGTATGACATAGACCAAGGTGTGCAATGTTACCACTTGCAAAAGACAAATAATAAAAAAGACAAGGAATGCCATGACTCATACTAAGGACCCGATTGCCCCAGTCTTTTTGTCAAGACAGACCACAAACAACAAGCAAAGAAAAGAGATCATGATCCATCATCGCTCCTCTAAATCCTGCATGGGACATCCTCGAGGTGCATAGTAACATGACCAAAAACCAATCAAAAAGATAAGAAAAAATTAGACCAGCAAAGCCAATATCCATTTAGATCGTTTGTGAGAGAGATAATGTTTGTTGATAGGATTGACAAGATTGATTGATATGATTGATTAGATTGACCAAGATGACCGAGATGACCAAATGATTGACTGCTTAACTGAAGGTGATTGATAAGTGGACAAAGTTTGATTAACTAATTTGTTTGATTGTGCCTAGTTTCAAGAAAGACACATTTTGATTAATGATGTAGGAGCATCCAAAGGTGTAGGGCAATCTTGCATCATCCAAAAAAATTGTTTTCTTTATTTTTCTTTAGTTGTTTTGAGTCCCATGATGGCGCACATAAGGGGTGTAAGATAGTCAGGCGTAAAAAATAGTGAAAATCGGGCACTTACTATTTTTAGTAAGTCGGCCTAAACCGGCTTGTATGGACATGAAAATTTATCCCAAGGAGCAGAGCTGAAAAACATTTCTAGTTGCGAAAGAATCACCTCAATACCTTGCATGGTTTGGGAGAAATTAAAGTTTCCATCCTGAGAAATTTCTCCAATGCAGCTTCAAATTCAGATATAAAACTTTAGAGGCCTCGAAAAAGGTCAAAAAGTGGCTGAACTGACGTACGATCAATTCATGTGTTGTAGATCTCATCAAGAGCTTTCCAACGATATGCAATAATAGAAAATCAGACACTCGGATCAAAAGTTATGGGCCCACGAAGTTGGTCCTCTAAAAAGTGAAATTCATAAAAAATTCTTCCTAGGCCAGAAATCAAACGACGAGACTTTTGGAGCCAAAACAAAAAGGGTAAATTTGATCTTTCTAGAACATTCTAGGGCGATTATTGGGGAAAATAAAAAGGGGGTTAAGTGGGGTTGTAGAAGGTGGCCCTGATAGTGCAAATTGTGGCTCCGAATAGTAGATTTTCATTTTAGAGTTGAATTTTGTTGTAATGAATCAAGCCCATGAGGCTATAGCATGTAAGCTTTTAATTTGTAATTTCATTTTCTGAAAATAATTGAAAGTGAGTCATTTTTCTATCTCGCATCTTTTGTGTTGGCATCTATTGTTAGTGATTTATGTGGGTTTTGGGCGATGTAGCCCTCATCAAGTGGTATCAGAGTAGGAGTTCCTAAGCCTGTAACAAAGCACTGAAAGTGAGGTAGTTGCAGTAGGACCTGTGAGTGTAGGTTGAGTTCAAGATGCTTCCAAGAATTGCCCAGTATGGTAGAGGTAGAGGCCGAGGTCATGGAGGAAGAGATCCACCAAGAGATGAAATGAAAGCCCTTATAAGGCAATTAGAAACCTTGCAACAAGAGGTTCAAAGAAGAGATGTGCAACAAGACAAAGATGACAGTGAAGATGAAACGAAAGAGGAAGAGTAGGATCCAGTGGATCTTGGAGAAAGAAGATTGCTACGAGCGATCTCAAGCATTGGGAAGAGACCTAAAATGGAGGTTTCAAATTTTAGTGGAAATATGAATCCTGAAGAATTGATTGATTGGATCAATGACATGGAGGAATTTTTTGAGTTTGAGGAGATTGAAGATCCTCACAAAGTGAGGTTTTCAAAGAAAAAATTGAAAGGTCACAATAGTATATGGTGAAAAGAGGTCCAGTTAGAAAGAGGAAGACAAGGGAAAGATAAAATCTCTAGATGTGATAGAATGGTGTCAAAATTGAAGAAACAATTTATTCTAGTCGATTACGAATTGGAGCTGCTCAAGAAGATGCAAAACTTGAGGCAAGGGACAAGGACGATGAAAGAATACAAAGAGGAATTTCACAAGGTCTTGATTCAAACAAGACATTCTGAGGCGAATAAAGAGAAAGCTGCTCATTATATTAACAGGTTGAAGCCAAGTATATAGGAAGAATTGGCACTGGTAAGAATGACCACTATTGAGGATGCTTATCAGTTTTATCTAAAGGTTGAAGAATGACTAAACAAGAGGTTTGAGAACAAACAATGAGGTGGAGGCCATGGAGGAAAGACCTGTGGATGGTCACATGGAGGTCAAAATGAAGATCAAAAGAAGGGTGAAGGCTCTAGTAGCAACCATAACCAGAAAGGAGATGACACCTACTATCCTCATGATCAGAACAATGGAGACCAAAGAGGAAGAGGAAGATCTGGATGAGGACCGGGAAGAGGAGGCTTTTGTGGAACCTTTTTCCAGTGTGGAGAAGGACATAGAGCCTATGAGTTTCCTCAACATCAAGGACAAATAGAAGATGAAGATGCCGAGTCTTCACATTCTGAGGATGCAAAAAGAGGAGAGGTTCTTGTTACCAAAAGATCCTTTCTAAATAAGGAGAAGGAACCAACTCAAAGGAAGAATTTGTTTCGCATCGGATGTAAGTGTGAAGGTAAATTTTGCAATGTTATTATTGATGGAGGTAGTATTGATAACCTTGTTTCAGAAGAAATGGTTAGTAAGTTGCGGTTGGAGAGAAGAAGGAATCCAAACCCATACTAGATTACTTGATTGCGGAAGGATCATAAACCTTGATTAGTCATCAGATCGACCTGATTCCTGGAGCCAGTTTTCCAAATAAGGCAACTCATAGTATGAATCTAGTAGAGAGTGAAGAGTTGAATAGACAAGTGCAAGAGTTGTTGTGAAAGGGATTGATCAGAGAGAGTTCGAGTCCATGCGTAGTACCTGTAGTACTAGCACCAAAGAAGGATGGGAAATGGTGGATGTGTATAGATTCTAGAGCCATCAACAAGATCACCATCAAGTATAGATTTCCCTTGCCAAGAATGGATGACATTATGGATTGTTTGAGTGGAGCAGAGTACTTCACAGAGATAGATTTGAAGAGCGGATATCACCAAATCCGAATTAGAGAAGGAGATGAATGGAAGACAACTGTTAAAACTAAGGAGGGCTTGTGCAAGTGGCTAGTCATGCCTTTTGGGCTAACCAATGCACCAAGCACATTTATGCGGCTTACGAATGAGGTATTGAAAGAATTTTTAGGAAAATTTGCTATTGTTTATTTTGATGATTTTTGATTTTTAGTAAGACATTGGAGGAGCACTTGATGCATATCCGAAGAGTTTTTGAGAAGCTAAAGGAGGAGAAGCTATTGATTAATTTAAAGAAATGTAGTTTTGTGAAGAGAGAGTTATGGATCCAGAGAAGGTGAGAGCTATCATTGAATGGCCTACCCCAAGGAGTGTTACAAAGGTAAGATCATTTCATGGTCTAGCAAGTTTTTACAAAAAAATTGTTAAGAATTTTAGTAGTATTTGTCCACCTCTGACTAAAGCGATGAGAGGGGATAGAAAAGAGTTTAAGTGGACCACAGGAGCATCCAAAAGTTTTGATATGTTGAAGAAGAAAGTTACAAAGCAACCCTTTTTTGGCCCTTCCAAATTTCAATAAGGTCTTTCAGGTAGATTGTGATACTAGTGGCACTGCCATAGGAGTTGTTTTGAGTCAAGAAGGTAATCCTGTTGCCTATTTTAGTGAGAAGTTAAATGATGCTAAGAAGAAATATTTTGTCTATGATCAAAAGTTTTATGCTATAGTTCAGGCTTTGAAGAAATGGAGACACTATTTGTTGCCAAAAGAATTTATTTTATATACTGATCACCAGGCTTTGTAGTATCTCAATAGTCAAGGAAAGTTGAATCAAAGGAACTTAAAATGGGTTGAGTTTTTTAAGAGTTATACTTTTGTTTTGAAGAATAGGAGTGGAAGGTCAAACGGAGTTGCAGATGCCTTGAGTAGAAGGAAAAATTTGTTGATAGAAATGAATATAGAGGTTGTTGGGTTCAATGAACTCAAGAGTTTGTATCCTGAATATACAGACTTTGCAGAAGCTTGGAAAGCTTGTTTGAAACCTGTTACATTGGATATGATGAGATGGTTCGATTTCTTAATCCAAGATGGGGTGTTGTTTAGAGAAATCCAATTGTGCATTCCAAGGATTTTTATGAGAGATAATCTATTTAAGGAGAAGCATAGTGGAGGATTAGTTGGACATTTTGGTCGACATAAGACCATTGCTCTTGTCAGTGAGAATTATTATTGGCCATAGTTACAACAAGATGTGAAGAAGTTTATACAAAGTTGTAGAGTATGTCAGATGGTGAAAGGAACAAGTCAGAATACTAGATTGTATCAACAATTACCTTTACCTGAGAGGCCATGGGACGATATTAGTATGGATTTTTTTCTTTGATTGCCAATGACACAAAGAGAGAATGATTCCATATTTGTGGTGAGGGATAGATTTTAAAAGATGGAACATTTCATTCCATGTCATAAGACCAGTGATTTTTTTCTTGTTGCAGAGTTGTTTTTTAGAGAGGTGGTGAGACTACATGGTCTACCAAAGAGTATAGTTTTAGACAGAGATACCAAATTTGTTAGTTATTTTTGGAGGACATTATGGAAGAAACTAAAGATAGATTTGAAGTTCATTTCTGCACACCATCCATAGACTGATGGACAAACAAAGGTAGTGAATAGGAGTTTGGGTAACCTGCTAAGACGCTTGGTTGGAGATAGGCCCAAGGGATGGGATTTGATTATACCATAGGTAGAATTTGCTTACAACAATTCTTTCAATAGGAGCACTGGTAAATCACCATTCCAGATTGTATATGGGAGTAATCTCATAATTTCTTTTGAACTGAGAAAGATGGATAAGGGGGAGAAGAGTAGTGTTGAGGCTGAAGATTTTGCTGAGCACCTGAAGAATTTGCACGAAGAGGTGAAGAAACATATGAATAAGATGAACTCACAATATAAGGCTCGAGCAGATTAGAAAAGGAGGAATAAGGAGTTCGAGATAGGAGATGAAGACATGGTTCATTTGCGAAGGGAAAGGTTTCCAGTCGGTACATACAACAAGTTAATGATGAAGAAGTTTGGACCATGCAAGATCCCGAAGAGGCATGATTTAGGAAATGCTTATGAGGTAGAGGTGCCTAGTGGAATAAACATTTCTCCTGTGTTCAACATTACTGATTTGATAGAGTATCATGAAGGTGATATAGAGTGGGGGTCGATAAATGAACAGTTAAAACTTTCAGCACCTACTTCAGAGAAGGAAGAGATAGAAGAAATCCTAGATAGCCGTGTGGGTAGAAGCACAAGAAACATGCAATATGCAGAGTACTTGGTGAAATGGAGAGGAAGGCCTACTGAAGATTCATCATGGTTATTTGAGGCTGAGGTTGACCATCTTGGTTTCCCTCTAACTCTTGAGAAGTGACAGGGTCACTTTTAAAATTACCCAAGGTGTCTAATGTAGGAGCATCCAATGGTGTGAGGAAATCTTGCATCACCCAAAAAAATTGTTTTATTCATTTTTTTTGAGTCCCATGCTGGAACTTAAGGGGTGTAAGACAATCAGGCGTCAAAAATAGAAAAAATGGGGCACTTAATATTTTTAGTAAGTCTTCCTAAACGAGCTCGTATGGACGTGGAAATTTACCCCAAGGATCAGAGCTGAAAAACATTTCCAATCGCGAAAGAATCACCTCAATACCCTACACGGTATGGGAGAAATTAAAGTTTCTATCTAGAGAAATTTCTCCAATGTAGTTTCAAATTCAGATATAAAACTTTAGAGGCCCTGAAACAGGTCAAAAAGTTATCGAAATGGCCTACGATCAATTTGTGCATTGTAGAGCTCATCAAGAGATTTCAAACGATATGCAATAATAGCAAAACAAACACTTGGATCAAAAGTTATGGCCTTGTGAAGTTTGTCCTCTAAAAAGTGAATTTCATAAAAAATTCTTCCTAGGCTAGAAATCAAATAGCGAGACTTTTGGTGTTGAAACAAAAAGAGGAAATTTGATCTTTCTTGAACATTCTAGGGTATTTATTGGGGAAAATAAAAAAGGGCGTTAAGTGGGGGTTGTAGAAGGTGGCCCTGATAGTGTAGATTGTGGCTCCGAATAATAGATTTTCTTTTCAGAGTTGAGTTTTTTTGTAATGAATCAAGCCCATGAGGCTGTAGCATGTAAGCTTTGAATCTGTTATTTCATTTTCTGAAAAATAATTGAAAGAATCATTTTTCTATCTCTCATCTTTTGTGTTGGTATCTGTTGTGATTTTTGTGGGTTTTGGGCGGTGTGGCCCTCATCAAGTGGTATTAGAGCAGAAGTTCTTGAGCCTCTAACATAGCACTGAACATGAGGTAGTTGCAGCAGGATTTGTAAGTGTGGGTTGAGTTCAAGATGCCTCCTAAAATTTCTCAGTATGGCAGAGGTAGAGGCCGAGGTCATGGAGGAAGAGATCCACCAAGACTTGAAATTAGAGCCCTTATAAGGCAATTAGAAACCTTGCAACAAGAGGTTCAAAGAAGAGATGTGCAACAAGATAGAGATGATAGTGAAGATGAGATGGAAAAGGATATGGAAGAGGAAGAGTAGGATCCAATGGATCCTGGAGAAAGAAGATTGCTACGAGTGATCTCAAGCATTGAGAAGAGACCTAAAATGGTGGTTTCAACTTATAGTGAAAATCTAAATCCTGAAGAATTGATTGATTGGATCAATGACATGGAGGAATTTTTTGAATTTGAGGAGATTGAAGATCCTCAGAGAGTGAGTTTTGCAAAGAAAAAATTGAAAGGTCATGCTAGTATATATAGGAAAGAGGTCCAGTTAGAAAGAGGAAAACAAGGGAAAGATAAAACTTCCAGATGGGACAAAATGGTGTCAAAATTGAAGAAAAAATTTACTCCAGTCGATTAGAAATTGGAGCTACTGAAGAAGATGCAAAGCTTGAGGCAAGGGACAAGGACGGTGAAAGAATACATAGAGGAATTTCACAAGGTCCTAATTTGGACAAGACATTCTGAGGTGAGTAAAGAGAAAGTTGCTCGTTATATTAATGGGTTGAAGCCAAGCATACAGGAAGAATTGGCACTGGTAAGAATGACCACTACTGAGGATGCTTATCAATTTTCTCTAAAGGTTGAAGAACGACTAAACAAGAGGTTTGAGAACAAACAATGAGGTGGAGGCCCTGGACGAAAGATCAGTGGACGGTCATATGGAGGTCAAAATGAAGATCAAAAGAAGGGTAAAGGCTCTAGTAGCAACCAGAACCAGAAAGGAGATAACACCTACCATCCTTGTGATCAAAATAATGGAGACCAAAGAGGAAGAGGAAGATTCTGATGAGGACCGGGAAGAGGAGGCTTCCGTGGAACCTATTTCCAGTGTGGAGAAGGACATAGAGCCTATGAGTGTCCTCAACATCAAGGAAGGACATATAGAAGACCTGAGGGTAATGCACGAGTTAAACATGTAGATGAAGATGCTGAGTCTTCACATTCTGAGGATCCAAAAAGAGGAGAGGTTCTTGTTACCAAAAAATCCTTGCTGAATGAGGAGAAGGAACCAACTCAAAGGAAGAATTTATTTCGCACCAGATGTAAGTGTGAAGGTAAAGTTTGCAATGTTATTATTGATGGAGGTAGTATTGATAACCTTGTTTCAAAAGAAATGGTTAGTAAGTTGCGGTTGGAGAGAAGAATGCATCCAAACCCATACCGAATTGCTTGGTTGTAGAAGGACCATAAAGCCTTGGTAAATGAACAATGCCTGTTAAAGTTCAATATTGGAAATTACCATGATGAGGTATAGTGTGATATTATGCCTATGGATGTTTGTCATATGTTGTTAGGTAGACTGTGGCAGTTTGATAGATGAGCAATACATGATGTACATGCCAACACCTATTATTTGAGAAAGGATGGGGTTCATCATAAGTTGAAGCCCTTGAAGAGGCTAAAGAAAAGGTGTGCAGTAATGCAAGAATTTGTTTGGGTGATGGAATAAAGTTCCTAGAAGGTATGAAGCATGAGCATATGTGTTTTTCATTGATTCCTAGAGTTGATAAAGAAGATAGCACTGAGGTAACTATAGAGGTTTCGGATTTGTTGAGTGAGTTTCAAGATATTATTTTTGATAATGTACCTGAAGGTTTTCCTTCCATAAGAAAGATTAGTCATCAAATGGACCTGATTGCTGGAGCCAACTTTTTGAATAAAGTAGCTCATTGCATGACTCCAACAAAGAGTGAATAGTTGAATAGGCAAGTGCAAGAGTTGTTGTGGAAGGGATTGATCAAAGAGAGTTTGAGTCCATGTGCAGTACCTATAGTACTAGCACCAAAGAAGGATGGGGAATGGATGATGTGTTCAAATTCTAGAGCCATCAACAAGATCACCATCAAGTATAGATTTCCCTTGCCAAGAATGGATGACATTATGGATTGTTTGAGTGGAGTTGAGTACTTCACGAAGATAGATTTGTAGAGCAGATGTCACCAAATCCGAATTAGAGAAGGAGATGAATGGAAGACAACCTTTAAAACCAAGGGGGGCTTGTATGAGTGGCTAGTCATGCCTTTTGGGGTAACCAATGCACTGAGCACATTTATGCAGCTTATGGATGAGGTTTTGAAAGAATTTTTAGGAAAATTTGTTATTGTTTATTTAGATGATATTTTTATTTTCAGTAAGACATTGGAGGAGAACTTGATGCATATCCAAAGAGTTTTTGAGAAGCTAAAGGAGGAGAAGCTGTTGATTAATTTTAAGAAATGTAGTTTTGTGAAGAGAGAGTTGGTGTATTTGGGATTTGTTTTCTCAGTAGAGGGTCTTAAAATGGATCTAGAGAAGGTGAGAGCTATCATTGAATGGCCTACCCCAAGGAGTGTTATAGAGGTAAGATCATTTCATGGTCTAGCAAGTTTTTACAGAAAGTTTATTAAGAATTTAAGTAGTATTTGTGCACCTCTAATTGAAGTGATGAGAGGGGATAGAAAAGAGTTTAAGCGGACCACAAGAGTAGCCAAAAGTTTTGATATGTTGAAGAAGAAAGTTACAGAGCAACCTATTTTGGACCTTCCAGATTTCAATAATTTCTTTTAGGTAGATTGTGATGCTAGTGGCACTGCCATAGGAGCTGTTTTGAGTCAAGAAGGTAATCCTATTGCCTATTTTAGTGAGAAGTTAAATGATGCTAAGAAGAAATATTTTTTCTATGATCAAGAGTTTTATGCTATAGTTCAAGCTTTGAAGAAATGGAGACACTATTTGTTTCCAAAAGAATTTGTTTTATATACTAATCACTAGGCTCTACAATATCTCAATAGTCAAGGAAATTTGAATCAGAGACACTTAAAATGGGTTGAGTTTTTGAAGAGTTATACTTTTGTTTTGAAGCATAGGAGTGGAAGGTCAAACAGAGTTGCAGATGCCTTGAGTAGAAGGAATTTTTTTTTGATAGAAATGAATATAGAGGTTGTTGGGTTCAATGAAATCAAGAGTTTGTATCCTGAAGATCAAAACTTTGCAGAAGTTTGGAAAGCTTGTTTGGAACCTATTACATTAGATAGGATGAGACGGTTGGATTTTTTAATCCAAGATGGGATGTTGTTTAAAGGAAGCCAATTGTGCATTCAAAGGAGTTCTATGAGAGAGAATCTAATCAAGGAGAAACATAGTGGAGGATTAGCTGGACATTTTGGTCGAGATAAGACCATTTCTCTTGTCAGTGAGAATTGTTATTGGCCATAGTTACAAAAAGATGTGAAGAAGTTTGTACAAAGTTGTAGAGTATGTTAGATGGTGAAAGGAACAAGTCAGAATACTGGATTGTATCAGCCATTACCTGTACCTAAGAGGCCATGGGAGCATATTAGCATGGATTTTGTTCTTGGATTTCCAAGGACACAGAGAGGGCATGATTCCATATTTGTGGTGGTGGATAGATTTTCAAAGATGGCACATTTCATTCCGTGTCATAAGACCAGTGATGTTCTTGTTGTAGAGTTATTTTTCAGAGAGGTGGTGAGACTACGTGGTCTACCAAAGAGTATAGTTTCAGATAGAGATACCAAATTTGTTGGCTATTTATGGAGAACATTATGGAAGAAGTTGTAGATAGATTTGAAGTTTAGTTTTGTACACCATCCACAAACTAATAGACATACAAATATGGTGAATAGGAGTTTTGGTAACCTGCTAAGATGCTTAGTTGGAGATAAGCCCAAGGGATGGGATTTGATTATACCACAGGTGGAATTTGCTTACAACAATTCTATCAATAGGAGTACTGGTAAATCACCATTCCAGATTGTATATTGGAGTAATCCTAGAACTACTTCTGAACTGAGAAAGATGGATAAGGGGGAGAAGAGTAGTGCTGAGGCTGAAGATTTTGCTGAGCACCTAAAGAATTTTCACTAATAGGTGAAGAAACATATCAATAAGATGAACTCAAAATATAAGGATCAGGCAGATCAAAAAAGGAGGCATAAGGAGTTCAAGATAGGGGATGAAGTCATGACTCATTTGCGAAAGGAAAGGTTTCTAGTTGGTACATACAAAAAGTTAAAGATGAAGAAGTTTGGACCATGCAAGATCCTAAAGAAGCATTATTTAGGAAATGCTTATGAGGTAGAGTTTCCTAGTGGAATAAAAATTTCTCCTATGTTCAACATTGCTGATTTGATAGAGTATCATGGAGGTGATATAGCAGGGGGGCAATAAATGAACAATTGAAACTTTCAACACCTACTTCAAAGAAGGATGAGATAGAATAAATCTTGGATAGTCGTGTGGGTAGAAGCACAAGAAATAGACAATATGCAGAGTACTTGGTGAAATGGAGAGGAAGGCTTGTTGAAGATTCATCATGGTTATCTGAGGCTGAGGTTAACTGTCTTTGTTTCTCTCTAACTCCTGAGAAGTGACAGGGTCACTTTTCAAATTACCCTGGGTGTTTGATGTAGGAGCATCCAACGGTGTAGGGAAATCTTGCATCATCCAAAAAAAATGTTTTCTTTACTTTTATTTAGTTGTTTTGAGTCCTATGATGGCACTTATGGGGGTGTAAGACAATTAGGTGTCAAAAATAGCAAAAAATAGGCACTTACAATTTTTAGTACGTCGGCCTAAACGAGATCGTATGGACATGAAAATTTACCCTAAGGAGTAGAGCTGAAAAAAATTTCCAGTTGCAAAAGAATCACCTCAATACCCTACATGGTTTGGGAGAAATTAAAGTTTTTGTCTCGAGAAATTTCTCCAATGCAGCTTCAAATTTAGATATAAAAATCTAGAGCCCCCGAAACAGGTCAAAAAGTGGACGAACCAACCTATGGTCAAATTTTGTGTTGTAGAGCTCATCAAGAGCTTTCCAATGATATGGAATAATAATAAATTGGACTTCCAGATCAAAAATTATGGCCTTGCGAAGTTGGTTGTCTAAAAAGTGAATTTCATAAAAATTTCTTCCTAGGCCAAAAATCAAACGGCAGGACTTTTGGTGCCAAAAAAAAGGGGGAAATTTGATCTTTCTAGAACATTATAGGGCGGTTATTGGGGAAAATAAAAAGAGGGTTAAGTGGGGGTTGTAGAAGGTGGCCCTGATAGTGCATATTGTGGCTCTGAATAGTAGATTTTCTTTTCAGAGTTGAATTTTGTTGTAATGAATCAAGCCCATGAGGTTGTAGCATGTAAGCTTTGAATCTATAATTTTATTTTCTGAAAATAATTGATAATGAGTCATTTTCTATCTCATATCTTCTATGTTGGCATCTATTGTTGTGATTTGCGTGGGTTTTGGGCAGTGTGTCCCTCATCAAGTGGTATCAGAGTAGGAGTTCTTGAGCCTATAACAGAGCGCCGAACATGAGGTAGTTGCAGTAGGACCTGTGAGTGTGGGTTGAGTTCAAGATGCCTCGAAAAATTGCCCAGTATGGTAGAGGTAGAGGCCAAGGTCATGGAGGAAGAGATCCACCAAGAGATGAAATCAAAGCCCTTATAAGACAACTAGAAACCTTGCAAAAAGAGGTTTGAAGAAGAGATGTGCAACGAGATAGAGATGATAGTGGAGATGAAATGAAAGAGGAAATGGAAGAGGAAGAGGAGGATCCAATGGATCCTGGAGAAAGAAGATTGTTGAAAGCGATCTCAAGCATTGGGAAGACACCTAAAATGGAGGTTTCAACTTTTAGTTGAAATCTGAATCACGAAGAATTGATTGATTGGATTAATGACATGGAGGAATTTTTCGACTTTGAGGAGATTGAATATCCTCACAGAGTGAGGTTTGCAGAGACAATATTGAAGGGTCACGCTAGTGTATGGTGGAAAGAGGTCAAGTTACAAAGAGAAAGACAAGGGAAAGATAAAATTTCCAGATCGGATAGAATGGTATCAAAATTGAAGAAACAATTATTCCAATCAATTACGAATTCGAGTTGCTCAAGAAGATGCAAAGCTTTAGGCAAGGGACAAGGATAGTGAAAGAATACATAGGGAAATTTCACAAGGTCCTAATTTGGACAGGACATTTTGAGGTGAATAAAGAGAAAGTTACTTGTTATATTAATGGGTTGAAGCCAAGCATACAAGAAGAATTGACACTTGTACAAATGACCACTATTGAGGATGTTTATTAGTTTTCTCTAAAGGTTGAAGAACGACTGAACAAGAGGTTTGAGAACAAACAATGAGGTGGAGGCCGTGGAGGAAAGATCGATGGACGGTCATATGGAGGTCAAAATGAAGATGAAAAGAAGGGTGAAGGCTCTAGTAGCAGCCAAAACAAGAAAAGAGATAACACCTACGATCCTTGTGATTAGAATAATGGAGACCAAAGAGGAAGAGGAAGATCTGGATGAGGACCGAGAAGATGAGGCTTTTGTGGAACCTGTTTCCAGTTTGGACAAGAAGGACATAGAGCCTATGAGTGTCCTCAACATCAAGGAAGGACAAATACACAAACTGAGGGTAATGCACAAGTTACACATGTAGATGAAGATGCTGAGTCTTCACATTCTGAGGATGTAGAAAGATGAGAAGTTCTTGTTAACAAAAGAGCCTTGCTGAATGAGGAGAAGGAACTAACTCAAAGGAAGAATTTTTTCACACTAGATGTAAGTGTGAACGTAAAGTTTGTAATGTTATTATTGATGGAGGTAGTATTGATAACCTTGTTTCAGAAGAAATGGTTAGTAAGTTGTAGTTGGAGAGAAGGCATCTGAACCCATACCGGATTAATTGGTTTCAGAAGGACCATAAAGCCTTGGTAAATGAACAATGTCTAGTAAAGTTCAAGATTGAAAATTACTATGATGAGGTATTGTGTGACATTATTCGTATGGATGTTTGTCATATGTTGTTAGGTAGACTGTGGCAGTTTGATCAGCGAGGAGTACATGATGGACATGCCAACACCTATTCTTTGAGAAAGGATGGGGTTCATCATAAGTTGAAGCCCTTTAAAGAGGTAGAAGAAAAGGTATGTAGTAATGCAAGAATTTATTTGGTTGATGGAAGCAAGTTCCTAGAAGGTATGAAGCATGAACATATGTGTTTTGCATTGATTCCTAGAGTTTATAAAGAAGATAACACTGATGTACCTGTAGAGGTTTCAGATTTGTTGAGTGAGTTTCAAGCTATCATTTTTGATAATATACCTAAAGGTTTGCCTCCCATAAAAGATTAGTCATCAAATGGAACTGATTCCTAGATCTAGTTTTCTGAATAAGGCAGCTCATCGTATGACTCGAGCAGAGAGTGAAGAGTTGAATAACAAGTGCAAGAGTTGTGCGGAAGGGATTGAACAGAGATAGTTTGAATCCATGTGAAGTACCTGCAATACTAGCACCAAAGAAGGATGGTGAATGGCGGATGTGTATAGATTCTAGAGCCATCAACAAGATCACCATCAAGTATAGATTTCCCTTGCCAAGAATGGATGACATTATGGATTGTTTGAGTGGAGCTGAGTAATTCACAAAGATAGATTTGAAGAGTGGATATCACCAAATCTGAATTAGAGAAGGAGATGAATGGAAGACAACCTTTAAAACCAAGGAGGGCTTGTACGAGTGGCTAGTCATGCCTTTTGAGCTAACCAATGCACTGAGCATATTTATGCGACTTATGAATGAGGTATTGAAAAAATGTTTAGGAATTTTTTTTATTGTTTATTTGAATGATATTTTGATTTTTAGTAAGACATTGGAGGAGCACTTGATGCATATCCAAAGAGTTTTTGAGAAGCTAAAGGAGGAGAAGCTGTTAATTAATTTAAAGAAATGTAGTTTTGTGAAGAGAGAGTTGGTGTATCTGGGATTTGCTGTATCAGTGGAGGGTCTTAAAATGGATATAGAGAAGGTGAGAGCTATCATTGAATGGCCTACCCCAAGGAGTGTTATAGAGGTAAGATCATTTCATGGTCTAGCAAGTTTTTACAGAAAGTTTATTAAGAATTTTAGTAGTATTTGTGCACCTCTAATTGAAGTGATGAGAGGGGATAGAAAAGAGTTTAAGTGGACCACAAGAGTAGCCAAAAGTTTTGATATGTTGAAGAAGAAAGTTACAGAGCAACCTGTTTTGGCCCTTCTAGATTTCAATAAGGTCTTTCAGGTAGATTGTGATGCTAGTGGCACTGCCATAGGAGCTGTTTTGAGTCAAGAAGGTAATCCTATTGCCTATTTTAGTGAGAAGTTAAATGATGCTAAGAAGAAATATTTTGTCTATGATCAAGAGTTTTATGCTATAGTTCAAGCTTTGAAGAAATGGAGACACTATTTGTTTCCAAAAGAATTTGTTTTATATACTAATCACTAGGCTCTACAATATCTCAATAGTCAAGGAAATTTGAATCAGAGACACTTAAAATGGGTTGAGTTTTTGAAGAGTTATACTTTTGTTTTGAAGCATAGGAGTGGAAGGTCAAACAGAGTTGCAGATGCCTTGAGTAGAAGGATTTTTTTTTTGATAGAAATGAATATAGAGGTTGTTGGGTTCAATGAACTCAAGAGTTTGTATCCTAAAGATCAAAACTTTGCAAAAGTTTGGAAAGCTTGTTTGGAACCTATTACATTAGATAGGATGAGACGGTTGGATTTTTTAATCCAAGATGGGATGTTGTTTAAAGGAAGCCAATTGTGCATTCAAAGGAGTTCTATGAGAGAGAATCTAATCAAGGAGAAACATAGTGGAGGATTGGCTAGACATTTTGGTCGAGATAAGACCATTTCTCTTGTCAGTGAGAATTGTTATTGGCCACAGTTACAAAAAGATGTGAAGAAGTTTGTACAAAGTTGTAGAGTATGTCAGATGGTGAAAGGAACAAGTCAGAATACTAGATTGTATCAGCCATTACCTATACCTAAGAGGCCATGGGAGCATATTAGCATGGATTTTGTTCTTGGATTGCCAAGGACACAAAGAGGGCATGATTCCATATTTGTGGTGGTGGATAGATTTTCAAAGATGAAACATTTCATTCTGTGTCATAAGACCAGTGATGTTCTTGTTGTAGAGTTATTTTTCAGAGAGGTGGTGAGACTACATGATCTACCAAAGAGTATAGTTTCAGATAGAGATACAAAATTTGTTGGTTATTTATGGAGGACATTATGGAAGAAGTTGAAGATAGATTTGAAGTTCAGTTTTGCACACCATCCACAGACTGATGGGAAAACAAAGGTGGTGAACATGATTTTGGGTAACTTGCTAATATGCTTAGTTGGAGATAAGCCCAAGGGATGGGATTCAATTATACCACAGGAGAAATTTGCTTACAACAATTTTGTCAATAGGAGCACTGGTAAATCACCATTCCTGATTGTATATGAGAGTAATCCTAGAACTACTTCTGAACTGAGAAAGATGGATAAGGGGGAGAAGAGTAGTGCTGAGGCTGAAGATTTTGCTGAGCACCTGAAGAATTTAAACGAAGAGGTGAAGAAACATATCAATAAGATGAACTCACAATATAAGGCTGAGGTAGATCAAAAAAGGAGGCATAAGGAGTTCAAGATAGGAGATTAAGTCATGGTTCTTTTGCGAAAGGAAAGGTTTCTAGTTGGTACATACAAAAAGTTAATGATGAAGAAGTTTGGACCATGCAAGATCATGAAGAAGCATGATTTAGGAAATGCTTATGAGGTAGATTTTCCTAGTGGAATAAACATTTCTCATGTGTTCAACATTGCTGATTTGATAGAGTATCATGAAGGTGATACAAAGGGGGGGGCCATAAATGAACAGTTGAAAATTCCAACACCTACTTCAGAGAAGGAAGAGATAGAAGAAATCCTGGACAACTGTGTGGGTAGAAGCACAAGAAACAAACAATATGTAGAGTACTTGGTGAAATGGAGAGGAAGGCCTGCTGAAGATTCATCATGGTTATCTAAGGTTGAGGTTAACCGTCTTGGTTTCCCTCTAACTCCTGAGAAGTGACAGGGTCACTTTTCAAATTACCCCAGGGGTGTTTGATGTAGGAGCATCCAACAGTGTAGGGAAATCTTGTATCACCCCAAAAAAAGTTTTCTTTATTTTTCTTTAGTTGTTTTGAGTCCCATGATGGCACTTAAGGGGTGTAAGATAGTTAGGCATCAAAAATAGAGAAAATTGGGCACTTACTATTTTTAGTAAGTAGGACTAAACGAGATCGTATGGACATGAAAATTTATCCTAAGGAGCAGAGCTGAATTTTTTTTTTGGTCACGAAAGAATCACCTCAATACCCTACATGGTTTGGGAGAAATTAAAGTTTCAGTCCCGAGAAATTTCTCCAATACAACTTCAAATTCAGATATAAAACTTTAGAGGCCCTGAAATAGGTCAATAAGTGGCCGAACCGGCCTACATTCAAATTTTGCATTGTAGAGCTCGTTAAGAGCTTTCCAACGATATACAATAATAGCAAATCAGAAACTCAGATCAAAAGTTATGGCCCCGCAAAGTTGGTCCTCTAAAAAGTGAATTTCATAAAAAAATCTTCCTAGGCCAGAAATCAAACAATGAGACTTTTGGTGCCAAAAAAAAGGGGAAATTTGATCTTTCTAGAACATTCTAGGGCGGTTATTGGGGAAAATAAAAAGGGGGTTAAGTGGGGGTTGTAGAAGGTGGCCCTGATAGTGCAGATTGTGGCTCTGAATAGTAGATTTTCTTTTTAGAGTTGAATTTTGTTGTAATGAATCAAGCCCATGAGGCTGTAGCATGTAAGCTTTGAATCTATAATTTCATTTTCTAAAAATAATTGAAAGTGAGTCATTTTTCTATCTCGCATCTTTTGTGTTGCTATTTGTTGTGATTTCCGTGTGTTTTGGGTGGTGTGGCCCTCATCAATTAAGGCAAGATTAATTGACCAAGTGACAGACTTGAATTGATTTGATAAAGTTTGATTGATATGATTAACCGATGTGATGACACCTAGTTTCAGGAAAGACATATCCTGTTTAAGGCAAGGAACACATCTGATAAAGTTGACTGATTGACCATTGTTGATAAAGCACCTAACTACAAGAAAGACATATCCTACTTAAGGTGAATGACCACATTGACTAAAGACAAAGTCTAATCTCAGGAAGGATGCATCCTGATAAAAGACAAGAGACAAGACTAAATGAGACAAATGATATAATGCCCCATTTCGATATAAGTCGACCAATGATCTGATAGGAGAATTGATTGATTGTAGATTAAATATTTGCTGGATAAGTTGGCATGTTGATTCATGATTTGGTTTGAATAATGATTGCTTGCAGACAAGGAACAAAACCTAACTCAACAAACCCTAAAGGATTGACTTAGGGCCTCGAGGACTCATTGATTGATGGCCTTGCCTACATTATACATGCAAAGACCTTGTAGTTCAACATGACTTGAACTTATTGTACTTGACAAAGGACCAAACCTAAAAGGACTGACCTAATGTCTTGGGGCTCCATTGAAGATGAGCCTTGCCTACGTAGAAAATGTGCAAAGACAACATAGTTCGACCATTCTAGCACAAACCGACTCAGACTCAGACTCAGACTCAAACTCATACTCTGTTTTTGGAATTTTTGATGTTTTGAATTTTTTTTCGATTTCGATGTTTTCTGATTTTTTTGGATTTTTTATGTTTTATGTTTTTATTGGATTTTGATGATTTATGATTTTTTTTGGATTTTGATGATTTTATGATTTTTTTTGTATTTTGAAGTTTATGATTTTTGGATTTTGAAGTTTTATGGTTTTGGATTTTGAAATTTTATGATTTTTATGATTTTGATGTTTTTATGATTTTTGGATTTTGATGTTTTATGATTTTTTTGGATTTTGATGTTTTATGATTTTTTTGGATTTTTGATGGTTTTTATGATTTTTTTGGATTTTGATGTTTTAAAAGGATGATACCATGCATCGGATCCCATGAAGACGTAAGTCAAGGAATTTCCCAGAGTGAGGTATATGACCAACTTATTATGCACGAGGGGAAGTAGCAGACAAATGCACAGGATGATCATGAAGGCAAATGATACTAAATGTTGGTGGTTCTCAGGCCATGAGAAGGATGACAAAGATTTATTATGGACACATGATATTTTGAATGGATGGTAACCATAAGGATCGTGACAAATGCATGTGAAAGATATCCACAATCAACCAAGCAGGCATGCACAAGGATCCAAGGAGAAACATGATCTTGCCCCTAGTCAAGCTGAAAATCAATTGATAGGTGATGATGATGATGACAACATTGTTTGATATGGGAAGGACACATCTCAAAAAAACACGAGGATTGGGAAAGACATGTCCCATAGATGATAATATAACTAAAGGATCAAGGTCTACAGGAAGGCTAGGAACAAAGCCAAGGAATGTTTTGGATGATGCGCTAGGTTGCATAACAAGATTGTATGGATTAGGCTTGTTGCATTTGGAATAACCAACCTTAGGACTAGATGGATTATGAAGGGAATTTGGATAAGTGGATTAGAATCCTTAAACCAATGACAAGGGAAAACCAATTCCAATGATAGGTAAGAAAGGATAATTGATTGATTTTGGTAAACGATAGGTAAGAAAGGATAATTGATTGATTTTGGTAAACGATAGGAGACATGAGGATTATTGGCTAGAAGAATTATCATATGATCTCCAAGAACTACGTCGCATAGGAATAATTTTTTTTCTCTGAGGTATGGGTTTAGATAAATTCTATGAAGGCAATGACATGATATTTTTATGGATAGTGTATGACCAAAGGGTAGACATGTCAAAAGTCTTCCCAAAACATGATTTATGTTTGTTCCCCATTTCTTATAAACAAAGATCAAGATAGGTGGAAAAATGGATGGAAATGATATGGATTAGATGGATAGATGAAAATGTCATGAGAAAGGCATGGGAAATGAGACAACTTTCCCCCAAGTGTAATGGTCCACATAGATAATTGCTCTTACACATGACACCCGTTTTCCATGTTTTCATCATGGTACTTATCAAAAGCGCCATAAAAATGGTTCTCACTATTGGATAAAATTTTTCTCTTTACTTTTTATTTATTTCTTTATTTCTTTTCTTTTTCTTTTTTTTTATGATGTCACACAAGATGCCTGTTTTCCAGGTTTTCATCAAGGTGACAATTTTTTTATTTTTTATATCAACTTGATGTTCTGGATGATCGTTGATTGTTTTGAATCCTCTGATGGTGTTGATGTAGATACTGGTGTCATGATATGCCAATAGTGACCTTTATGGAGTAGTTATCTTGTCAGGATCATAGCATTTGTGTACAATTGATCGATGGCATTGTGATCCTTTATGATACTAGGTTTGGCCTTATCGAAATACGCACATCGTGATAGAGTTCCATATGAGTCCTTATGATAAAGAGTTTCTGCCAAGATGCGATGAATTTGTGAAGTAGGATTATGATGGATGATGGTAGGTGTGGATGGATTATTTGGAATTTTGGATGTAGTAATTTTTATTTTCCAAATTTGGTATGGTGGATGATGGAGTTTAGAATTTTGATTGGGATAGTGTTTGGAACCAACACTTTTATATGCCTTGCATGATGACCATTTTGAAGGAGGTGGACATTCTTTATATGTGGGAGACCTCTTTTCTTGTGGCTCCACATTTTGATTGGATATTGGAATTGAAATTTTTCTTTACTCGATCCATTTTCTTTGGGACCCATTTTAACTTTATTTGCCCACTTGGATTTTTGCATTCAATGGCCTTTGATACTTGATTTTGAGTTTTAGACTTGTAAGAATTTTGTTTTTGTTGGTTCCAATTGATTGGATTGATTATGTTGGAATGATGGTTTATGGTGTGGATGGAAGGAGTGTTGGCAGCAATCTTATGACAAGGACTACTTATGGCCCCCATTTTTATGTTTGTATTGGATTAAGTTTCCCCTAATATCATGGAGGTATCACTAACATCATTTGATTTTTTGATTGAAGAATAACCAAGACCTTGATGTATAGGATTTACATGAAATTGTACCAGTTCTAGAATGCCTTGCTCATGTAGGCCTAGTCCTTTTCCTTGATACTATATACTTTGACAGATTCTATTTGCGATGGGGTATTTGTTGTTTTGAAAGAAAGATGCTAACCCCTCATTGTGTATGTGGAAATTGTTGCTTAGAATTTTCTCCTCTACAAGAAAGCTTGCTTTGACAAAGGTGGATGATCCTAATTGATATGATATTTTTGGCTTTATCATTCATCATGCTTGTTTCTTCTTGATCATTTGGGATGCCAATTTGATCCATGGTATATTTTCTATCTTCTTCTTTGACTTGATCAATGGTAGCTTCTTTATGTTCTCTTTGATCCATAGTAACTTTTTTATGTTCTTTGACTTGACCAATAGTAGCTTCTTTATGCTCTTCTTTGATGTTATCCATATCATTCATTTGATTATCTATATGTCCAAAGGAGGCAAGTGTCTCATCTTGGGAAATGGAGGTGTTTGGATTTTGGATAGGACCAACTTCAACTATTTGACAATGAATGGTAAAAGGTCAATGAGAGGATAATTTTGGATTTCTTGTTCAATGGTAGGATTTTAATCAAGGATAGGTTTATCTTGGATGATATGATTGTGAATGAGATCTTGATTAGAGATTTTATTAACTTGTATATCAAGAGCATCTGTAGGTGATTTTGGGTAACTTGATCTAGATTTGTCATGGAGTTTAATTCATTATGCTTTGGTCTTTTCTTTGGATGTATATACCAAGGTTTAAGTAATGGAATGTGATTTTGGGTAATGGTAGGATTTTATTTGATAGACTCAAGATTTTGACATGGAAATAATGGAGTTTCAATATCAAGATATTTTTGGTATTGGTAAGTGATGGAGGACATGATGGTGAAAAATGGTTGGATGGTGTAGGATTAGCAATGTGACTGAATCACCTAACTTTGTTTTCATTTAGGCTTCGAACAAGTTCCTTTGCTAGTTGTCCTTGGAGAGAATTAATTAATGTGATTTTATTGGATGGTATTGTAGTTTGGGATGGAGTGGATGATGTATTAGTGGATGATGACTTATGATAAGATGTGGAGGATTATAATAGACTAGTGGAAGGTTGGTTTCCCTTGTCAAGGTTAGGATAAGGATTATTAATGGAAGTTTGTTGCGGATTAATGATATGGATTATGTTAACTAGTTCTTGATAGGGAGGGTAGATGGATGGAGGAAAAGATCTTATGGATTGTTGCTAGGATGTATAGATGGATGGTTGGCTTAGGACTATGGGTGATTGGTATTGACGATTGAGGATGGATTGGTATTCAACTTGACTACGAAGAAGATCAAGGTAAATTGAAGACATGGTCATGATTTCAAATTAGGATGGATAAGGAAAACTTAGTGAGGACCAAATAAAACTTGTGACCTTTGGATGATAATGCAAGGTGACAAAGCAAAATGAATATGAAACTAAACTATGTTTTTGGATTTTTTTGGATTTTAGGATATGAGGATGAAAATGATAATGCACCTAAAACTAAAGGTTGGGAAGCAATGATGATAATGACCAAAGGATATGGTATGATAATGAAGCTAAAGTGAGACTAAGGGATGTCAAATGATACTAAGGATGTGGACCTCAAGATTTAAGATAAAGGATACTAACCAATCTATGTTGATCCAAGATGGGAATGCAAGATGATATGAGATTAAGCTATGTTTTTGTGATTTTTTTTGATATAATGATGCAAGATGACCATGAAAGGATAATGATGACTCTAGGCTAAGGATGAAGCTAAATGAGACCAATGGATGCCAAATGGTACCAAAGGGAGACTAATTAGTGATCAAGGATACTGATATGGAGGTTAGATAATGCTAAATCAATGACCAAAGGTTATGATACAACTAAGTCTAAGATGAGATTGAGCTATATTTTTTGTGTTTTTGGGATATATAAAAATGCAAAATGATAATGCAATCTAAGTCCAAGACCAAGGAATGATAAGATGATAAATGATGTTATGATCAAAGGATATGGTATGAAGCTAAATGATACTAGAAAGATGATACTAAGGATTTGAACCTTAAGATTGTCCAAGATAACAAACCCAAATGTCATTGACCTTTGTGATGACCAAGATGATAGTTTTGATTAGGTGAGTCTAAACTAGGACACAAGTTTGAGACTCAAGTTTGACCAAGATGATAATGAAAAAGGTTGATAAATTAAAATGATGAAGGTCAATGACAAGTTGGATAGGCAACCATGGGTTGTCCAAAGGCTTGGTAGGTCTCCTATGTCTAAAATATAAAAGGTATATGCAACCTAAGTTCTAGGATTAATTATGCAAGGAAAAGGTGACCTAAGGGGCAATCTAAAATGTAATGCAATCCTAAATGAGAATGATGGAATGAACTGGTAAAACTCTGAAATTCTAATGTTTAGATAACAAGATCTCTTTCAAGATGAATTGGTTCAATTTTGGAAAATGATTTTTGAAATTTTGGTAATCAGGCAGTTGTAGCTCTGTTTCAAGTAGTTGTGGTTCACAAAATGTTGATTTTGCATTTTTGATGTTTTGACCTAGTTTTCAAATGGATTTTTGACTGGTTTTGATGATATTTTGTGAGATGAAGTTTGGAAAACACAAAAAACATTCACAAACACTTGTTTTGGTCTGATTTTGAGTGTGAAAATGTTTTATTTGAAGATGAAAACACTCATAGGCAATATGCACAATCATAGGGTTGGCAAGGAAACCACTTGTTGATATCCCCAACCACTGAAACAAAGTGAACAACTAGAGATTTGGTGACACTGGCTCCCCCCTTTCATGACACTCACTTCTTCGGCATACCGAGTCTCATTCCCCAAAGAGGATTTTCTGTCTCTACACATGAATAGTGAAAATGCGAGGTGGATTTAGAGGTCTGGCCTCCTACGATCAACGAGCATATAAAATGTTTTTGGCCACTAAAACAACTGGTTCTTAGTAAGGGAATTCGTTCAAGGTGGCATGCGGCAAGATTAACTCAAGATTATGGTCAATCAAAAGGTCTCCCAATCCCTTCCTAAGAAAGGATTTTGACGTAGCTCACGGGGCTACTGACGGTGGCACTTATTGATATGACACATCCGCACCTGTTGCTTATGAATTTCGTCACAAACACTTTTCTTATATAGTAGTTTGAAAGAGCTTGGATTTAGCTTGTTATTGCTTGGGTTGTTCCCACCTTTCGAAGTGGGGTGGCAGGCCCTCTAAAAAAAGGTACACAATAGTAAGGAAGTACGTTGTTTTTGATCTCCCAGATCATAGGAAGCACAAGGAGAGAGCATACACAACACCTTTGCCTCACACTTGCATGGGGTTCATTTTAATTCCAAAATACAAATGTGTGGGTGGTTATACAAGTGCCAAAGAAATTATTTTGATCCTCAAGATTGCCAAGTGGTGTGAAAGGAGAGCATACACATCCTATGACAAATTGCAAACCACAAAACACAAGACACTTGTCAATTTTAACCCTTTGCTTATGATTTCAAAAAACTTGTGTATTTCAATCCAATGATGTGTGATGCATGTTCATTTTATATCTCATGAGTGTAATATGCATTTTGTTGTACATTTTAAACCCTTATGAATGAAAAATGCATGTTTATTTTAACCTTATGAATGTGATGCAAGTTGTATTTGTAAATTTTAGGCCCAATGAGTGATTCATGCAAATTTGTTGTTCATTTTAAGCCCCATGAATAAAATATGCAATTTATTGTTCATTTTAAACCCATGAATGGAAAATGCGATTTGTTGTTCATTTTAAGCCCATGAATGAAATATACAATTTGTTCATTTTAAACCCATGAATGAAATATGCAATTTATTCATTTTAAACCCATGAATGAAATATGCAATTTGTTGTTGTTTGCAAAACAAAATGATAAAACAAAGCTAAGTAAATGAAATGATAGGGCAACGAATGATTATGTTTCAAAAGAATCAGTATTTAGAACTCCCTCCAAGATTGATGCCACATGCTAAAATCAAGAGATTAGTATTTAAAAAAAAAACCTTTAATGATAACAACAAACTAAAAATGGTGATAACTTTCTCAAAACTAAACAAAATTTTAAACTGTAAAAATCTATGGAAAGCTAAGAAATAAAATTTCAAAACCCAAAGAGAGTTTGGAAAAATCCAACACAACAAAAGCATTATAAACAAAAGAAAACACGGGTCTTAATAGTTAAATTTTAAAAGCTACGATCACTAAAATGACCATAAATTTCTCAAAATGTAACGAAATTTAAAACTATTTGAAGTTTTAGAAAGTAAGAGTGAGACCTACAAAACCCAGATAATCATTTTTTAAGATTTCATGTGCCCATTTTTATGTGCTCAAAAGAAAATAATGAGATTTTGTGTGAATTATTGGCTATAACATGCAAAACAACAAAAGAAAACAAGAAAAAAAATGAATTTCTCTACAAAATTATAAGATTCATGTCAAGTTCACCAAATGTAAGATTCAAAAATGAAAAATGGCTAAGACCAAGTAGCAACCACTCTACCTAAGATCTAAGCCAAAATCCCAAATCCAAACAAGAGAGTACAAATGATCTAAAAAGAGAGTAAACAAGAATAAAAGCACAAAAGAAAACTCCCCTATCATAGTTGATTCATCTCCCTTGCTTCTCCTCCATTCTTTTTCAAGTTGTAAAGCTTTGCCCTCAGATTTTGAAATGCTTGAATACCTACAAATGACAATGACAAGATAGCAAGAACTTTTGAGAAATGTGGTTGTTAAGGAAAGAATGGAGGAGAAAGGATTCTTTAATAGACAACCATTTGAATGAACGATCAAGATCGAGCTTCTATAAAGATACAAGATCAACGGTTGAGAGGACATGCAACATAGAGGAATGGGGGTTACGAAATGAATGGTCAAGATTGAGAAGAGACTAGAGTCAATCGATGGCCAAGATTCGAAAATGAGATAGTAGAGGGAGATAATGGAGAAATTAAAAATTAAAATCATTTAATTCATGAGAAGGAATCTTTGACCAAGTGGAGGCATAAATAATTTATTTGAGGAAAAGACAAGTGAGCATTTAATTAAAATGATTTATGCAACCATTTTAATTAAATAGGAATAAATAGAGAAATGAAATTAAATAATTAAATTAGATTAATTATTTAAGTGGGAGATAAATGTCAAAAGATAGTCAAATAATTTAAAATTTATTTGACTATAGAAGAATTAAAAGATTAATGAATAGAAAAACAATTAATAATAATTATTTGACTATAGACGAATAGTGAAAGGTAAATAATTAAATAAATAGTAATTTATTTAATTATTGAAGAAAAAGAGATTAGCAACACAATTACATTTATTTAATTGATCATACTAGAATAAAGATCAAGAAATGAATTAATTAAATAATTAAAATGATTTAATTAATAGAGGAATGCTATAAAAGACAATAATTATACACTAGTACACAAACAACAATATATGACTAAATAAACTACTAAAAATTGCATATAAATGACTTACTTTAGTCACGTGACTATTAGTGGTTTATTTGTAGTCATTTATAACACCACTAAATTTATGACTAAACAATTTTAGTCATTTATTTAGTCATTGATTTAGTCATTAATTTAGTCATGGTAGTGATTTATTTATTTATATATTTAGTCATTAATTTAGTCATTGATTGTTTTTGATTAAGGAACAAACATGTTTTAGAGGGGTCCCGAAACCCTTAACAGTTAGATAGCGAAGGATATAGCATTAACAGAGCACAAAAAAAAACAAGAAGCTGCCCATAAAGAAGAAAACACTAAAAACTAGGGCAGAAAAGCCAAAAAACTGACAAAAAACTGCAAAACAGCCAACCCCTAGGTCAGGTTCCGGAGGATCTCTTTCGCTTCTTGCTCCAGACTGTTCATGTTAAGTGCAAACTTCTTGATCTCCTGGATGTTGACTAAAGCTTGGTCTGCCTTCCTTTTCAAATTTGCTCTGGTCCTGTTACTCGACCCCCCACTATCCGGCTTCCCTTCCTCTTTGTCCAAATCAAGAAACACAACAGTCTTAACCTGATAGGCTTTTTCTAGGTTTTCCACCATGGTATTCATGGTCTGTGCAGTGGATTTTAAAATCTTATGGTTCATAACCAACAGTTTGTGGAGAGAATTTTTGATGTTCCTCAGCTGCTCCTCCATATCCGCCTGCTTGCCATCATGATTGCATTTGAAATCCTGTAATTCATCCACCGTTTTCTTGAGGCACTTAACCATATACTTCTTCTCTTCCTCAGTCCATAAATCAATAGCATGACCACTACCACTGCCTCTATTATTGTCATCATCAACTTTCTCTATTTTACTGTTCATAGCTCTTTGGTTCAACTTAATTTCCTTAATTTCAAAGAACACCCATCTCATTAACCTAAAATTATCCACCGCCCCATTGCGGGCTATTGCAAGAACATCAGTGGGAAATTCCCGTTCCTCCTTAAAATAATGATCCCTCGCCTTGAGGTCCATAGGGAAGCGAGGCATCTCTTCTCTATCAGTCGCATGATGGCTAGAATACCTAGACAACGACTCTGATTGTGAATCCTCTTCATTCACATCATAGGAGGGGTCCTTTGACACTTTTCTCTTACCCTTCTTTTGAGGAGAATCCCTATATTTTCCTTTATCCTTGTCAACAACCCTATCCTTAGGCGACGGTGTCTAGTAAGGCAGAGCTGACATATCTTTAAAATGGTCATAAATTAGGACAAGCAGTCCTTCATGAAGAATAGAATACCTGGTAGGGTTCTGTTTATGGCTTTTCAAACTGGTATTTAGAGAAGACACAAGATAAAAAGGAAAAGAAATCCTGACCTAGTGCCTGAAATGATTCAGAAGTATGAAATGATACCCAAAGGCTCTGGTATAACGACCATCCAAAGTGATGTACTCCATTAACACATTCAAAACCCTCCTCCAGTGCGAGAAAATTCTGTTCGTATTATAGTAGCTTCTGGAAGTCCTTCGTAATTCCTCCCTCTCAACATCCGACTTAGGAAATTTGCTGACCGCTTCATCAGATTGCTTCATGTCCTTGTAGAATTTGATACCCTCCATCGAGAGGCTCATAACCTCAGCAATAAGCTGTTCATTGATGATCACTTGTCTGCCAAACAGGTTAATCTCACCATACTTCCAATTTTTCTCAAAAACCCTAGTAACCTCCGGGTCCCAACCATGGAGTTTTTCAATGAAAACAATAATACCACCATTCTCCAACTTCTTCCAGAGCTTCGGATTGCTCTTCAGCTGTGCACTGCTTATCGGCTCCACTCTGCGACTTTCACCACCCATCGTATTTCCAGCAGGAATAGAATAGTCTAGAACCCTGTAGAAACAATCTCCTAAAATGCCCAGAAAGCATGCGAAACTAATCACATGCAAACGGGAGATAAAGTAATTACTCCTCGACCAACTCAGAATAATCATTAAATTGCAGTCCCGAGACTGCAGGAGAGGACACTCAACCATCATTCAATGGAATGGGAAATTGCACCTTCCTGTGAACACGGTCATACATCATCAAGACCTTAACGTTAGCCTCCAACTCATCCTGCCCCTGCCACATCATCTTTTTCTGAGCTTTGACACCTTTTTTTGGCGAAGAAATCTGCCATTGTGTTTATTTCCTGATAGGCATGTGAAATATAAATTTTCTCAAAGTTATTAATAATTTCCTTAGAAAGGTCTATCCAATTTTGTATAGACCATGAAGGTTTCTGGCGGCCCTTTAGGCATTGTATAATATTATTTGAATCCCCTTCAATCCACACATTTTTATACTTCAATTGGCTAGCCATCTTCAAGGTCTGGAAAACACCAGAGGCTTCAGCCACATGGTTGGTCTGAGTGCCCAAAGGAACCGCAACAACCACAATAAAAACACCATTCTCATCCCTTATCACCCCTCCACTCCTGACAGGCCCAGGGTTTCCCTTGGTCGCGCCATCAAAGTTGATTTTGACCCAACCAGGGGGAGGGAGACTCCAAAATATGCCATATCTAGGATCCTTGATGCTTTTGGACATATTGAACATATCCACATTAATTTTCTAGGCTCCCACTATTCTACAATCATACTCCTGCATACTGACTTTACCTTTACCTTTATACTTGTTATTAAGCAGATTAAAGTTTTCAACCACAACTCTAGTAATCTTACCAAAGGCCACTTCCTCTGAGAGAGCAACATCCCTGAAGATTTTGTTATTGCGTTCTTTCCAGATACCCCAGGCAAGGTGAGGAAAGATATAGTTCCAGAGCAGATTTAGGGCCCAATTCTTTGAGGGAGCCTTCCATTGATTATAAAAATCCACAATAGTTCCAGGAAAAACCCAGCTAAGATCCCACATTCGTAGAATCCTACACCATATGGCATAAGAAAAAGGACAAAGGAGAAAAGATGTGAGGAGGTCTTAGCCTCAACACAACACAAATAACACCTATTAGGAAAAGAGATACCCCTCTTATGAATATTATCACTGGTCAACTGTTTGTTCTGAAGAAGAATCCAAACAAACAAATTGACTTTCGGAGTGAGGTTGTGCACCCACACCTTATCCCATACAAGGTCGTTGATGCAAGAGTAATAGGAAGCCACTGCAGAAGAGACAAAGTAGGTTCTAGAGGACGACAACTTCCAGACCATAGTGCCTCCCGCCCTTGTGAATTGAGCCTAATCGAATTGAGAAGGGTCTGCAGAGGTTGGAGATCCTAAATAATAGAAGAAATCTCAACCCACTGATTATTCCTCCAGTAATCCCCAACCAAATAGCCAAACCTGGACTTATAGTCCTCCATATAAATGCCATAGGTCAGAATATTGCAAAGACACTCATTACCAATCCACTTATCTTCCTAGAACCGGATTTTCTTACCATCACCCACCTTCCAAAAAGCTTCTTTGCCAACTAGGTCTCTAGCTTTAATGGTATTGTTCCATAGAGAAGAACCAAAGGGAAGGTTCTGAGAGTTGAAAAAGTCTTGAAAGGATTCAACCCCCCGCAAGTATTTGCTACGCCAAATAGTATTCCATTCGCGAATATCTGCAAAATTTCTCCAAACCTGCTTCGCAAGAAGAGCTTTATTAAACACTCTAATATTTCTCAAACCCAGGCCTCCAAACTTCCTGGGTCTGCACACACTCTCCCAGGCCACCAACGAAATCCTCTTCTTCTCCTCAACCCCCGACCAAAGAAACCGTTTCTGGATCTTTTCAATAATATCAACAAACTTAGCTGGGATCTTGAATAGACTAAGGGCGTAAACATGCAGGTTCTGAAGAGAAGCCTTAAGTAACAAAATTTTTCCAGCTTGACTCAAAAGGGCCCTTTTCCAACCAGCCAAATTCCTTTTAAACCTATCAACTAGAGAAATATAAAAGGAGTTCAGAGGTTTGGACCCTAAAGGAAGACCCAAGTAAGTTGAAGGAAGGGAATTAACACCACAACCCAAGATGTTTGCAATCTTCCTCTGTCTTTGTTCAGGGGTAGTGAAAAAATAGAGGGAATTTTTGGCTCTATTAATTTTTTTCCCTCCTCATAATGAACACGACATCTCTTTATAGCTCTGGATTCACCAACATTAGCACTTCCCATAAGCATCGTATCGTCCACAAACTGTTGGTGCGAACAAGCCATATTTTTCAAAGAGGGTTTTAAACCTTTCAAGCTACCTTCCATCACTCTTTTATGCATGATCCTCCCTAGACTTTCAGCCATGAGGGTGAAAAGAATAGGAGAGACATGATCCCCTTGTCTGACTCCTATTGACACCTTAAAGAAATGGGAAGGAGAGCCATTTATGATCACCGAGGTGCTGGTGGTAGAGATCAATTACCATATCAAATGTAAAAATCTTTTAGAAAACCCAAAGGCTTGTAAAACTTTAATCAAGAACTTCCAGTCCACCCTATCATAGGCCTTAGCCATGTCCAGTTTGAGCAAGAAACCTTGATTTTTTAAAACTTCGAGGGAGTGGATATTCTCATGAACCGTAATAATTGAGTCCAGAATCTGTCTGCCCGGAAAAAAACCACTTTGCTGAGGAGAGATCAACATCAGAAGAACCCCTAAAAGCCTAGAAGTTATCACTTTAGAAATGATCTTGTAAAAAGAATTGCATAAGTTGATAGGACATAAAGAATCAAAAGAATTAGCACCAGATAATTTAGGTATGAGAACAATAAAGGTAGCATAAAGCTCTTTTAGCAGTTTCCTAGCTCCAAAAAACTCTTTAACAACACTAGTAACATCATCAGCAAAAATTTCCTAGAACACTTGGAAAAATAACATGGGGAAACCGTCTGGGCCAGGGACCTTATTCCCTTCGAAAGAAAAAACTGCCTTCCTAACCTAATCCTGTGAAGGGATCATCGTCAAGAGCTTATTTTGATGATCATCCAAGACATTAGGAATGGCCTCAATAAGAGTCTTTTGAGCATCCACATTCAACTCCTCTCCGTAAGAGAGAACGTTAGCAAAGAACTGAATGGCTTCACTTCTAATCTCTTCCTCCCTCTCAATTTTGACCCCATCCTTCATTATATAGGCAATTCGATTGGAGGCCTATGTTTCATGGTGGTCAAGTGGAAAACCTTGTGTTCTTGTCCCCAACAACAAGCCAAGCACATCTAGATCTCTGTTTCCAGTAATCCTCTTCTTTAGAGATAATATTATGATATTTAGAAAGGGTTTCGTTTTCCTTTAGAAGGAAATCTCCCACATAGCCTTCTTTCTGGATACGGTCCTGAATGTCCCTTAAATCCTATTGGATAGCAACTTTAGACTCAAAAATATCCCCAAAGACTTCCTTGTTCCAAGTCCTGATCATTGATTGTTGTTAACTAGTCATTTATTTATTTATGGTAGTCATTACTTTAGTCATATATTTAGTCATTAATTTAGTGATATATTTAGTCATTAATTTAGTGATATATTTAGTCATTACTTTAGTCATATATTTAGTCATTAACTTAGTCATATGTTTAGTCATTAATTTAGTTATTGCTTTAGTCATATATTTAGTCATTAATTTAGTCATTACTTTAGTCATATATTTACTTATTAATTTAGTCATATTTAGTAATTAATTTAGTCATTACTCTAGTCATTAATTTAGTCATTACTTTAGTCATTTTTATTTACTGGTTTCCATTAATTGGTAGTAAATATAGTCATGAAATTAATAATTTATTAAGTACCATAAATTTTATAATGCAAAACTAACATAATATTAAACTTGAACTAAAACATAAAAGCAAATAAAAATATTATATATACGAACAAGCTACAACATGCTAGAATTAAAAGATTGATTCAACATCATGATAAATAAAGGTAATCTATAATAAAAAAATTTAATGCATATATATATATGATAAATAAAGGTAATCTGCAATAAAAAATTTAATATATATATATATAAAGTTACAAGATGTCAAAGCTGTCTAAGAGTATATATGTAAATATAATGAAAAATGTCAAAGCTATCTAAGAGTTTCCAACTCTTTCAAATACACCATGATAATTAAGATCCATGAACAACACATTCAAAATACTGCATAAAGCAGTGAGCCAAGATGTCTAACATTAAATAGTACATGATAAACATGTTCAACTATGTCATTTTCTACAAATATTTTAGTGGCCACCTTGTGAAAGTTCCCTCTTTCTCTTTTAGATGAACAACTCCATCTATTTTGTCTTCATAAACAAGGGGTATGTTACTTGTGACCTTTAAAATGTTTACATTTGCATCTCATGTTCCTTTCAAGTTGACTCCATGTACAATAGATAGGGATTGAATCCGCCCAATGCCCACACCACCACCATCAAATGGATCCAACACCCTAACTTTATCCCCTTCTTTGATTTATCAATACATTGCTACAAAAAGAAAAAAAATACACATTATATTAGATATGTAATGATTACCCTTGTTTGCATAATAAAACAACCATTACTTACTTAAATAGTATTTGCATGTGTGTGTTAAAATAATTGCAAAAGGAAAATTTCAAAAGTAATTGCAATGATCAATCTAATTTACTAAAAAATCAACACTCATAACAGTGCATTAAAGCTCTGAAACATAACCCCATGCAGTCAACATAACCCTGTCAATGATGACATATAAAAGAACAAAGAACAAAATGTATCAAGGCAACATGTGACTACCATTAAGAACAATCATTGAGGAAACAATACAATCTTTCTCTATGGCTTTCATAGCAGCAGTAAAGGAGTAACAAATAAGGCTGGATGTAGAGGTCACATAAATAATAGAGAAAGAGCCTTTCACTGTTAGAAAATAGTGTAAGAGTATGCAAATAGAAGTAAGGAATGATGTCCAATGAACAAGTAGTAGTAGCAATGAGTTTCATGGTTGTAGCCGTGAGTTTAATACAAGGGCAACGAGTTTTATGGTTGTAACAATGAGTTTAATGGATCGAACAACAAATATCATTACTAAACAACAAGAAGACATTAAGAGAAAGTGGCAAGAATATCAAAAGATTTTTTTTTTTAAATAACAATCATAATGAAGAGTTGACAACAGATTCGTGAAGGAAAGAATAACATGTATCATCCAATGAAAGAAGCAGCACACTAAGTTCAAGATGTTGACAAGGTTAATTACAATGCCCTAAAACATAGTCAAGCATCATAAAGTATTGAAGTGCCAAAAATCCCCACTAAAAAGTGACAAAGTAGGTACAATGATTGTTCTATGGGTTACATTCAATGTTTTAGTTGTCTATTCACTATTCTATAAGCTTGTTCACTGTTTGGGATCATAACAATCATTAATACATGAAGGGTTTCAGAATCAAGGAAAAGTAACGGTTCATAGCACTCACCTCAAGTTCAACACTAGTAGTACTATCAATATCATGCACATACTCCTCGAATTCAGCATAATCACTGTCAACATTGTCTTGAAGTTGTGTAGCTTTACCGAGAGCTCTATTGACAGGTTCTTTTCCTTTTTGTTCTGCTTTCATATAATTTCCCTGCATGTGGTTTAATCATCATGCAAAGTTAATATAAGTCAAGTAAAGAATGCAAAAGCTATAAATTTTTGTCCACAACAACTATTATATTACCTCAACTTCAACACAACTATGATTGACATCAAGGCGTTCTTGTTTTCGTGCTACTTTGATAAAATTGCTCTGGATGTAGTTTAACCATCAAGCAAAAAAATATATTCAGATGAGTAATTCATGTAAAAAATAGTCAACAGAGCCTTTCCTAGCATAAAAGTCACAATAGGTGGAATGGGTGAAAATCCATTTTTGTAGACTCATAAACCCTCAACTTTGTCTTTACAGACCTGTTTCAGCAATTTGACTACAAAATGCACAAAACTCTTCAAGAATCCACCAAATAAGAAACAAACTGAAGTTAACTCACCCAACCACCTAATTCAATGCAAAAGAGAACAAGGAAACCCTGTACGGGCAAGTACATAAGCTTGGAATTGCAAATAATAATAAAATTCTGAGAAAAGAAAATAATTTCAAGAGTTTTATTATTGCTTTATCTATAGCAACTAACACATTTCATACATGTATATCAAAGCATTTTATCAAACAGTTCATTTCCTTGCTATTATGGATACAAGCCTACAAGTGCTTTCGAACAAGCTATGGATGCTTGGAAAAAGTCTATCAAAGCATAATAGTAAGCAATAGCATAGACAAGGCAATGAACTGTTTGAAAAAAATGCCTCAAAGAAATGTGGTCTCATGCTGATGGAATGCTATGACAAGCAAATTGCTATGGATTTTCATGGAATTCCATCACCAGGAGACCACATTTCTTTGAGGATTTTTTTCAAACAATTCACTGCCTTGTCTATGCTACCACATTTTTCATACATGTTTACCAAAGCATTTTATCAAACAGTTCACTCCCTTGTTGCTATAGATAAAAGCCTAAAACAGGTGCTTTCAAACAAGCTATGGATGCTTGGAAAAAATATATAAAAGCATAATAATAAGCAATAGCATAGACAAGGTAGTGAACTGTTCGAAAAAATTCCTCAAAGAAATTGGTATCAATGGTGATGGAATGCCATGACAATCTATAGCAATTTGCTTGTCATGGCATTTGTCATGCCATTCCATCACCATGAGACCACATTTCTTTGAGGCATTTTTTCAAACAGTTCACTGCCTTGTCTATGCTACCACATTTTTCATACATGTCTACTAAAGAATTTTATCAAACAATTCACTACCTTGCTGCTATGGATAAAATCCTCAAACAAGTACTTTCAAACAAGCTATGGATGCTTGTAAAAATCTATCAAAGCATAATAGTAAGCAACAAGCTATGGTCTCATGGTTTATTTTCAAGCGAAAATCAACATGATTTTATTCACATTTTTTTGCAGGTTATAAATGAATTTTTTTTGGAAATTTTTCTATTTGAAATGGGAAAAAATCGTTGACCAAAAGGTCAAAGATTTTTTCAAAAAAATTGGGAAAAAAATTGTCTAGCCTGCAAATTTTTAAAAAAATCGGGATTAATCAAGATTTTTTGCATATTTATACTTCTGTGGCCCACATTGCCAAATTATCGCACCCATAAATTAGTTTGAGACTCCATAATCTTTCCCTGTTCCTAAATAAAAATTAGCACTATCGACCTAACAATGCATCATCGACGAAACCCCCATCATAGCCTCACTGATGGCCCTTTGAAAGTAGTTAATAACCTAGTATTGGTGTAACAATACCCTATCGGGCTGACTCCTAAGGCGTCCTCCCTGATAGACCGATAGAGTCAACAAAAGAAAGCACATCATTGTAACACATGAACATCAGTAGAACGAATGTTTGCATTCCCCTGATGGCCCGATATAACCATGGATTATCAAGAATTAATATATATTGGGGGAATCAGTCTTGTTTACCTTATTCATGGGCCAAAGGTGTATTAAGGGATTGGAACCCCCTTATGGTTTAAAAACCTACACTTCTGAGACCTAACAGATCATTCATTGATCTCATAATTATTTTGTCATAAAAAATCACAGTCACAACATTTAGGACAGTCACAATGGATATCAATGAAACAAAAGGAAAAATTTCATAGATTCATTGTTCTATAAATGATCGTAATACTTTGCCTAGAGATCACAAGAGTAATTTTATAAAGGCATGTGGAAAGCATTTATGAAATTTGTAGAAATCTTTAGAATACGATATAAATATGATATAGTTGAGAATCAGAATATTGAGGGATAACCTCTTACTTGATTTGAACCCGTGGAATTATGGTCATTCCATGCAGAAACTATAGGCTTAACAGAGGCAGCCAACTGCGAAACTTTCTCAGTGAGACAATTTAAGCAACTCATTATATGTTGGTACTCTTCATTTGATTTGACATGATTTGGAGAGGCTCTTACTGGGCGTTCAACAGATGGTTGTGAAATCTCTATTGACGAACTAGATTTCGTCTTGATACTAGTATTAGATTTAGTACGATCTAGTGCTAAAATATAATTGACATCTTCTACACTTGCTTCTCTATTATTGTTTTCCACCTAAAATATAATGTCAATTTAAACATATAGTCAGTTCAATTAAAAATTGAAATAAATAACACAATGTAAATTGAACCAAAAATTCATACACTTACTCCACATTTGTCCATTTTGGCCTATAACCCGCCTTGGCCAAATGTATATTCAGTCCTCACATTATCTCTTGCTCTCTTGCCTCTGTTACTCTTTGTCAAATATTCTTCGGAACACATACTTTATTTCAATGCCTCCCATTGTTTGGGAGATAGAGTGGAGTCTAACGCCTCTTTTCCCTCCATGATTGTTTTTCTGCAATTGTATCTAAAGCTGTTCATCAGAAGTCTCATCTTGTGCTTGTAATATTTTCTAGATATTTTTCCACCAACAGTGTCAAAGGCATTTTCCATTTTTTGTATAACATATTCCACATTTCGTGGATCTTGCTCTGTAAAATTTGATTTGTAGATATCCAAATGGGCCCTACATCTTATGCCCAACTAGGAGGCCCACCTTGTAGCATTTTTCCCAATGGGTTCACCATCTATTGATACCTCAACCAAGAATGGATTCTTCCCTTCTAATATTCTTTCTTTTGCATTCCTCTCTGTAATCTTGACTCAATCTTTGTCTTTTAACATAAGCAGGCACATCTTTTGTTTCACCACTACAAATATTTCTAGCTGATCCACTAATTCCATCAAAAGTTGTAGATGCGACAGGTGCACTCTTAGGCACATCAGATGCAAGAAGACTCTCTTCATGACTTTGATTAACCGAAACTTCATGCTCCTTGGCCACATCACGTGTGGCATGAGTAGGTAGATCAGTAGTGGTCTCCACAGATTTCACTTCATCACAACTATTTTTTTCACCAACTACATTTGTTGAATCACAAAAGCGTTGGCTTCTACGAGCTGACAACACTGTATCTTTACTTTCTTTTTGTTTTTTCTCTACATTTTCTCTGCTATCTTTTTCTTTCCTGTAAAACAAAAAAAAATCATATCATGTCTTATATACATAAATCTCTTGACTATAAAATTTCATTAAACAATATTAAACAAATAATATACTACTTAGTGGATTTACAACTTGCCTGTTTGTACTCAAACCAAGACGTGATAAATATTCATTATTCTTGGCCACACATTCTTCATGAAAGCACTCATAATCTATCATTGAAATTTCAACATTGTGATCACTATCATCTAATTTGCACCTTAAATTCTTTTTCTTCATTTCCTGATGTACAAAAAAACAATAATGTATAAATTAGCAAATTGATACAAAGATAATTAATCGTAACATAAATTGCATAAACACAAGTTTATGAGGTCTCATTTTTAATGAACAACCATTAAAACACGTACAAAGTCTAAAGCACTGCAAACAACAACATTCATTAGATGTTGTGGGTATTTCAGTCAATGGATATTAAATAATGGTGCCCTGCAGAAATGCCAATTGCATAAAAAACTTAGCAATGTATTTGATCAATCCATAAAATCTTTAGCAATAATGTTTTCATTCATGGTTCAATAAAAAAATCTATATTACCAAATTTTAATTGGACATGAACTTGTAGCATGACAACCATTTTTTACAGCTAAACCAATGCTTTTCTTAGGTGATAGCACCATCACTAAGAAATGTCTATGGTATTTGGCGATTCTTAATTTTTTTGTTATGTTACGTAATAATTTATTCATAACATCCAGATACATTCATGAAGGGGTAGATTTCATGAAAAGGAACATATATGTTGGAGTGGACAATGAGTTACAAGCAAGGAACACCATGATTTGAGGACTAAGTAGTCAAACAACAGTGAACTTCAAGATATATGCAAAACAGTGAAGAACATTTTATCAAAGCAAAAAAAAGCAATGACCTTATAGTATATAAAGATACATATGAGATAGTGATTTCTAGTGCATAAAGTCAAAAGCACAAATGTTGATAACAGTGATATCATTGTTAAAAAGAATGTGAAGAAAACAAAGGATGTGAGCAACATGTAATGCCAAAATAGTGGGGATATAATGAGGAAATGCTTCTATTGTAATGGGGAATCACTGTATTGATGCCTTGAGCATTGACAAAAAAATAGTGATCAATCATCAAGGATTGTATACTGCTGCTATAAACAGTGAAGGAATAGAGAAAAAAAGACCATATCAGTGAGGAAACAAGTGCCATAGTGGGTAAAAGATCCAAGAAATGAAGACGACAATGAGAAATACTTTCATGGCAGTGAGCAGTCAATGCCAAAGCAGTTCGCAAGGCAATGGTATACAATAATATTACAAAATAGGGCTAAAGATAATGCCATATGTAGGGAAGACAATTCTATTTTAGTAAAATAATGTAAAAGAAAACATAGAAACAATGTTTAACAATGCTTCAATGATGGCTTTTATAAAGGATGCTAGAACAATGACAGTGATAAAGAACATATATAAAAGTAGTAAATAGTCCAAAGGAGCTGTCAAGAAAAGATCATTGTCAAAGTAAAGCAATGATGGTATACATATTCATATTGCATTCATATTGCATTCATATTGCATACAACATTTAAATATGAAAACATATTCATATTGCATTCATATAGCAACTTTGTTCAACATTAAAGCTTTGAAACATGTATTAGTCTAAAGGTCTGTGTCCTTAAAACATAAAAAAATCTTAAAACAACATAAAAGTCTTACATAAAAGGTCATAAAATGGGGCTCATCAATAATCATTTGCATTTCCAACAAGATTAGAATCCTGATTACTCGTGTTTGCATCTACTTGATTTTCTTCCTCATCCTCATTTGTGACATGCAATACATTCTCTCTCCCAATTTCTTCATTGGTAATCAAAATCTCTTCTTCAAACAATCCCTGATTGTCTTCATCCACTTCTTCGAATGTTTCTTGTAAATTAACATATTTCCCATCAGGCATTACATCAACAACTTCCATGAATTTTCATCTTGAATGAGACTGTTTGAATGACATATGACCAACTTTGGCTTCTTACATCATCAATTAGAAATGATTGGTTAATTTGAAGAGGGGAAACATACGACTCATCTGTCTTTGATAAAAATTGTCGTGTATTTGCCCGTAAAAATCCATACTCATCAAATTGTACGGCGGATGGTAGGATCCACTTACATTTTAATAATATAGGACTATTTTCACCAAAATCCACTTGAATAATTTTTTGGACAAATCCAACATAAAATTTCTTCTCAATTTCATGAAGAAATTAAGCACTAACAACACAATCACAATTTTTCTTTCCTTTGTCTTTTTCTTCCACTCTTAAAGGACTACCATAGGCCCAAATTCCACTAAAATGCATAGCCCATAAATGTGGAGGTTGTGAAAGCTCACTTTCCTCTGTTGTTATATCTTGACCTTCTTCTTTTGCATCATTGATTGCATTAGCAATCCATTCTTCAATTTTTGGAAAAGGATCACCTCCAATCAAATCATGACGTTTGCGCCTTTGAGGTCGATGTTGCATCCAAGTTTGATTCTCTTCATATTTTCTACATAGAATAATGACATACAAATAGTAAGATTAATAATATAAATGTGTAAACGCAATTGAGTAAATAAATTATTGTGTAATTTTTTTTACCCATGCCACTTATCGAACGAAGATGTGTTTTGAAGAATAAAGGGATGTATTGCACTTCTTTCTTGATATGACAGCTTGAAGTGACATCCATTGCCTTCTAATACTTCACCTGCAACTCTCTCATCTTCGTCATCATCCCATACACGTTGTTGGCATTTTTAAAATCCTTCATATATTCTGTGCAAAATCGCATGGCCTCTTGGATTGAATATCCCTCAGACATGTTGCCTTCTGGTTTTGCCCTTGTACGAACAATTTTTTTCAAAACCTTCATATATCGTTCTCATTATTACTAGGCCACAATGCTCTAGTTCATATTCTAGATGTATCAAAAGATGCATAGAAATGCTAAATATTGTTGGTGGAAATTCTCGTTCCAATAGACAAAGGACTTCAACAACCTCCTCCCTCAAACTATCAAAGTTCGAAGGATCTAATACATGTAAACTCATTCTCTTTAATATTAGGCCCAACCTTATAATTTCCAATCTTGGCCCCTTTTCCAAACTTGATATATTTACCACAATAGGTAAAATATTCTCGATTATTACATGATAGTCATGGGTCTTGAGGCCTCTTAATCTATTAATGTTAGTTTGGCTTCTAATGCTGCTACTTACATATCTAGTGGGAAAGCGAGTCTGAGACATCAACTATAAGAATTGTGCACGTTGTTCCTTTGTCCAGA
This sequence comes from Sequoia sempervirens, assembly GCA_007258455.2. Classification (NCBI taxonomy): domain Eukaryota; kingdom Viridiplantae; phylum Streptophyta; class Pinopsida; order Cupressales; family Cupressaceae; genus Sequoia; species Sequoia sempervirens. The sequence goes on along the minus strand of VDFB02000019.1, from coordinate 5,408,834 downwards.
CATAAGGAGCACTAGGTTTTCTATATTTTTTATTATCATAATTTTCAACCCAAATATTTCGACGAATCTTTATTTCTTGAAAGTATTCATGTGATGAAATAGTATCAAGAGCACCAAAAAGAGTTTCTATAATAGCATAAGCTATATTTTTCTCAGTATGCATAAAGTCAACAGTATGCCTAATGGCTATATCCTTAAAGTATGGAAACTTATACAATATGCACAACTGTTTTACACCACTTTCATTACATGGATCATATCTACTACCAACAATCCCATCATTTTCAATAAATGACATTCTTTTTTGTCCATTCTCAACAATGTAATCACTTGTTATTAGCAATGACGCTTCACGATTCTCTTCTTGACCATTGAAACATGTTTTTTTTCGATGATATGGATGATCCATTTTAAGGTAAGCACGATGTCCACAATAAATACACTTAAGAAAACTTCTTGAGTTCCTCACAAAATCCTTAAAGTTGCAAGTAGGACATCCATGGTATCCATGAAAAGAGAGACTAGACAATGTGCCATATGCAGGAAGATCATGAATCGTAAACAATAAGGAAGCTCTTAAAGTGAATTTGATTGAATGACCATCCCTTAAAGATTGAATTGCTTCAATTCCTTTTCAAAATTCCATTAGCTCATCATATAATGGCTCTAGATAAGCATCTATTGTATCTGAAGTCACACTTCTGTTTCCTGGTATAATCAATGATATCATTAAGAAAAATGGTTTAGTTGCTAACCATGGAGGAAAGTTATAATTTATTAGAACACTGGCCAAGTTGACCATTTAGTACTTTGATCTGAGAATGGGTTCACCCCATATAGAGCCAAACCCAACCTTATATTATGAGGATCTTGAGAAAAATTGGGCCATCTGTTATCAAATTCCATCCACGTCTTAAAATCAGGCACATGCCATTGTTTTCCATCAGTGATCTTATTTTGGGCATGCCATTGCATAAGTTCAACAATGTCTCTATACCTATACATTCAGAGTAATTGTGGGATTATCGGAAAGTGGCGAAGAACCTTTCTAGGAACCACAACTGATTTCAACCCTTTTCTATACCTCGGTTCATGACATTTCAGACATTCACTCTCATTTGCAAGATTTTTGCGAAATAATACACAATCATTCACACATGTGTGGATGTTTTCATACCCCAAGCCGAGCTTACTGATTTTCTTTTTACATTGACTTCATTTTTCTGGCAATGTGGAGTTAGCTGGTAACAATGAACTTAATAATGCCAATAATTGATCTACACTCTCATTTGTCCAACCATGCACCACTTGCAAGTTAAGAATTTTGGAGGATTTTTGTCAACTGACTTAACTTGCAATTAGCATACATAGACTTTAAAGCATCATCCATTGACTTGGTCCAATCATCATTTAGACCCTCATTCAACATTCTATCAAATTCAAACCCTTTGTCAAACATTTCTGCCTCTTCATCTCTCACATTCTGACATTCTATCATATCTTCATAATAATTGTAAGCCCAAGGGCTTATACCACTATGCCCATATCTTATCATATGTCGATAAATCATTTTTTTTTTTCACCTTTCCACCAAGACAATTTTTACATGGACATGGATATTTGTCAGTGTCCCTCTCATTAGCTACTCTCTCATCATATGCATGATATTGATCCATAGCCAACCTTTGATGCTCATCCATCTATAATATTGTGCATTCCCATATTAATTTAGTTTTTGATTTAAAGAAAAAAAAAACATAAATCTAAAAATAGAGATGCTAAAACATTGTTGAAAGTAGTCACTTTTAGTACAAACCATAACATAAAGAAGAGGATATAATGAGTCATTGTTCTGAGATATATCTTACATCCATTTGAAGCTTACCTACTGAGAATGGAATATGCCTATGTTTCCTATTAGCTTACTTTTAGAAATGAGGGTTTCAAATTACCTCTGAATTCACTATAGTGGGCCTCGCTGACTTCAAATTCATTGCAAAAAACTCTGAATTCCTTGCCCACCTTTTCAAAAGTCTCTAGGTCCTATCCAAACAAGCTTTATCGCCCATTCAAGTGATTCAATACCTATCCATGAGAATAAAAAACATCAACAACAATCCAATTTCATTCCCATGCCAACAATTATACATTTTACAAGCTATCTAAAGTTGTTTGACTTATAATCTATTTTTGAGTTCAACTAATATAGCTATTTTTTTCGGTTTTTTTTCATGGTTGTTACTCATGTAACTTGTACTTTCATATCCCTTTGAGTTGCTTTCTATATTTCTTTCTTCATTGGTTGTGTTATGAAAGTAAAACTTGAAAGTGCCACTGCTGATAAGATTTGAGTCTTTAGTTGTTTACTTGTTTTTGTGATATTTGACTTTTGAGTCTTAATATATAAGTCCATATGTTTATCTAGATTGATGTGGATCTTGCAAATTCCAAATACTTAAATCCAAAACATGATTGCGCCTTGAAAGTGGATTGATCCATAGATAACACTATGACGAGTGCTAGAATGTAATGTTCATTGTGGGTCATGAATGAGTGGAGGTGATACAAAATATTTAAATATACTAGTAACAATCATATGGTGTTAATAAATTAATGTAAATGTGACGTAAGGATATATTATATATAAGTGAGTTGAAGGCCAAGAGTATTTTGTCTGATTGTCAAAGAGGACAAACTTAACATAGCCATACTCTCATAATTGATTTTGGATCACAAGTGTTTGTGTTCAAAATCATCTCTTAGAAGTACATGATATATATCTTCTACAAGTATTTTAGCACGCTGCAAGTATTTCTTGACAAGCTTATCTCTAGGTTCACCTAACTTAGAATTACATGCCAGATGCTACTATGTTTTTTCCTTGGTGAGTTAGTTGTGTTCCTTTTTGTTCATAAGGAACATCTTTGTAATTAATGTGGGTTTGTCTCTTTTGATGTGCATCCATTTCAGGCCTGCAGTCAAATGGATTCTAGAGAGGTTATGTTTGGGGGAGGCTCATCAGGTAATATTTTGGAGTAATTCTTTAATTGGAAAATATATCCTTATTTTCTATAATTTTATTCTATTTGGTAGAGTGGCTCTAGGGATAAGGATTTTAAATGTTTACACAACTCTATGAAGAAGTCCCCTGAAAACTGTGGTTATAGGAGGGTGTGGGAGGTGTGCTCAGTGAATGCGATTTATATGCTGTCCAAAAAATAACTGAGTTGGTTCCTGTAGAAGTACTTTGGACAATTCGACTGACTAGAAATGCATGCATTAGAAATTTCAAGTGTAGCAGAGCCTATTCAATCATGGGAAATGTTAGGAGATTCATTTGTCTCTCTAACAAAGATTTTTTTCAACCATTGCAAATTTGTAAGCTTGAAACAATATCTTGATTATTGAAGAACTGGCATTCATCTTGTCATAATTCTTTGGCAGAACTGTAGTAACATGGGGATATTGTAAAGAATATTATAAATTAAAGGATTAACATTGATCTGGTCAAGCTAGGTAATGAACACCATATATATGTGGTATTTTTCTTCTTGGAGACAACAAGCTTTATTCAGTTATCCATTACTGATTCTTATTCTCTCTTATTTTTTTGGTATGATCTATGAATGCTATTTTTCATTGTGCTAGTTGTTAGAACTAAAAAATTTCACATTTTTCACTAGCCTCCACCCACCAATCCTCCACATTCCACAAAAATTCATCACATTTTAATTTTATGATCAACACAAATTGTTGAAATTTGTGTGACGAGATCCATTTTGTAGCCCACATTGCCAAATTGTCACACCCATAAATAAGTTTGAGACTCCATAATTTTTCCTTAGTAAAAATTAGCACTATTGGCCTAACAATGCATCATCGGTGGAACCCCCATCATAGCCTCACCGATGGCTTGGTGAAAATAGTTCATAACCTAGTATTGGTGTAACAACACCCTATCAAGCTAACTCCTAAGGCATTCCCCCCGATAGATCGATAGAGTCAACAAAAGTAAGCACATTGTTGTAACACATGAACATCGGTGGAACGGATGTCTACATTCCATTGATGGCCCGATATGATCATAAATTATCAAGAATTATTATATATAAGGGGAATTAATGTGTATCGTGGTAATATATTTTGGCGTCCCACCGATAGACCGAAGGAAAATTGTTCATCAGTGGAGAGGGTGGATATCAGTGGAATAAGGATTGTAGTCTCTCTGATACAATGATGATGATTGATTGCTAACTGATGTGACATCTCAAGGAATCATCCAGATATTTAAGAATAAATGCTTCCCCATCGATGACAAGACTGAAACGGGCGGTGTATTTATGAGCCAAAGTTGAAGTGAATTATATCACAAGTTGATCACATAATTGTTACATAGTTTGGAAGATTTCGCTAAGGACATAAGTAGAAAGGAAAAGCTTAGAGTTCTCACGTAGCAGAAACTAGTGGAGGCGAGACCCAAGTAAGTACACCAATCCCAGATGAGAAGTTGTATTTTTAAAAATATTAAGAATTTGAACAATTGAGGAAAATGCAGAAAAACCCAAAGCTAAGAAACATAAAACTGAGAAGAGACTCTTGAATCAAGACCTGATAGATCAATGCCCTGGGTCGAGGCCAAGACCCAGGAGGGGTGCTCAAATGAATCCTTCAACAGTTAGATTATTAGATAAACATAAAGGCTTAGGGGATATTTGGACACCATGACGTGGGTATGAGCTTTTCATGTATCATTACAAGAAACAATTTAGGTTCCAGCCAGTCTGCAACCCATGGAGGTTGAACTTGGGAAGACTCATGGTGCCCAATGTGTTCATAAATGTAGAATTAATTAAAGCTCTAGCTAGCAGATATGACCCCAAGGGGAGAACTATCCAAGCACATAATGGGGTTGTCATGCTTGTTATTTCTGAGGATTTAATTTCTAATGTGTTTCAGTTGGAGTGTCCTATGAACTTTCCATTCACGATTAGAGATCTCTTGACAGAGTATCACCATATGGATACCAATTAAAAATGATGGAAACTACCCTTGCATAGGCCTAAGAATGAAGGAGGTCACCTCAAGAGGTTTTTGAGTAATGAAAACCCTCCTTTTCATGAGGACTTGTTTGAGAAATATTTCAGATACACTTATTATTCAGTTGGTCAGGTCTTGGGGGTAGAGGTCCCACCCCTCATGTCTATTGCCCCAATGGTATTAGCTATAGACATACAAAGAAATGATGCCAGGTCATTCAATTATGCTAGATACTTGGCCAATGACCTAAACCAAGAGCTTGAAAAGATTAAAAACAATAGTGAATATATTCATTTCAAACATTATTCTTTGTTCATGCATTTGCTCATGCATGAGGGACATGTTAGAAGGGTCTAGAGTCAAGAATTAAGAATAAAAGATACAGATGAAAATGGGAACCTCAAACCTATACAGATGTGGACTTCACTGTGGGATAGTCGATTTGGTAGATCTCATTATCTTTATTTTGAGGATTTTTTTGTGAAACCATTAATGGAGTAGCTGAGATATCCGTGTGATTATAACTTATCCCCACAAGTGCAAAAGTTTCTAAGACCAAAGGAAAATGACCCAAGGAAAAAGGTGCATCATAACTGGGGAGACTGGTATGCTTTTCCTGATTGCATAGTGATTAGGGTTTATGGGTTTGAAGGAACTCCACACTTGTTGCCACAAGTAGTTCCTGATAGAATTTCCTACTTAGAAATTGTGAGGCAATTGGAAAAACCTGATGCCAAAAACCTCGAAGGACACAACAAACAATCGATCATGCCCAGTACCTTATGTTTTAGAGACTTTATAGTGGTTGCAAATGAGGGATATGAGGAAATTGATGCTAAATTAGGACAGTATAACCTCCCTCTAGGTAACAAAAGGAAATTTTTTGATGCAAAAGGCTTTATTCATAAAGCAATGTTATCACAGGGGTTATCAGGATATGAGCATGTATTCTTAGTTGAAGATGTAATCAAAAACCATGATGAAGACTCTACCACTAAAAGAATGACTGTATATAATAGGGTTATGCTTGTAGAGGAATGGAAAATAAGAAATGTCCCATCTTATTTGAAGGCATTTGGTGAAATACATGATCCTCTAGCAAGGATTGAGCAACTCATTGCTCATATGGATGAAGTGGTAAAGAATGTGCCTTCATTTGTCTTTGATGCCCCTCATGCAACCTATTCAAGAGTGTAGGTTGAAGATGTAGAGCCCTTAGATTATATCCCTTCACAACCAACTCCTGATGTGAGTTTTTCTATAGATACTAATATGAGTGAAGAAGAGGAGAGTGATGAGGAGGAAGAGAAAGTACAACAAATAAGTACTCCTATAATTGTATGGTATGAGCCTCCTCAGGAACACAATGTTGTAAGATTTGAAGTATTAGATGAATTATCAGATGATGTTAGGGTCAAGGCTAGACAAGAGTTCATTTCTGATGGAGATTTTGTTAAGTTTCTTGAGTTTAAATCATTTGTTTATGAATATAAAGGCAAGAAAATGAGACAAAAGATGCAGGATGTCACTCCTAAATGAGAAGCTGTTGTTTTGAAAGAATTGAAAAAAGAAATAGACAAAGAGATGGAGTCCATCACTCTTGAGAGAGGGAGAGAGTTACTCTAAGAAGCTAGAGTATTGCTTTTTCCCGGATGGGATATAAGCTCTGCAATTGTGTTTGATAGTTTCAGAAAGAGAGGAGATAAAATAATGAATTTAACAGAGGAAGCAAGTGACAAGATGTATTCAGGATTTGGATACAATCCAGATGAGGCCACCTTGCTTATTTGGTCATTGTACCCCCATGACAAAAGACCAGTAGTGATTGATAATCCAAACCAAATGTTTGGACATCTCTTGATTCAAAGAGTAGGGGATACCAACCCCATAGAGTCAACAGAGTTGAATGCCAATATGGCAAAGTTCACCAAGGCACAAATTGATAAGCTGGTTAAAGAAAATGATAGGTTGAAGAAGGAATTAGCACATCAAAGAAAAAGATCATCTTCCTCTTCCACACCAGAATTTTATTCCCCATGGCTTGAGAAAGATAAGAGAGTATTGGATGCAATGGCTGATACAACTTATTGGAAGCAGTGCCACCTGAAATCTCAAGAAAAATGTAAAGAATTGGAGAAGGAAGTCAAAACCATCAAGTATAATAATGCATCCGAAATGATCAAGGGAAGATTCAATAAGATGATGAAATGTGCAAATGAATATTGGAGGCAATTTAAATAGGTAATCTCAGTAATAGAGGAGAACAAATGATTATAGGGGAGAATAATCGAAAAGAGACAAGAGCTTCAAGACAAGCAAATCTTGAAAGGACAGATAATGTAGACACATAACAAATTGGTAGAAGCGCACAATGGATATCATAATAGGCTCATCGAGGATCTCGAGTGCTTCAATTCGACTCTAACACTCTATGATGATATGGGAAATCCTCGAGAATATGATGATTGGAAGGAAAAGTTTAATGTGATTTTGATTGTTGCATTACAAGAGATCAATGACGAGGATATGATTTTACAAAACACTCACAACCAACTCGAGAAGATGATGTATAAGGAGTATGATATGAGAGAGGTGATCTCCAATGCAGATACTTGTGGTGAACAAGAATACATCCATCACCTCTCTGCATTCAATTTGTTCCTCAACCAAACTATGGATACACCAGACACAATAGGGAAACCATCAGGATGAAAGGAGCCAGCTGACAACATGAGCACCATATCATGGAGTAGAAGCTTTGAATAGATCTTAGGTGGTCATGGGATTCTGCTTGGAGATTAACAGATCATTGCATTTAATTGCTGCAATATTTCATTTTCTTAATTATGTTTAGTTATCAAACAACATGACTTTTTGTAACGGGTCTGTAGCTTGTTGCCTCTCACATATATAAGAGAGACCAAGACCAGAATAGATCATCATCACATCATTTCCATTTTAGGGTAGGAATTAGTAAGAAGATAGATTGCACCATTTCACCCATCCATCTCATATCAGAAACTACTATTATAATCCATATTATTCAAAGATAAATATAATGGAGAAGGTTATGCATAATTGTTGATTTGCTTTCAAGTGTTCAACTATTGTGTGGATTTATATGCTTATATCTTATTTGGTTGTCTCCAAAGTGGTTTTTTATGTTATTCAAATTGAGTGTGTGGAAATACATTTAATTTGTCAATACACATTTGTTGTAGTTATGTGATGTTGTTGACTAGTTTTGGTGTGAAAAAGAATTAAAATTCCTTTTAAGAAATCAAATTTGATAGGTTCTTGTTTGGATTAAAGTCCTTTTGAATAGATTGTCTTAATTGGTTTCCTTTCACATTTGAATTAAATCCTTTCACAACTTCACAGTAGCATAAGGGGATATCACTATGATTACTAAGAAGAGTCCAAATAACTAACATACTTGCACATTTGCATAAGGTGCAAACATTCAAAGTGCCCAAATGTTCGAGTTAAGCTGAAGAGTGAATCTACCTATCTTACAAAACCCTATCTCCAAAATAATCATTCATCCCTCCACTCTGTCCACCCAATAGAAGTAGGTATTGGTCATAATTAGATATTACATACAAAATACAACTCACAAACTTGAACTCTCAATTACTCTCACTAGTATTTAGTCATTAAAACTCTGCATCTTATTCATCTCACGTGCCATAGTAAGTACATTGCTCAATCTAGGAACCATATCTATCTACAAATCTTCCTTATTGTTCAGGTATACCCACCTAGGTTTGGTAGAGCCTGAAGAGTAGAAGGTAATCAATCCTGCTTACCTTGTTCGTGGGCCAAAGGTGTATTAAGGGATTGGCACCCCCTTATGGTTTAAAACCTGCACTTTGAGACCTAACACTAGTGATGATGGCCGAGGATTTTTCATCAAAATATATGCACGAATTCCATGGTTTAACTACATCTCGCTATCCTTGCCATGATGAGAAGCCAGAGGTAGATTTCAACAAGAGCCTCCATTGTTTGAATTGGCATCAAACAATACCTTCAACCTCAACTTATGTCATTACATATAATGAAATTTCCCCAATTGTCTATATTGTTTAATCACACAATAAGTGGCCTTTAGAGCCCAACGGTACCTGCCCAATCTACATATACCTTCGATGTTAATGAAAATCACAGGCATAAGTGAAATTTTTAGGAAGGTAGGTCTATTTCATCTAGATTTTTTTCATTGTCAAAATATGTCTACCTTAATTGATGCAAATCTGTTCATGAGATTTATGCATGAGCACTATTGCTATCTATGTTCTACTAGTTTGATATGCCCATTATTTGTTTCCTACAGTACTTGACTAATGACTCTTTGTGAATAACCAAGTATAGTGCTTTAATTTCTTTCAAACATAAAGTGGGTGGTAAGTGTTACTTTATGTGATAACCATACATGACTTAGCTAAGAAATGGGAATCTCACTTATAAGATTTTATCAATGAATTGGGATCCTATATGCAAATACATGTTGTCTATCTTTTCATTTTTCCCTTTTCAGGTCCACTCTTGAAAGATCCTAAGTGGTTGAAGAGACCAGTTGGTGTTAGTTTTGGATTTGGAGGAAAGCTTGCTTCATTTCGGTCTGGTACAATGTCATAGAGTGTTGTTGGCTCTTTTGAGGTAGAGTACAATTTATTATTTTGTACATGTCATTAAGATGATATATGGTCTTATCTTTCTACTATTTTTATAGGTATATATACACAATCTCATTACCGAGGAGAGTTTGGTGCTTCGTTCAACAGAGTTTGAAGCTGCAATAGAAGATGGTGAGAAATCATCATTGCGAGCTTTTTTCAATAAGAAGTCTCAGGATTCTCAATTACTTATTTGTGGATACTTTTGAATGAGATTAATAACAATTTACATTCATTTGTATTGTTTCACTTGCAAATTTTTGGTTTATGCATTGATTTAGTTTGGAAGAAGAGAGGGAGACATGGAATTTCCTAAGAGTCATGTTTGAAGATGAAGGTAATGCTAGGAAAAAGCTACTTGAGCACCTTGGATTTCAAGTGCAGTCAACAGAGAATCAAGACTTACATGAAGCTCAATTTGCCAACATTGATGATATTAGCAATGAAATAATCAACAATGTCACTCTTGATGATACAACATAATTAGAACCATTAGTTTGGTCAAAAGGTGGACAAGATGTTACATCCCCCAATGAATTGGGATCCTGTATGCAAATACATGATGTCTATATTTTTGTTTTTCCCTTTTCAGGTGCACTCTTGAAAGCTCCTAAGTGGTTGAAGAGACTAGTTGGTGTCAGTTTTGGATTTGGAGGAAAGCTTGCTACATTTTGGCCTATTACAACATCACAGAGTGTTGTTGGATCTTCTGAGGTAGAGTAAAATTTATTCTTTGGTACATGTCATTAAGATGATATATGGTCTTATTTTTCTGCTATTTCATAGGTATATATACACAATCTTGTTACTGAGGACAATCTGGTGCTTCATTCAACATAGTTTGAAGCTACAATAGTAGATGGTGAAAAATAATCATTGTGAGCTTTGTGCGATAAGAAGTCTCAGAATTCTTGGTTAGTTATTTGTGGATACTTTTTGAATGGGATTAATAACAATTTACATTTATTTGTATTGTTTCACTTGCAAATTTTTGGTTTCTGCATTCATTTAGTTTGGAAGAAGAGAGGGAGACATGGAATCTCCTAAGAGTCATGTTTGAAGATGAAGGCAATGCTAGGACAAAGCTACTTGAGCAACTTGGATCTCAAGTGTAGTCAACAGAGAATCAAGACTTACAGGAAGCTCAATCTGCCAACATTGATGATATTAGCAGTGAAATAATCAACAATGTCACTCTTAATGATACAAAACAATTAGATCCATCAGTTCAGTCAAAAGGTGGACAAGATGTTACATCCCCTAGAGACAATGGCGATGATTTTTTTAATAATTTGTACAATCTGAAAGAATATTCCTCACTTCCTCTTATTGAAAATGATTTTTTTGTTGGGAAGGATACCCTAGGCAATGGAGAAGAGGTGCAACATGAAGCTACTAAAGATTCGATTGAATAGTCAGAATGTGATGAAGCCATTCAAAGTTCTTTAGTTGTTGGTGATTATAAGGGAGCAGTCATGCAATTCCTGCCAACAAACAAGATGGTAGATGCACTTCTCATTGCTCATGTCAGAGGGAGTTCTTTACGAGAGAAAACTCGTGATGAATATTTAAGAAAAATGAATTGTCCCTATCTTAATGTTATGCTTCTATACTAATTACATGGAATTTGCAACGTCTTAAAGTCTTTTAATGTTTTATGTTTTACCCTCCTTGTATTCAGCTATCTGGATTTTAGAAGGCTAACTGGCTCTGTTTATCTAAAATATATTTCTTTCTATGGAATATTTTCTGACTTAACACTATTAGTGTAGGTGGTTTTTGCTATGGTCAATAATGATCTTATTGGCCTTGTGAATAGCAGGCCTTTGAAATCCTGGAAATAAATTCTTTCTTTACTTTTTACACTAAATTTTTTTTCCCACAAAAATTAGTTAAACATAAAATTATGTAAATTGGATAATGCAATTTTGATTTGGAGCAAATTGTACTTGACAATGAGTTTTTTTTATAACTCATTTCTAATTTCTGTGAGTTGTAGTTTGAAGTTTTTGATATAATGAGAAAGCGTACAAATTTATGCATTGTATCATATAGTTGTGTACAATATTTTCAAACATTTATCATAGTTGTATCATAGATACAAGACTTGGACGTAAAACAGTCTTGGCAGGCTGATTTTTGACTTAAGACTCAGAGGACTCGACACAAACTTGGTAGGATGAATTTTTGACTTGGACGTTGAGGGTAGGTTTTCAAATCAAATAAACCCTACCCCATAGAGTGATGTGTGTTTTCCATTATATTTTCATTGAATGCTCTTGGAAAAGAAATAAAATTAGCTATGATGGTTTTTTGTTCACGGTTGCCAATTGATTCTAAGTTTTCTTTAAGAGGCTTGGGGTTGTAAGATCAAAGGGGTCTCTTGTAGTCAACAAAGAAAGAAAGTAAGTCCTTGAAGATATTGTAACAAAGATGCGATAATCACAAAGCACAAGGTTCAAAGCAATGAGATCATAATGTAAACAAAAAGAGAAAAAATATGTTTTTATTAGAACAATGATTTTAAGGATTGACTATGAAGAACAATCATCATAAGATAGCAGTGAATACAAACAATGGCAATGGAAATGAGTTATCAATACAGTGAATAAAGAGTTCCAATTTTCAATGCATGATAATAGTAGTCCAAGGCATGCAAGGGATATGAATGAAAGACAATATATAGAGGGAAAATAGTTGCAAATGATCACTGTTATATCAAAGCCTATGAGTGTCAAAGGATCATAGCAAAATGAAGGAGATAATAATAGTTGTTACGAATGCCATGTGACCTGATATCATGCACAAAGAAGATGTAAAAGACCATGGAATAGAGTGAAAAGGGGTCAAAGTCAATGAGATTCATTCAATGTCAAAGAGCATTATCATTATATCAATGAAAGCACAAGATTGTAACAAAAATGAAGCAATGGAAAGAAAGAACAGTATATGCAACATCAGGATCATTGTCATAAAGGATGAAGATTAGCATGAGGTTTCAGGATTCAAGATTTCCACTTACCTTTAGATTGTAACCTTGTTTAATGTTCTGCCCTTTCTTGAATGATACTGGTGTTGCAACTCAAAAAAAATTTCTCAACAAGCTCTGACATTACAATAATGGAAACCACCACTCTTTGCATTCAATGATTGTTTCCTTCATTAGACTTGCAATTGGAAAACCTTCAAATGCACGTGGGAGCTAAAATACCAAATTGTTGATTAAACTTTGAAACTTCCCTCCAACGTGCAATCACAATGTTTTATGCCAAAAATCAACTGCTTGAGATTCCCTCCAAATGCATACACGACTAATCGACCAAGGCACCAAAAATACCTTTTTTATTTTTTTGTCTACCAAAAATACCTATTGCTAAAATGCACCAAAAAAAACTATTGTGTGGAAGGCATGCAAAAATTAACCTTCATTTTTAGGGGAAAAAAATCATCTATCTACATTGTCATTTTAATATAGGTTGTGAAAATTAAGATAAGCGTGATCCTAAAATCAGTAGAGTTCAAACTTGTATAAAAAAAAATCTATAAAAATGATCAACACATAATTGATTTCATAGATTATAAAATATTTCTATTTTTTTAAAATTTAACAATATAAAGCCTGAAAGAGAAAATTTTCACATCCCAAAAGTGATCATTGTTATTTTTATTTCGCATTATTAAGATGGTCGAGTATACCAGCAAGCGAAGATAGAAGTGAATCAATTTCTTCATTTTTATTGCAATTGGATTGTTTAAATCATATTTTATTAGTGAAATTGACCACAATTGCTCTTTAATACATTTGACATGCTAACACAATAGGAAAATCAAACTGGCTTCAAATCATAGTTAAAAACATTAACGATTCATTAACATAATTAATGAGTAATAAAAGTTAAAGAATGTAAATGTTTATAATTTTTTTTACAAAATATGTGAAGGCCTTAAGACTGCACCAAGAGGCAATGCCTACCACACAATAGGTATTTTTGGTGCACCAAGCAACCTAGGTGGCCAAATGGCTTGCTTAGGTAGGGGTCCCATGAGGGGGGCTTAAGCTCTATGGATTATGATCAAATTAGAAAGAAAAAAGAATAGAGGAGTAATAGTCATTTATTTAGTCATTAATTTAGCCATATATTTAGTCATTTATTTAGTCATTTTTATTAGTCATTTATTTAGTCATTTTTATTTGTCTGATATTAGTCATTTATAAAGTCATTTAGTTGTGATTTTACCCAATGAACAAATTAGTCATTTATTTTCCATATACTACTAGTGTTAGTCACGTGACTCAAATTTTTAGTGATGTGACTAAAATTTTTAGTCACGTAATCATTTATTTTCCAAATTCTACTAGTGTTAAATAATTAAAATTATTTAATTATGCAAGGAAGAAGACCAAGTCAATGGAAAAATGACGCTCGTAGACCAAAACATTTTTCAGTGTCTACATGGAGTAACCACAAATTATTAGTTAAGAACCTAATAGTGTTTGGGTCATGATATTGGGCCACATACCTTTAGAAATATAAAAGGTCATATAACCTCAATGTAAGCCTTATTTATTTATTTATTTATCCTAATGAGGTTAAAAAGTATTGGATTTCAGATCCTAATTCTCATGATGTGATCATTAATAGAAGTGTCAATATTGAGGAAAATTATTCCCTTTCTATTATCTCTTATCATTCATTACCCATATAAGTCTATGATCTTGAAAATAAATCTAATTCTAAGATATAGGAATTGAATCCAATATCTATACCCTCCAATATAGTTTCTCCAATACATAAGCTTTCTTCCACTTTAGCTACTCTTTGAATTTGGTATTGTTAAACTTTGTAGGTAGTCAGTACATTATTTGGGGATCCATAACATGATCATAATATTTGGATATATCTCATAAATACATAGCCTAAGCCTCTCATCCAAAATTATTTTAGGAAGTAGTGGGTATTGCTAATTTGGACTTAGTAATGGAGTGAGAATAATCTCCTTTAATTAAGAACCAAATTTGGGATTTAGTCCCGCTTCCTAAGGGAACAAAATATAATATATTGAGACCTTTGCAAAATTTAAAGCATGAATTGTTGGAAAAAAAATTTCACACATAAAAGAAATATAATTTATTGAGACCTTTGCAGCTATCACTAAAATTAATTTCATCTAACTCACTCTTTCCATTATAGTTTCTCACTACTAGTTGGTACATTAGATGGATGTGTAGTGTATATTTCTTTATGGTGATCTATGGGAGGAAATATATTTGGCACAATCATAATGGTTCATTGAATACTCTTCCTTGGTATGTAGGATTTGAAAATCCCTTTATGGACTTAAACAATCCCCTAAGGATTGATATGCCAAAATAAATTCATTCCTTCTTTTTATTGGGTTCAATAAATGCCAATCTAACCCAACTATCTACATTTTGCAGTGGGATGATGAAATTCTCCTTTTGGTGTTGTATGTCGATGAGTTTATCATCACAAAGAGTTGTTCATACCTTAATGACTCCATTAAATTTGATTTATAGGACACAATTTTATGATAAACTTGGGATTTTCACAATACTTACTAAGGATTAAAATTAGTTATAATTATTTTTGGATATGTATTACACAACCAACTTATGATCTTGATATCCTCTCATGATATCAAATAGATTCTTGTAAGTCTACATTGACTCCCTTTATATTAGGGGTTAAGTTGAAGGTTTAGTATTCAACTCCTCTTGTTAATTTTACCTTTGTATTTATGACTTGTGGGGAGTCTTATATACATCACACATACTCATCCTAACATTTCCTAAAGATATCTCACTTTATGCAAGAACTTTATGAGCTTCATTATAAATTTTTTGAGCATATATTTTACTTTATAGAAGGGATGCATTTGTATGGGATACACTGTTTTGTAAGATGAGATATAGAATTGTAGAATATAAATTCAAATTTGGTTGGTGATTATGAGAATCAAAAGCTATAAATTCAACTTTGGTTGGTGATTATGAGAATCAAAAGCTTACATCTGGAAATAAATTTCACCTTAGATCTTATCCTTTTTTTGATCTAGTAAGAAGTAACATCCTAGTGTTCTATCATATATAAAGGTAGAATAAAAAGGGTTGTGAATGTCATTATACAAACCATTTAGCTTCTATTGCCATCATTTTTAGCCCCACCCCCTAAAATATCCTTCAAAATACTTGGGTGAATTAAAAGGTTATGTTCATCAGTCTTTAACTAAGTTTTCATAACTATGTTAGTCAACAACGTGGTTTAAGAACTTACATCTTACCCGACAAGCTTAACTTTATTAAAATACATGGATCGATCTTGGAACTCAGGAGATTATAAAGTAATTTTTAATTAAAGAAGAGAATTGCATGGGTGAAGATCGAAGTAATTAAAGGCTTGGTGATATTTCATAAAGTTTTGAAACCTTTTTCAGTTCCCGACAGGGTTCTCAAGACTCCTTCATTCCCACTAAAGTTTTCAAGATAAGCTATGATTATTCTCTAACTGCTTTTTATAAGGAATGATTACCAGGAAAATTAAGAAGTTTCAAGTTTATTCTATAAGGAGGCATAAGAGTAGGTTTCTACAACTGTGGTGGACTCTGAAATATTTCTAGAACCTACCCAAAAATAGTTAGCTACTGCATTTGAGGTTGAAAAGTTGCTTCATTATCAAGGATGTATTTGCAAAAAAGAAGAGGTTGCTTGCAAGAAAAATATAATTTTCCATTCATTCACCATGAGCATAAAATGAAAAGCTATAAGCAATAAATACATAGTCGAAAAAATATTTCCAAGGAATTTCCATAAGACAAAACACTTTGAAAACCAAAAAGACAGATATATTTATCAATGAAAAGTTTTGTATCACATTGCCAAAAAGAGGTGATTTCACATAACAGGGGTTCAAATGTAGAGAGTGAACATGAGGACTCAGATAGCCTAAATTACTTCTTGCATGCACTCTATCTGCACAGGGGAGAAGATGTTCTCATTAAATTTGACGTAGTGGGAAAACATCTCCATATTGTTGCTCTCCAAACCAACACACATCAGGGTAATGGCTTGACAAGCCCATTCATTATGCAATGCATAAGTGATACAAATTGCACCACCAATTAAGCCCACATGTGGATGAAAAAAGAAGCCTCTCAGAGTGTCTTCAACATAGGGTAGGTATCATGGATGAACAAGACACTCATCAGCTCACAACCCCCATACAAAACACCTAGTGTGCACACGATGTTATATAAGAAGCGCTCAAGTAGACTGGAATTGTGGATGTGCAATTGAGACACAAAGTGATTGTTGATGATCTTACAGATTACTTCTCCCTCCACATCGTTGTGAGTCATGAAGATTTCACTTAGTTGGTCTACCACCAACCTAAAAACAAAACTACATTCAATATGATCCACAACCACTTCATTCAATGATCTCGACATACTCAAAGAAGAAATTAGCATTGTGTAGAATGAATAGTGGTGAAGTTAATTTATAGAGTGGTAGAGGAAAATTAGTGGAGCTTATTTGGAAGCAATTAATGCTGAAAGTACATACAAATTGCTTCGAACTCAATTAACTCAAGTAAGGAGATGTGATAGATATCTAGTCAGTTGGATTCAAGAAATCCTTACCATTTAAAGAGGTTGCAAGAAACGATATTAGGTGGCATATCAACAGTCACTGGAAATTGAAGGTGGTGGAGATTTAGCATAGGAGAAGGCCATGTGGTCTACTTATAATAAGTGACGTTTCATTCTCCTTTCATATCAATTAGGAGATGGGATACAATCATAACCATCCTTTAAAATAGCAATTAACAAATGTGTTGTCATAATCTGATAGGGTTATTCTATTCGCGACCAACATTTTTAATCGTTTAGGAAACGCTTGGTGTCTAAGAATCAATTTCAAGAAATCCTAACCATTATAATGTAAAAGCTTAAATATTGCTTTGAGATGTTGCAAGGGTTCGACATTTTGACCCCCCTTGCACTATGATGCATGAGTGAGAATCGATCATAATAAAGGATCAAGTTTTGCAATTTAAATTTATTTCATGTGAATGTTTATTGTCTAGGTGTAGTAAATAATGAATTAGATGCTAATATTTGTGAGTGAGTTTATGAGATTTGAAAAGCATTTGGATATTCCTTCCCTTTGAGGATGTGTTGTTCAGTGGTGTTTACTTCATTTATTTGTAATGAGTGATTAAGATTGTACTAAGTTGAGTCAACAAGCATTGGTAGTCTATTTTGTGAGCCACAATATTAATTGTTTGTCAGTCCATTTCTTTTCAACATTGTAGTTTAATTTCAAGAATGCTCTTCACATCTATCTCATGGCTATGAATAGGTGTTAGTTTTCCTTTCCTTATTTTTGGTCAAAAAAATACTCCCAAATTCATATATATTCAAAAATAAAAATTATATCAGAAGAGGGAGTTGTACCTCAACCAAAATTCAGAAGATGATTACCAATGCAATGGTAATATCTCCAACTATTGTGAATTGATTAGTCCTTCTTGGGCATTATAGTCATTTGTATTTATTTTTATAAAGGAAAAATTTGTTCATTAATAGATTTTCGGTGACTCCGTTGGGGATCAAATTGAAAAAGATTTAGTATTTTGATATCAAAATCTCTGTCTAAAGTCAAAATTTTTGAAAATACTTTCATAAGTCGCCTCATTTATATAATGAGCCAAGATTGTGTTGCCACATTAAGGTATCTTTCCTGTGTTGAAGGTAGATTTAGATTTGGACTCTTCAAAACAAGAAGACACCATCTCTCAATTAAACACCCTTGCATGATAGTATTGAAGAAGTGCAATAGAATATATGAGAGTGAGTTTTGTGCTTGAAGAAGAGGAAGAACATGCATAATGACCACCTAAACTTGTGGTTGAGAGGTTCCCTAGAATTGAG
This sequence comes from Sequoia sempervirens, assembly GCA_007258455.2. Classification (NCBI taxonomy): domain Eukaryota; kingdom Viridiplantae; phylum Streptophyta; class Pinopsida; order Cupressales; family Cupressaceae; genus Sequoia; species Sequoia sempervirens. Next base: position 5,390,166 of record VDFB02000019.1, on the reverse strand, counting down.
ATTTTTCATTATTCTTATGTGCCACCTCACCCAATCAAAACCAAAATCCACCACCAACCCAAAGAGAAGCACCTCAGAATTAATTGGGATCAAAGCATTATCTCTTTTCAAAGATTGGTGACTCTGTCAAAAAAGAACCCTTACCCTTCATTTGCAATTTATTTTGATGACCTCTTCATCATCACAACCTTGGGGAACCAGTTTTGGCCCCCTAGCACTATGAAGTTATCCTCCCCTCCCCAAAGGATCAAGGGAACATTTCCCTATATTTACTAGAGAAAATGCATAGGATCTTGAAGATCATTTACATGCATTTTCCACTGCCTATGTCACTTTCAGATTTATTGAAGAAAATGCAGTTGTCCTCCTTTTTATTGCATTTTTGGAAGGTCAAGCAATAAAATGGTACATGTGGCTCAAAAATGGGTGCATCACAAACTAGGATACTCTCAGAGAAAGGTTTCTCGAGAGATTTGAAATTGTGGTTGATATGGGAGTTCTTTTGAGAACTCTTTTTGTAAGGGGGGAAAATAGCATAAGAAAAACAACAAACGAATTAAAAAAAGTCAATTCAAAGTAAGATCAAGTTTCAAAACCATACTCATGAAATGTGAAATGTAAATCCATGAATTCAATTAAATAAGCAATTAAGAAACTTAAATGAATCCAGAACAAGACAAGTCTTACCATACCATGTCAAAGTTGTATTCATATTGAATGTTGGATTGTGTTTGAATCAATACAAAGCCTCCATTTAATGTTGCAAAAGCTTCAAAGCATGTTAATGGTGATTGAAGATGTGTGTAAAAGCTCTCAAGAATTTGAATGCCAATTCAACATGACTTCATTTCATAAACTCTATAGATTCTCCAATCATTTTTTAGAATGAAGAGGGTTGTTTTATGTATTTCATGTTCTAAGATGAATGATCGAGATTTTGTAGTAAGATATCACGATCAACGGTTGAAAACTATTGAGAGGAAATAGATTGGAATGATTAGTGGAATTAGATTGGACTGATTGGGGGGATTGAAGAAATAAGGTTGAGTGGTTAGTGGGATAGAGGAATAGATTGAGTGGTTAGTGGGATTAAAGAATAGAAGAGTTAGTCAACCAATTAGAGTGAGAAATTAGTGGTAATGATTTGCTCAATCACAAGAGGGGTGAGGATAATTAATTAATTGAATAATTAATTAATATTTAGAGATGAACATGCAAGTCATGTTTGAATTTAACAAATAGGGTTCTATTTTTTTGTTGACTATGTTGAATGATTTTGAATAATTAATTTAATTATTCAAGTTTTGAGAGGGGAAAGTGATTTAATTAAATTATTAAATGATAACAATTTAATTGATTTAGATGAATAGGGTATATTAGTGACATAATTAAATAATTGATGTTTATTTAATTAATCAGGAGGAATAAAGTTAGATTAGGTGACAATATAGTGGATTAATTAAATAATTAAAGATTATTCAATTAATAGAGGAAAAATAGGGTTTTTGATGCAAATAATGTGAAATGTGATTAGATTACTAATAATGATGCTGATTTTTTTTAATGGAAAAATGTCATTCAGGATGTGTGATATGCGTTAGGTCATTTTTACATGTCTACATTTTTCCCCTCTTTGAGACAAACTATTGGTTGCTTTGTTTCAAAGAATTTGATGCTAAGATCAAGATTTGAAAAAATTGTATGCCCCACTGTGCCCTAATGATCAATGAAAAGATAGTATGACGCTGGGCTGCCCCCTCAAGAGATTGGCCAGAATTTTTTTTTTTGAGTCAAACTCGAGACAAGGTTTCGTCGTAGTTCAGATGTGTAGAGGAGAAAAAATTAGGCTATACGACTCTCGTTTATGGCTTCAGATGCTTTAGGGTGCTCCTAGTTTTAACCTAGGAGGGTTTCCAAAGTAAAAAAATTAGGGTTTGGGGGGTAAAAATAGGAAATTAGGGTTCATTTTTCCTCATTTTCACTCTTAGCCTTTACTAAATTCTTGCATTTGGAGATCCTTCTTTTTCAATTGTTGAGTATTTGGGTGCCCCACACCATGTAGAGGTGGTTCGTGATATCAGGAGGCCATCTAGTGCAAACATCATGGTATGTATCACTTTCGTTCCTATTTTCATCTTTTTTCGTTTGTGTAATTAATGTTAAAATACTTTTTAACAATAGCGGTAATTTTGTGAATTTACCACTTTTGTCTTGATTTTACCACTATTGTTCCTTGTGATTTCATCGCTTTTGTGAAATTTGTTCGCTATCGTTTAAAATGCTCACTTTTGTTTACCACTATTGTTTAAAATGTGTGCTATTATTTTTATGTTTGCAAAATAATCGCTCTTGTCAAATTTGTGTGCTATCGTGAAATATGCTTGCTTTTGTTAATTTAGATGCTATCATTTAAAATGCTCGCTATTGTTAATAACAAAGCCACTATTGTTTAAAATTTTTGCTATTGTTAATAATAGAGCCGCTACTATTTAAAATGCTCGCTATTGTCCAACAAAGGCTCGCTATTGTCAAAATTGCATGATTTGGCTAGTTTGTTTGTAGGCTTAGGTTCATAATTTGATTTTCTAGCAAATTATTGACATCATGGATTGAATGTTTGCAGGTGTAAGATTCAAAAATGAAAAAATGGCTAAGATTAAGTAGCAACCACTCTACAAAAGATATAAGCCAAAATCTCAAATCTAAACAAGAGAGTACAAATGATAAAAAGAGAGCAAACAAGAACAAAAGCACAAAAGAAAACTCCCCTATCATAGTTGATTCATCTCCCTTGTTTCTCCTCCATTCTTTCTCAAGTTGCAAAGATTTTCCCTTATATTTTGAAGTGCTTGAATACCTACAATTGATAATGAAAAGATAGTAAGAATTTTGGAGAAATGTGGTTGTTAAATCAAAAATGGAGGAGGAAGGCTTCTTTTGTAGACAACCATTTGAATGGATGAATGAGATCAAGCTTCTAGAAAGATTCCAAGATCAACGGTTGAGAGGACACGGAACAAAAAGGAATGGGGGTTACGAAATGAATGGTCAAGATTGAGAAGAGGCTAGAGTCAATCGATGGATGAGATTCAAAAATGAGATAGTGGAGGGAAATAATGGAGAAATTAAAAACTAAAATCATTTAATTCATGAGAAAGAATCTTTGACCAAGTGGAGGCATAAATAATTTATTTAAATTATTTATTTGAGGAAAATGCAAGTGGACATTTAATTAAAATGATTTATGCAACCATTTTAATTAAATAGGGGGAAATAGAAAAAGAGATTAAATAATTAATTTGAATCAATTATTTAATGAGGGAGAAATGTCAAAAGATAGTCAAATAATTTTAAAAAAATTGACTATAGAAGAATCAAAAGATTAACGAATAGAAAAACTACACTAGAAGAACTACTATCAAAAGAGGAAAGATAAGTATTCCTATCAAGCTTCATTGTTGCATATGAAATTATAGGTTGCAACATTATTGAAGATCAATAAGTCCTGCAGCTAGTGGCACTACAAAATCATGTTAGTGAACACATAAGGCAGTTTAATGTCTTTAAATGTAGGATGACAGTTGCAAGAAAGTTGTATTCCTTGCCCAATATTTCCATGGGCTATGCATAATTGTTGAAAGAATTGTTTCCTAAGTTGCAAAGGTGGATACAACTGTTACAGGTAACATAAAATAGAGTTTTTTTAATTGTTGGTTGGGGTTTATTTTCAAACTTGATAATTATAGGATCCAAATGTTATAGCAATATTTACAATGTTGATACTAATATATAAGAATATTCAAGTTTGGGGATTACATAGCCGAAGAGCAAGGGATGTTAAATTTGGGGAAACATGACAAGCAAATTTTTTCCTAAAGGATAAAGTGTTGTTGGCCAAAAATTGTTCTTGTCAGCGTCTTTGTTGTCTCAAGAAGATACAGGTCACCATGCTGACACAGGATAAGCTCACGAAAAAGATTGCTAAAATGCAGTGGAACGTATGACTTATCATGTGAATGGTTGCTATCAAAATTGAATTTTCACAGGCTCCAGTGTTAATTGTTTGCATAGATTTGGGTGTACATCAAATTTTGTGTAATCTAGTTCGCATGAATAGGAATTACCTAAGAGCACGTTCCTAATTCAAGGTGATGTAAGCAACTATGCGTTGCCTGTAGCTGATGTAATCAAACATTTGTGTGGATCATCCTTTTCATACTCCTCAATACGCTCCAAAGTAAATTGGTATTGCCACCTATGAGGCATGGCATGTTTGAGCCTCACATTTTCGTCCTCTATGAATGAACCAATGTTTGCATCATGTGTGCAGGTTTATTGAACTAATTATTCCTTAGTATGGTTTTAGGGATTTCAGTACGATTAACATATTCTACATTAAAAGCCCATATATTCTAGAGGCATGGGAGGACGATGTAATGTGTTACATGTCATTTTTTAAGATGATATGGCAAAGCTCTGTACAATCTAAAATCTAAGACATCATTAGAGTTTATGATTTAGGCCAAAGGTTCTTCTATTTATTTGCACTCAACAATTAAACGATGGTATCAGAAAATTAGTCTTTATCTCATGTTTAATTGAGGGTAAAGCTTGATTTTGTAGTGTTTGAAAGGTTGCAACAGGAATGGATTATCACCCAAAGAATTACCGTGTGTGGTTTCCAGTGCAAAGATGGGAGTGTCTGTTTACATGAAGTTTGGAGGAAATTCATCTGCAATCTGTGTTCAAACTTCGGTGCCCCTGTGACTATAGGTGCCTCAAGTGTGTAATCGGGACATAAGTACTTCATCCTAAGACAAGGAGGTTAATATACCCATCAAATATTTTTTCTATTTTCATCTCTAATCTAATGGATATGTTGCAATGCCTAGACTCTGTGACTGTAATTGAAGAAAAAATGGTTAATGAGATATTCCTTGTAAATGAAGCCCTTGTCGTCTGTGCACAAAAATATGTATTTGGTATGGGGGAGGGCTACGTGGGTGGAATCTTTCCACCACATTTCGTACTGCATAATAGAGATTTTGTAAATGTCTTTGATGCTTTCAAGCAATCTTTGGAACTTAGTGACCCAACACATCTCAATAGGGCTTTGTCAAGATATAGTCACCATATGGGAAGGGAAATGTCTGAATGTTTTAGGGAAAAATACCATTATGTGACCTTCTTGCAACACCACAATTGTATCCATGCGTCAACCTCTACTAATCAACATCATCCAGTTAGTGCTCATTCGGCTTCGCAGGGAATACCCCAAAACATGATGATTCAAAAAATATCTTTGCATCTTCCTCAAAGAGTCAATTCTCAATGCCATCGAGTTGCCACTAGAGTTCTTGATATGAATGTTATGCTTAATTCTAAGAATATGGATGTGGGTAATGGAGAGCAACGAGAAAATTCACTGGAAATCATGCAAATGGAAGAATAAGCAGTAGTTACAGAGTGATTTTTTGGTCCTACTACAGGAAAATGACATGTCTTCAAAAGTCTCTTTTTGGTGAGTTCAAATGCAATTTTTTAGTAGCAGTTGGTGTGTTCAAATGTAATCAATTTTTGGGGCTGGTAAGTACAATGCTTTGCAAAAGTTCACTCCGGGTTTCCACAAGAGGATAATGACAGTCTATGCCAACTGCAAAAAATAGAAATTGATAATATCAGAATACTGAAAGTAGGCTTGGATATGTTCAAAATAGAGCGTTATTTAATCATAGTAAATAGGGATGATTTTGTCTGAATTATGTAGCTAATTGAGCTATAACCGAAGGTTTTCTTCCTGCTTCCTTCCTGCCGGTATGCTCTATCAAATTAGGTTTTTGTATTACTAAGCTTTATATAAATAATATAATATAGTGGCTTGCCACTTTTTCTTAAAAAAAAATAATTATTTGACTATAGATGAATAGTGAAGAGAAAATAATTAAATAAATAGTAATTTATTTAATTATAGAAGGAAAGAGTGTTAGTGAAACAATTAAATAAATAATTTAATTGATCAAAGGAGAATAAAGATCAAGAAATGAATTGATTAAATAATTAAAATTATTTAATTAATAAAGGAATGTGATAAAAGACAATAGTTAAATAATTAAAATTACTTAATTATATCAGGAAGAAGACCAAGACGATGGAAAAATGATGCTCGCACACCAAAACATTTTTCAGTGTCTATATTTTTCCCCTCTTTGACATAATGTGATTTGAGCATTGTGTCAAGGAATAAAGAAGAAAATTAGGTTTAGATCATGCCCCAACGTGCCCCGATGAAGGTGGGATAGACCTATGCCCCCTCGAAAGATTTTTCAAAATTTCAAAAAAAATGAGAAGAATTCAACCACTTTGATGCACCGACAGGAGAAGAATTCAACTTATGGGCCATCAGGATGATTGTGGATGGAAGATGTTAGTGCAAAGAAGATGGATGTTAGTACAAAGAAGATGGAGATTAGCGTGGAATTAGTCAAATGAAAAGGGATGGACATTCTTTCTTTATAGATGTCAACTTGCATGTTTATCATCATTGGGCGGTAAAAATTATGGCAAATGGATCATAAACACCATGGTATGAAATAGACCAAGGTGTGCAATGTTACCACTTGCAAAAGAAAAATAGTTAAAAGGACAAGGAATGCCACGACTCATTCTAAGGACTCGATTGCCCCAGTCTTTTTGTCAAGACAAACCAAAAACAACAAGCAAAGAAAAGAGATCATGATCTATCATCGCTCCTCTAAATCCTTCATGGGACATCCTCGGGGTGCATAGTAACATGACCAAAAACCAATAAAAAAAAAGAAAAACTCATACCAACAAAGTGTTTGCCAAAGAGATAATATTTGTTGATAGGATTGACAAGATTAATTGATATGATTGATTAAGTTTAGTTTCAGGATGACCGAGATGACCGATTTGATTGATTGTTTGACCAAAGTTGATTGATTGGTTAACAAAGGTTGATTAACTAATTTGATTGATTGCGCCTAGTTTAGGAAAGACACATCCTGTATAAGGCAAGATTAATTGACCAAGATGACAAGATTGATTGAGCAATTGACAAACTTGAATTGACTTGATAAAGTTTGATTGGTATGATTGATCGATGTGATGATGCCTAGTTTTAGGAAAGACATATCCTATTGAAGGTGAAGAACAAATATGATGAAGTTGAATGATTGACCATTTTGATAAACACCTAGCTACAAGAAAGACATATCTTGCTTAAGGTGAAATGAGAAGATTGACCAATGACAGAGTCTAATCTCAGGGAAAATGCATCTTAATAAAAGACAAGTGATAAGACCAAATGAGACAAATGACATTATGCCCCATTCCAATATAGGACCAATGAGTTGATCGATTGATTTGACAATTAAGGTAATTGATTTATTGAAGACCAAATATTTTGTTGGATGTGTTTTTCTATTGATTCATGATTAGGTTTGAATAAGATTGCTTGCAGACGGAGAACATGACGAGACTCGAAAAACCCTAAAGGACTGGCCTAGGGCCTCGGGGGCTCATCGATTGATGGGCCTTGCCTACGTTATACATGTAGAGACCTCGTAGTTTGACATGACTTGACCTTATTGTACTTCAAAAAGGACCAAACCTAAAAGGACTAACCTAATGTCTTGGGGGGCCATTGAAGATGAGACTCAGACTTAGACTTTTTTTTTGGAGGTTTTGAAGTATTCCGATGTTTTGGATTTTGAAGGTTTTGTGATTTTTTAAATTTTGAAAGTTTTTTTTATTTTTTTGGATTTTTGACGGTTTTATGATTTTTGGATTTTGATGTTTTTTTTTTTATTTTGAAAGTTTTTGATTTTTTTTTATTTTTATGGTTTTATGATTTTTTGGATTTTTTATGGTTTTATGATTTTTTTTGGATTTTCATGTTTTCCTGATTTTTTTGGATTTTGAAAGTTTTCTGATTTTTTTTTGGATTTTTGATGGTTTAAAAGATTGATACCATGTGTTATTTCCTATGAAGATGTATGTCAAGGATTTTCCCCTAGTCAGGTATAGGACCAATTTATTATGGGTGAGGGGGAAGTAGCAGACGAATGCAAAGGATGATCACGAAGGCAAAGGATACTAAATTTTGGTGGTTCTTAGGCCATGGAAAGGATGATGAAGCTTTATTATGGATAATATGGGCGAATGGGTGAGCAAGGGATAGAAGACCAAGTGGAGTGATAGTAGATAGAGGAGCATAGACTGACGACACATGATGCTTGTTTGCCAAGTTTTCACCATGGTACTTATCCAAAGCGCCATAGAATTGGTTTTCACTTTTGGATGAATTATTTCTCTTTACTATTTTTTTGTTTTTTTGTTGTCACCAAGACGCCAGTTTGCCAGGTTTTCATCAGAGTGACTATTTTTTGATTTTTTTTGTATTTTTTGAATTTTTGAAGGGATGCTCTAAGAATTAAGTATAGTACTTGTGAAGGTGCATGTTGTTCATGGGTTTAGGAAATGGTTCACCTTCAGGAGTAGAAAGTTGATAAGCACCAGATCCATATGCTACTGTGATGATATAAGGGCCCAAACAATTAGGTTCAAAATTTCTAGGCTTTTCTCGATTAGCTTGATTCTTCAGATTTTATTTCAGGACTAAGTCACCAATGTCAAAACTTATATGCTAGACCTTCTTATTGTAGCTATGTTGAAGGCAATTTTTATATGATTTCAAATGTTTCAACGCATTCTATCTCTTTTCATCTAGCAACTCTAGCTCATGCAGACAGGATACACGATATTCCTCTTGATCAATCAATCCTTGGATAGATACTCTTAGGGAAGGTAACTCGACCTAATAGGAAGTATGGCTTCAAATCCAAATACAAGAGAGTATGGAGTGGCTCCTGTAGGGGTGTGAACACTAGTATAGTAGGCCCATAAAGCAGGATTGAGTTGGAGGTGCTAGTCATGGCTAGTGTCATTGATGGTCTTCTTTAATATTTTTAGGAGTTTTATTAGATGCCTCATCTTAGCCATTTCCTTGGGGGTAATACGGGATAGAAAAATGGTGTTGTATATGAAATTTTTCACAAAGTTCATGGACATCCTGATTCTTAAAATGGTGACCATTATCTATAATGATGGACTGCGGGATACCATAGCGGCATATAATGTAATTCAGGATGAACTTGGCTATCTTCTTTCCAATAATGAAGGTCATTGGGATGACTTCAATCCATTTTGTAAAGTATTCAGTAGCAACAAGGATAAAATTATGTCCATTTGCAGATGTGGGATGGATCTTTCCTATGAGGTTGAGTCCCCATTAAGAAAATGGCCATGGCGATGTAAGCGATTGTAGTTCCTGAGCTTGCACATGTATAAGATCTCCATGAATCTGACACTGGTGACATTTATTCACAAAGTGATAGACATCACGTTCCATTGTAGGCCAATAATATCTCGTCCTCATGATCTTTTTAGCTAAGGTAGGACCAACAGAGTGAGCTCCACATATACCATTATGTACCTCTTGTAAGGTCGTATGTGCTTCATTTGAATCAAGACATTGAAGGATAGTGCTATCTAGGCTACAATAGTAAAGGGTATCTCCAATGATGGAATATTTAGATGCTTGTGGGATAAAAGGTTTTGTGTTGGTTGAGGGACAAGTCTAGAGGGATAATTTGGTCATGCAAGTAACTGTAAATGTATTTGTACCAAGGAGATTAGAGACCAACAAGTTCACACAAAAGTTCAGTTTTGGGGACATCAAACGTAGGGACCAACTGTTGTTCTACCAAGATTGTGATGTGTTGTTAGGAATGTCAAAGAGATATCCAATTGTAGCCATTGCATCAACTTCTTTATTCTGGATTCTCGATATCTGCTCAAAGGAAATAGCATTAAAGTACAATAAAAAACTATCCACCATGCGCTTATAGGGCATCAATTTCTCATCCTTGGTGCAATAATCATCATTAACTTGCTAAATCACTAACTGAGAATCACCATAAACTTGCAGATCCTTGATTTTCCATTTTATTTCCATTTAGAGTCCTATCAATAATGCCTCATACTCAGCTATGTTATTAGTGCATGGAAATGCTATTCAAAATGACTTGGGAATGGAATCTCCTTAAGGTGTGATGAATAGAATTCCAGCTCTTGAACTGTGACTTTTCTAAGATCCATCAAAGTACAATTTCCATGTTGTCAATGTTTCTATAACAAAGATTGATTCAACTAGGAAATCAAACATCAAAGGATGATCTACCTTTACTAGTGCATCTACAAGTTGATAAGCTATCACTTGTCCTTTTATTTCTTTTCGGTCAATGTACTCAATTTCATACTCACTTAAGATCATAACCCACTTAGCTAGTCTTCCTATTAGAGCTACTTTACTGAGAAGATATTTTAGAGGATCAATTTTGGCAAATCATTTTTGTCTTGTGATTCAGCATGTAATGTCTCAACTTTTTTTCTGCAAATACAACTTCTAGATATGCTTGTTCAATAGGGCTATAGTTCAATTCATATATGACTAAGGTGCGGCTAATATAATAAATTGATCATTCTTTATCATTATTGCCATTATGTGCTAAAAATGCCCCCAATGTTGATGTAGTTGCTATCACATACAATATCAAATCTTTTCCATCAATCGGAGGCATAAGAACTAGTGGAGTCAATAGATAATTCTTGATTTGATCAAATGCTTCTTGACACTTCTCTGTCCAATTGAAGGGAATTCCTTTTTGTAATATATGTTGAAATGGATGGATCTTGTCTACTAGCTAAGCAGTGAACCTACGAATTGATTGCAGTCTTCCTTGTAATGTTCTCAACTGGCTAATGTTGGTTGGGGGTGGCATGTCCAAGATGGCTTTTACTTTGGTGGAATCAACTTCTATTCCTCTGTGGGAGACAATATACCCAAGAAGTTTTCCTGATTGGACCCCAAAAACACATTTCTTTGGATTTAACCTAAGTTTATACTTTTCAAGTCATTTGAAAATATTTTCCAAGAATGCTAGGTGACCACCTCATTCTAGAGATTTTGAGAGAAGTTCATCAACATAATCCTCCATAAGTACATGCATATAATCATGAAAAATAGTAGTCATGGCTCTCTGATATGTAGCTCCAACATTTTTAAGTCCAAACAACATGAAATTCCAACAAAAAGTTCCCCAAGCACATGTGAAGGTTGTCTTTGGTTGATCTTTAGGAGAAATTATTATTTAGTTGTAGCTTGATAATCCATCCATAAGTGATAGCATTTCATATCCAGCAATGAGGTCTACTATGATGTCAATGTTTGGTAAAGGAAAATCATCTTTAAGACAAGCTTTGTAAGATCTCTAAAATTCGTGCATACTCTAATTTGACCATTTGGTTTGGTGACAGGAACAAGGTTTGATATCCAATCTGCATAATCAATAGAACACATGAATCCAACGTCCAAGAGTTTCTTCAATTCCACCTTGACAAGGAGTGCAATCTACGGGTGTATTTTCCTTAGCTTTTTTTTATATGGGTTGGAATTTGGTAAGAGTGGTAGGCAATGTAAAACAAGCTCGGGATCCAATCTAGGCATATCAACATATGACCATGCAAAATTAACTTTCCTTTCTGAAAATAATGTTGTAAACTCAGGTTTTTCCTTGGTGGTCAAAGATGTTGCCAACTATATGATTATGGAATTATCTTGTGTTCCAATGTTCACTTCTTTTGTTTCTTCTATAAGCAATGACAATCTCTCTCTGTCTATAGGGAGACTATCTAGTCCTCCATCCTTAGGCACCTCATAGAGGTTTTCACCTTTAGATACATCCTCTATTTCTACTTTTTCATGGTTAGCAGGCACCTTTCAGTTTTCACCTGAAGACCTATTATTTTTATTTTTAATTTTTTCATTTTCAGTTTTGGGACTAGAGGATAGGAAAAACTCACTAAAGTATGTTTCATAATTGAGTTCTATAGCAAAGACAACCTTATGATCCCAACTTGGTATTCCTTCACAAAGTCCCATGAACTTAGTGATTGATTCATCATTCTCGAATGTGTCCAAACTTGGTGGTTCTTGTTGATCCCAATATATGAGTTGCGGGTAGACAAGGGGTAAGCCATCATCGGTATTGTCAAGTGTCATGGTGTAGGAAGATAAGGTAAAGATGGAAGTAGATTCATCAGGTTCCCAAGAGGAAAAATCAATGGTTTCCCAGAAGTGTTTGATCCACTCTTCTCTTTTCAAAGGGACCCTTGGACGGGGACTTGGCAGTTTTTGCAGGGAACCAATTTTAAGTATTTGGTTGAATGTTTCTTCAAGGCGAGGGTGATCCAGTTCTCCAAATTTTTTATCAAGGTCCATGTAAGTAGTGGAGGATAGGAAATCCCATTTATATTCATTGGAATTAGTGTCAAAATCCCAAGAGTCCTCGTGTATCTCGATATCATCTGAAGCATCAACAACCTCGCTTGAAGATAACCCAATACCCTAGATAGTCACTTTTACTGGTGCAAACCCAAACCCTTGGTGCTTTAGCAATTTAGGAGGTTGTAAGGGTTCCAACATTCCTTGTTTGTTTAGGCCAAGGCCACTATTTCCATCATATCCTTGTTATTTCATTATTAGGAACCCTTTTGGATACTGTTCAACTGGAAATTTCTTAGGTTCAATATCCTCCTCTTCTTTGTACAACCATGTGAGAATGTGGTCATCCAAAGACTCCTTGGATAGCTCCCCCAATTTAGTAAAGGTGGTAGGGGGATTATGGATGATGACTTTAGGTTGCATGGGATGTGGTTTTCCATAAGACTTTGGCGATTTGGGTAACTTTCCAATGAAAAAGAGACTCTTCATGTTGTATTCTTCGCATCCTTTGTCCTGGATCTGCATCTTGGGTGTGGAAGGTGTGGTAAATGGGGTGGATGATTTGACAAGGGTAGATGGATCAATGTAGTTATATGGAGTAGCGGATGAGGTGGAGGATGAGGCCTCTTGATTGATGGGCACTTGATGTTCAATTGTTTCTTTTAGGTTTGTACAATACTAAAATGGATTAGGGTCACCAGGAATAGTAATTTTAGTGCCATTATATGGGAACTTGAGGCATTGGTGGTGGTGGATGGAATAGCCCTCATGGCATGAATCCATGGGTGGCGAAGAAGAAGATTATAGTGTAAATCTAGATCCAATACATGAAACACTATGTTCTATATTGTTGGACCAACTCTTACAGGAAGTGAACCTTCAGAAAAACACTCAACATCATCATAAGCTTTGATCACAATTTTCTTGGTTTGGTCAATTCTTAGAGCATCCCAATGCTTTCACTAATTTTAGTGAGAAAATGTTCAGACCTGCTCCACAGTCTACTAGGACTCATCTGATCTTATGTTTATTAAAAAAGACTTCAAGGTGTAGGGCATCATTATGGTCAGACTTTTGTGTGGAAAAGTCTTGTTTAGAGAAGGTGACATGGTGTGAGATAGCTAGGTATCCAATCATGGCTTGGAATTCATTGACATCTAGATTAGTGGGTATGGATGCTTCTTGTAATGCTTTATTAAGGATAGCTCTATGTTGTGGTGATATGTGAAGGAGCTCCTAAATGGAAATTTGTGTAGGAGTCTTCCCTAGTTGGTCTAGGAGATTGTACTAGCTCTTCGGTTGTGGATTGGAAGGAGGTTCTAGAAGAGTTATCTTGGCTCTTTGAGTGGTAACCCCACATTTTGAACTTGGCTTGTTTATGGTGATGGTGGAAATTTGATCATAAAAGGGTCTAATATTAAGGATAATAGTGCTATAATCATGTTGGATGGCTGCATAATTGGCATTGTTGTCATTCCCTAAACTGGAGGCTTTTCCTTTTTCATGGTCTTGCAAGGGGGTTTTAAATATGGTATGATCAGAATTGGTTTTTCCTTGTGAATAACCTATCAATATGGTTCCATTTTCAACAAGGTCTTGAATGATATTTTTGAGTGTCCAACATCTAGATGTTTTGTGTCCTTTTCCAAGGTGATATACACAGTATTCATCTTCTTTCCACCAATCGGGTTTGATTAATGAGGGTTCATAATTTTTTATGTCTGGTAGTGTGACAACATTAGATTTCAAAATCTATTTTAGAACTAATTCAATGGGCTTAGAAAGGGGGTGTATGTTCTCTTGGTTCGGGGAGGACCTTTGCGTTATTGATTGTTTTGGACATCATTCAATGTTTAGCCTTGTATTTGGGTATTTGATGTGTTTGATGTATTTGATGAGGAAGGACCTTTAAGATGAATGGTTGGACATTTGGTTATTACTTTGGCATCAACAACTCCATCATTTGTGATATTCTTGTTTTGGGACCAATATTTTCTTTTTTCATTAGTGGCTTTTGGAGTCTCTTGCTGTACTTTGACTAGTCCTTTTACGACAAAAACTTTTTCAATAAGGGCACCTTTCTCAAGGATTTCATCAAAAGTTATACAACATTGGATTTGAATTTGACTCATTAATTCACCATTAAGGTTTTCCATAAACATGGTGACTAGTTGTTTCTTAGGAATGTGACAAGGGAACTTACTAACCAAACTTTGCCATCTCTGATAAAATGAGGTAAGCGACTTCCCTTCTTGTTTGGTTGTACATAATGTTGCAAGGGTTATATCACTTTGAATGTTAAAGGAAAAGTGATTAATGAATTTATCAGCCAGTTCACCCCATGTTCTAATTAAGTTGGCAAACCAATCTAGGGTTGGCCCCATGAGACTTCATGGAAATAATCTCATTAAGTAGGTAGAATCATATGTGATTTCCATACATGTATTAAATTCTTGTATGTGTTCTATTGGATCCCCTCTCCCTTTGTACTTGGGTAAAGGTGGTTTCATGAAGTGAAGGGGAAAGGGGCACATGTATAGATTTATGTCAAATGGAAAGGGGCATAATTCCTCCATCGAATAGGTCTTCTTGTTGGTTCCCAATCGCATGTTTTCCATTTGTTTTTGAATGGCATGTATTTGTTGCATCAATGTGTCTGCAAGAGATGGTGTTGCATTGGTTTTATTTGGTGTCATGGTGTTGGTGCTGAGGTCATATGTCAGATTGGTATGTTGCGGTGTAGGACCTTGGTTTCCTTGTTGGTATTGATGTACAAACGTGGCATTTGTGTTGGTTTAATTTGGAGGAAAATTGGCATTTAGATTGGTCCCAAAGGTCATGTTTATATTTGGTATGGTGTTTTGAAGTTGTGGTGTAGGTCCTTGATTAGCATTTTGTAATGATGGTGTAGGTCCTTGATTAATTTTTTGTTTGGCACCCTTCGTGGGGACAATGTGAATCCTTCTAGATTTGTTTGGTTGATTTTGATTCGATGAGGGTGTACTTTGAAATTGGAATGAAAGACCTTGGTTCGTGTTTTGAAGTGTAGGTATAGGACCTTGATTTGTATTTTGAAGTAGGGGTGTGGGACTTTGTGATATAGGACCTTGATTTTTGTTTTGAAAAAGAGGATTTGTAAAGGTCTTACCCATGGAATTTGATGAGCTTCCAAATGTGAAATTTTGTCCTTGTGTAGTAGCATGGGTCACTTTGTTTCCAAATGTAGAGATGCTAGGGATATGTGTGGTAGTGGTTGTCATGCGTGAAGTTGTCCCAAGTGGTATAGTTGACATTTGTTGTGAAGAGGGCATCCCTAGTGCAAATGGATTTTGGGTATCTTCTTCTACAATGGTTGAGACATCAAAGCCTTGAGAGAGTTTGGCACCCTTTTTAGCTAGTGAATAGAAGAATCTATTAGGGTCAGCACCAACGATTTGATCAACCATGCTCAAAACCCTTGGATCTTGGTAAGCTCTTTCAATTTCTTCTAGAGTTAATTTCTTGTTGAATTCATCTAAGTTTAAGCTGTCAAATGTGTTGGTTTTGTCTCTTTGTGGTGTCTCTCTTTGAGGTGTGCATTGATTTTAATTTGATCCAAGTGTAGTGTCATGAAAAGGGTCACTTGAAAAATATATGTCCTTTCTTTTGGTTTGTGACCTTGTTTCAACCATGTGAGACTTGCAAGTTGGAAGGTAATGCAAGGTGATATGAAGCTAAACTATGTTTTTGATATTTTTTGGATATAAGGATGCAAGGTGATCATGCAAGAATAATAATGACCAAAGGATGAAACTAATGGATGCAAAGGATACCAAAAGCTTACTAATTAATGATCAAGGAAAATGATATGATGCTAAGGCTAAGATGAAATTAAAATATGTTTTTTGTGTTTTTAAGATATAAGGATGCAAAGTGCAAAGTCTAAGATTAAGAAGTGATAAGATGATAATGAAGCTATGGTCAAAGGGTATGATATAAATCTAAATGAGACTAAGATAATGCTAAGGATATGAATCCTAAAATTTAAGACAAGGATGGTAACCAAGATAATGTAGGTCCAAGATAATAAACCCAAATGTCATTGACCTTTGTGATAATTTAGGTGGTAATTTTGACAAGGTAGAGTATAGGCTAGGACACAAGCTTGAGACTCAAATTTGACCAAGAGGATAATGACAAAGGTTGGTAGATTGAAGGATGAAGGTCAATGAAAAATTGGATAAGCAACCAAGGATTGTCCAAAAGCTTAGCAGTCTTCCTATGTCTAAAATTTGAAAGGGAGATGCAACCTAAAGTTTTAGATTAATTTATGTAATGCAAAAGGATGAGGAAAGTAACCTATAATGCCATGTATTCCTAAATGACAATGCTAGAGTGAACTAGTAAAGGCCTGCAAGTCTCTAGTTTAGGAGTTAGGGTCACTGTAAAATGAACTGTTTAGATTTTGGACAAGGATTTTGAGAGTTTCTGGTTATTAGGCAGTTGTGGCACTGTTTTCTGCAAATGTGTCATTTTAGGTTGTGGGTTTCTAGAGTGTAGTGGTTCAAAATGATAGTTGCGGCTTTGTTTTTTGCAAATGTGGTTCAATATAATAGTTGTGCTTTTCTAGTGATCAATTGCGGCACAAAAATGCAATTGCAGGCCTATTTTTGCAGTTGCGGTGATAAAATGTTGATTTTGTAGTTTTGACGGTTTTGACCTGGTTTTTTAGTGGATTTTGATTGATTTTGATAAAATTTGATTTGGAAAACAAAGAATACAGTCACAAACACTTATTTTAGTTTGATTTTGAATGTGAAAATGTTTTGATATCAAGATAAAACACACATAGACAACATGCACAATTCCTATGGTTGGCAAGGAAACCACTGGTTGATATCCCCACTTGGATTTCTCCAACCACTTAAACAAGGAAGAAAGCTAGATACTTGGTGGAACTTGCTCCCCCTTACACGGCACTCACTTCTTGGGCTCACCAAGTCTCATTCCCCAAAGAGGAATTTTTGTCTCTACATATGCTTAGTGAAAATGCGGGGCGGCTTCAGAGGTCCAACCTCCTACAATCAATGAACGTATAAAAGGTTTTTGGCCACTAAAACAATTGGTTCTTAGTAAGGGAATTCATTCAAGGTGGCCATACATGTGACAAGATTAGCTCACGATTATGGTCAATCAAGAGGCCTCCCAGTCCCTTCCTAAGAAAGGATTTTGACATAGCTCATGGGGCTACTAAGGGTGGCAGTTGTCAATATGACACATCCACACCTTTTTGCTTGTGACTTTCATCATAAACATATCTTTTATATAGCAGTTCAAAAGAGCTTGGATATAGCTTGTTATCACTTGGGTCATTCCCACCTTTTGAAGTGGGGTGGCAGGCCCTCTAAAAAATAAGTACACAATAGCAAGGAAGTACATTGGTTTTGATCTCCCAGATCACACAAAATGCAAGGAGAGAGCATACACAATGACTTTGCCTCACACTCGCATGGGGTTCATTTTAATTCCAAAATCCAAATATGGGGGTGGTTATATAAGTGCCAAAAAAATGCTTTTGATCCTCAAGATCATCAAACGGTGCGAGAGGAGAGCATACACATCCTATGACAATTTCAAACCAAAAAACACAAAAGAAACTTGTCAATTTTAACCCTTTTCTTATGATTTGAAGACACTTGGATTCGTTATAGGCCAATGACATGTGATGCATGTTCATTTTAAAATTCATGAGTGAGAAAATGCATTTTGTTGTTCATTTTAAAGCCATCATGAGTGAAATGCATGTTCATTTTAAACCTTATGAATTGTGATGCAAGTTTGTAGTTGTGAATTTTAGGCCCAATGAGTGATTCATGCAAATTTGTTGTTCATTTTAAACCCCATGAATGTGGAAGATGCAATTTGTTGTAAATTTTAAGACCAAATGAGTGACATATGCAAATTGTGGTTCATTTTATCCTCATGAGTGTAAATGCAATTTGTAAATTTTAAGACTAATGAGTGAAATGCAATTTCAGCTCTTCAAGAAGCATGTTGAAAAACACACAAAATATCTCTTATCCAAAAACAAGCCAAAAATCATGCAAAACCATAAGTTAGATCTCCTTGATGAAAGCCACACACTGAAAACAAAACATCAGTAAACCAAAAAAAAAAACTTTAATGATAACAACAAACTAAAATAGTGATAACTTTCTCAAAACTAAACAAAATTTTAAACCATAAAAATCTATGGAAAGCTAAGACATATACCTCCAAAACCCAGAAAGAGTTTGGCAAAACTCTACATGACAAAAGTGTTATCAACAAAAGAAAATGTGGGTCTTAATAGTTAAATTTTAAAAAGCCACAAGCAGTAAAATGGCCATAACTTTCTCAAATCGTAACAAAATTTAAAACCGTATGAAGTTCCGAAAAGCTAAGAGCGAGACTTAAAAAAATTAAATAAACATTTTTTAATATCTTATGTGTTCATTTTTCTGTGCTCAAAATAAGATGACAAGATTTTGTGCAAATTCTTAGCTGTAACCTACAAAACAACAAAAGAAGACAAGAAAACAAATGGATTTCTCTGCAAAATTGTAAGATTCACGTCGGATTCACCAAATGTAAGATTTTAAAATGAAAAAATGGCTAAGATCAAGTAGGAACCACTCTATAAAAGATCTAAGCCAAAATATCAAATATAAACAAGAGAGTACAAATGATAAAAAGAGAGCAAACAAGAACAAAAGCACAAAAGAAAACTCCCCTATCATAGTTGATTCATCTCCCTTGTTTCTCCTCCATTCTTTCTCAAGTTGCAAATATTTTCCCTTAGATTTTGAAGTGCTTGAATACCTGCAAATGATAGTGACAAGATAGATTTTTTTTTTTAGAAATGTGGTTGTTAAATTGAAAATGGAGGAGGAAGGCTTCTTTTATAGAAAACCATTCAAATGGATGAATGAGATCAAACTTCTATAAAGATTCCAAGATCAACGGTTGAGAGGACATGCAACACAGAGGAATGGGGGTTATGAAATGAATGGTCAAGATTGAGAAGAGGCTAGAGTCAATCAACAAATGAGATCCGAAAATGAGATAGTGGAGGGAGATAATGGAGAAACTAAAAATTAAAATCATTTAATTCATGAGAAGGAATCTTTGACCAAGTGGAGGCATAAATTATTTATTTGAGGAAAAGGAAAGTGGGCATTTAATTAAATGATTTATGCAACCATTTAATTAAATAGGAGGAAATAGAAAAGGAGATTAAATAATTAATTTGAATCAATTATTTAATGAGGGAGAAATGTCAAAAGATAGTCAAATAATTTAAAAAAATTATTTGACTATAGAAGAATCAAAAGATTAATGAATAGACAAACAATTAATAATAATTATTTGACTATAGATGAATAGTGAAGAGAAAATAATTAAATAAATAATAATTTATTTAATTATAAAAGGAAAGAGTGTTAACGACGCAATTAAATAAATAATTTAATTGATCAAAGGAGAATAAAGATCAATAAATGAATTAATTAAATAATTACAATTATTTAATTTATAGAGGAATGTGATAAAAGACAATAGTTAAATAATTAAAATTATTTAATTATGTCAGGAAGAAGACCAAGACGATGGAAAAATGATGCTCGCAAACCAAGACATTTTTTAGTGTCTACAACAGGCGGTTCTCAAACCATTGTATTTTAGGGAGCAAAGGTTGCGGTAGTTGTTTGACTTGATTGTTGGTTTCTTTGAGGTGGAGAGAGATTTCCTGGACACTATGGGTATGTGCTATATATGTTACTATGAGATAAGGGGGATTCACTTCTCACAAGTCTCTTCATTCTCAAGAGAATCCTAGGGAGTGAACTGCCCTTAACCACCTCAAATATTGCTGAAAGAAGAAATTGCAAGGAAACTATACATAGACTAATTATCTCAAATGAATACTTCAGAATTTGAGAAATAAAGGTTCCTAGATCCCTTCCTCCAAAGGAAGAGCTCTCGGCCAACTAACTACAACATAGAATCAGGACACCAGTGCGGTGTGTTGGCATCCCGAGCAACATAGAACTCAATACTTGGGTAGAATGACTAAAACCTTCACTATCTAACATGGATTTGAGGTATGATGAATAGAGTAATGGGGTGGAGAACAAATAACAAGAAAAAATACAAGGAGAGACAAAAGAAAACTTACAAACAACCAAATTATTGAATCCTTCCCTCGAGCTCTGCTTTGACAACCTGCACATAGAACAAACAGGGAAAAATGTTGGGGTTGTTTCAAGGCTTGCTGCAGTCAAACCCCCATTTTGGTGTTCCCACCTCCATGGACAACTAGATAGATAGAGAGAGTAAATGAAATAAATGAAAGCAAGTGGTGAAAAAAATCCCCGCTTGAGGAGGAGAACCCACACCACCGAATTGTAAATGAACAAAGAGATTTAATCTATTCGCAAATAGATAAGAGTGAGAGAGCATTACTGATAGTCCTTGACCCCCTCTTGAACACACATACACACCGTTGAATGCTTGTTAGAGAGATTTGGATGTTGGAGGGACCTCAATACGACAAAGCTTCACTTGTAGAAATGTTATTGCCAAGAGTAGAAGAGGTTGAAAATGAAGTGAGATTGAGAAGAGAATTGATTGAATAAGAGAGAGAACCCCCAAAAATAAGAGAAAAAGGGAGTTTTGTTGCGTGAAAAGATAGAAGGAGCCATTAAACTTGAGGATCTAACTACATTGACACATGTCAAGAGCCAAGATTCGAGATTCCCCATTTCAAACTCAGAAAACTGTCAAGAAGCTAGCACGTTGTGCAAACATCTATGCACTGCGTAGGAATCCAACTCGTAAGTTTTTAGGAAATGGGATGGTAGACTATTGTCACTTCATCATTGGACCTCATGGAGTTGGAATCACAAAATTTTGACCCATGAGAATCTTATCATAAATAGGTTTAGGTGCAATAAATGCTATGCCAAACGCATAAATGTGAAATTGTCCCTAAGGTGGAATTTGATGACATTACATTATTCCCCCACTTTCGTGGGCTAGATTTTGGAAAAATCAGCCACACTAAAGTAGAAGAAGAGAACTAATATCAAAAATTTAAAAATCTATAGATTTGCGTGCCAAAAAGGATACTATAAAGGATATAGAGGTCGAGCAGGTAGGTGCCGAAGATGCCCCCAACGATTGAACTTAATGAACAAATACAATATTTGTTGTGAAAATTCATGAAAAGTTTCATTCTGCAAAACTCAAATTTATGTTGGTCCCAAAAATCAGAAGAAGCTACAACAGCGAGAAGAATGCTCAAGAAAAAATTAACGATTTAGAAGAAAAATATGCTAAAGAGGTGACTATATTCCCCCTCTTGAGTTTTCCCCTAGCTAGGTGGGTAAAATTAGGAGAAACCAAGGAACCATGAACTCCATGAGCCCTAGGGGGCCTATATATACCTAGGTGGGCCCCTAGAAGGGTCATTTTTACTATTCATCATGAGGATTTTATTGAATTTTGTGAGAGGAAAGTCAGCAAAATGCTTAGCAGACGAGAGTACGAGGCGCCCAAGTTGGACTAGTTATGCCAGGACATAGCTGAGGGTCTCGAGGTAGACTAGGTAGGCCTCAAGACCTCTTTTTTATGCATTTTTAATAATTTTTTAGTTGGTTTTAGGGTTTGGAGTAGCACACACGTCCTAGATGCGCTCACGTGTCCTTTGTGTGCACTGTCATCCAAAAGGTGCACTGCCATCTCCATAACACATTGTCATCTCTAGGATTTGTTGTCATCCTATCACCTCCAATGACAGATTGGGACACTTGCATGGTTTGCATCTGTCCCTTAGTAAAAAAAAATTTAGAACATTCTCAGTATGCTATGCTCTAACTTACAATTTTTTTCCTTTTTCAAAGGATTACCTCGAGATATGAGAAAATCCTAATGGGAAAATTCTTCACCTAATCAAAGGGAAAAGGGACCACCTCTCTGATGATGAGATCACACACTTATAGTGCATTGGTCTCTGGTAGGTAATCATTATGCTAGAGATTCTATATCATGATACAATGTTGATGGCCCTCATGGAGAGGTGGGATTCCACCACATCGAGCTTCTAGTTACTGATGGGAGAGATGACCATGACGTTGGAGGATGTCTACCTCATCCTCGAAATTCCCATTCATGGTTGGTGGGTGGAGTTAGATGATACACATTCAGCACGAGAGTGATCAAAGGGTGTTTTCTACTGTACTAGCTGTATAAATGGTAGGGATGGAACCAAGTACATCTACACCCATTGGTTTGATCAGGCCTGGACTACCGCACCCCTACTCTGTCAAGTCATGGTAGTCACCATGGCTGCTCGAGTCGCCATAAATGGGTGAGGCTCTCACCTACACGGGGGCCTCATCCATACTATTCACGAGATGGAGCATAGGATGGTGTTTTTATGGGGGCATAGCATGCTTGCACATTTATATTAGGAGCTCAGGAGATATGTGCACTATGAGTACCATAGCCTCACCACATGCACATTACTGTAAGTGTGCGATTTTTCACACATTACATGCACGAGGCCAACTGACTATCCCCAAGTACAAGATTATAGAGTTCCCATGGCTCACTGGTACGATATTTTGTGACAATGGAGACATGGAGACCTGTAGTTTTGGTGACTATAGTTTGGTATGTTGAGACCGAATCAGATTAGATGGAGGCCCCACCAGTTGTTTTGGTGGGTGGATGATGGAAGGTTCCTTAGGAACTTGTAGCATGACCGTTTCATCTTGGGTCACACAAATTTTGTGATCATGCCTTATTATTGGATTTGGGTCATGCGACAACATGGTCGAATTCATACCATTCCCCCTATAATCCCCACATATACCCAAGTTGTTTGGAGTGTTGCAAGACCAGGGGACTATCTATGTCCCACCATTGTAGACATCATCCCTTCATACAATGAGGATGATTATAGTGATCTATCATAGATGGGCATGGTAGATAATGTCAGGGCGGAAAGGGACTTCCCAGCATGGTGGGCGACATATCATCCAACACCAGTGTTTCCAGTGGATGCCCCCAGGGGGGATCCCGACCTTCAAGGGGATGTGCCACCATAGCCACCAAGGTAGAGACGAAGGGGTTGAGGTGGTGAGGGAGAGTAGGAGCAGCTACAACAGTAGGAGGAGGATTAGCAAGAGCAACAAGAGAAGGCTAAGGAGGCCAGAACAGTTTTGTCGAGGCCAAGTTAGTGACAAAGAATGTCCTCTCCTTCACTGACCATCCTGGTCTCATTGGAATCACTAGTTCCACCCATCATCCCAGCGGAAGTCTTGAAAGCACCTGGAGTAGCTCATGATGCCAACAAAAAGGGATCCAACATCCCCCCTTGATCCAAACTGGCAGCTAGGGGACCTAGGTACAAGGATTGATAATGCCATTTCATTGTAGTACTTTCAATTTCCATCATATGTATGAATGTTTTTCTTTAGATTTTATATTTATACATCTCATGATACTGATGTACATATTCTCTCTATTGTTGCAGTGGACACATAGGGATGGAATGGGTTTTTTTCCTAGTGCATATCAGAGGTGCACATCTTTTTGAGTCGGTAGCTCACCTAAGGACTGCTTATGAAGAGGGGTGGGTAGAGATTGTATAGAGGACTGTGGATGCCACCACTATTTGGGGACAAAGGGATTAGTTATTGAGGGAGTTGCAGACGGCCCTAGCCGAGCGAGATACAGCTGTGATGAGGGTCGATAATGTTGAGAAGGCACATGAAACCCTACAAAGTTGGCTTGATGACCTCACGGGGCAACCAACAACAGTGATCTTGACAAGCAACCAACAACTACAAAAGGAGCTCATTCAGGCTCACATGCAAATAGCCTCCCTTTAGGAAGAGATTAGGGGGATGCACGTGGCGATGTGTGTCTCACGATCACACCACACCCAATCAATCTCCACTATGCAGCCTTGACCACAACTATAGCCAGAGGGCTCTAGGAGCCATATGCTTGAGGCTTATATAGCTATTTTATACACCATTTTTTTAGTCTCGACACACATTTTGTAGATAATTTTAGATGTATAGACACTTATACATATATACAACAACCATTCATTTTTTGATGACAGTGGCATGATACATGTATATGATATTGATATTTAAATATATACATATTCATGAGATACTGATTCTAACATTATGGTGCTCTTTATTTGATGTGTATGTTCCCTTCTTCCATGTATGTTGATTCTATGGATTTTAAATATATGGATGTATGTTAAATTAGATGCTATCATGACTTAATAGAGACACATGGATGTATGTTAACTAAGTGAAATGATGATCTAATTGCCTAACCAAAAGATGTAATGTAATGCATGGGTACATAGCATAGTAAAACACACACATGTATGTCTCTCTCACACACACATGGTTGTATCATAACACAAAAAAAATCATAATGTGTTAATGAAGGAATGTCACAACACACAATGCTACAAGCCCTAAAGAGTGAACTTTTCCTGTATGACACATAAATACTACACATAGTATCGATGAAGATGCATTGCATTAATAGGTTCTTTTAGAGGCGTCTCATCCATGGATGACAATCTATAAGCACCAGAACCACACACAAAGATGAAAATGTAAGGGTCTAACTAGTTAGGACTAAACTTTCCCCTTTGATTAGGTAGCACATTTACATTTCTCTGATTCTCATAGAGAACTAGATCATCTACCTTGAAATTTCTAGGGAGTACATTTTTATTATATTATCTAGATAATGATCGTTGATAAGCTTTAAGGTGGTTGAGGGCCTGCAATTGGTGCTCATCAAGAATCTCAAGTTGATACAAATGATTAGACTAGTAAGTCTCGTCATCAATTAACCTTTTAAGGGAAACCCACAAAGACGAGATTTCCAACTCCAAAGGTATGATAGCTTCAACATCGTACATGAGGTTGTAGGGTGTTGTACTTGTCATCATATGAACACTTGTGTGATAGACCCACAAAGCATATGTCAATTGAATGTTCCAATCCTTATTGTGTTTGTTTACTATCTTGCAAAGAATAATCTCAAGATTTTTGGTAGATGCTTTTTCTTGGCCATTTGATTGAGGGTAATATGGTGTAGAAAGTCTATGTTGAATGTGGAACTTCTCTAGGAATTGCTTTACTTCCTTGTTCTTGAATGTTGTACCATTTTTAGAGATAAGTGTAGAAGGTAATCCGAAGCAAGCAATGATATTATTCAAAAGGAAGCTACAGATAACTTCAGTGTTCATAGATCAAAGTGGGATAGCTTCAACCCACTTTGTAAAGTAATTTGTAGCAGTGATGATAAAGATGTATCCTTTAGAAGGAGGTGATATCTTTCTGATAGTATACAACCCCCATTTTGTGAGAGGTCTAGTTTTGCAGTTCTTGAGTAGGAGCATGAATAAGACGATTATGCTGTTGACATTGCAGGCACTTCTAACAAAATCGAAGGAATAATGTTCCATCTTTTGCCAAAAATACCCCATGTGGATCAATTTTCACACCAGGGATTTACCACCAAAGTGTCCACCCCAACACCCAAATGGGCTTCCTAAGGGAAAGGGGTATTTATGCTTTAGTGGGACATCGAAGAAGTAGACCATTGTAATATTTTTGATAACAAATTGAAAGATTCCAAATACAAGTGTGATCATTCTTCATTGCATCATCGGGAAAGTTTCCAATTTCCAGATAGTTGTAGATGTTGGAATACCATTCTCCCAATTCTATGTGAGAACACATAAGAGCATCAGACTCAGGTTGGTCAGAAATAGTAGGAGACCGAAGAATATGAACCACAAAGTGGTATTCTTTCATATCCTTTTCCGAAGGAACTAGGGAGGAAGTGCTCGCCATGGCATCTGCATGCCACTTTTCTCTCCTAGGGACACTATCTATTGTGAAAGAGGAGAACCGATTAAGCAAAGACAAAGCAAGGTTTCAATACTGAGACAACTTAATTTTCTTAGCTTGATAGGTTCCCATAATCTAGTTCACAATAAGTTTAGAGTCACCATGTATATGGAATTTTTTTATTTTTAATGTGATCATGCCATGCAAGTCAGCAATAAGGGCTTCGTACTCAGCGATGTTGGTGCAAGGGAATTCCAATCGAAAGGGGAGAGGGACTAGCTTACCTTCAGGAAAGATTAGAACCACACCTACTCCGGAGCCAGTCTGACATCTCAACCCATTGAAATACATCTTCCACACAAGATCATGATTAATTACAAAATATCCTAATCAGAGAAAAATTCTAATCCTAGGAAGGATTGAGATGAGGGAGCGTTTTCCAATTGATCAGTAATTGCTTGTCCTTTTATCAATTTCTGAGTAAATTTTTTTATGTCAAACTCATAAAGAAACATTACTCATTTTTCTATCCTCCCAGCAAGGTTAGCACTAGAAAACAAATACTTTAGAAGATCACTTTTCACAATAACATGTGTTTTAGCATGAAGAAGATAGTGTCTTAACTTCTGCCTTGCAAAGATGAGAGCAAGACATTGCTTCTCCATGGAAGAATAACAAGTTTTATAATCAACTAGGATGCAACTAATGTAGTAGACCGCTCTTTATTTTTTGGAATCATCATACTAAGCGAGCAAGGCTACCAAAGCGTATGACGATGCGACAAGGTAAAGAAAAAAGGGGGCTATCCTGCATAGCCGACATCAATACGGGAGGATTGGCCAAATAAGTGTTTATTGAATCAAAAGCTTTTCCACACTCCTCATCCCATATAAAGTGAATGTCCTTTAATAAATGAGTGAAAGGAAGGGTACGATCAACCAATTGAGATATGAATCTTTGAATTTCTTGAATCTTCCCTTGTAAACTCTACAACTTAGTGACGTTCCTAGGTTGAGACATGTTAACAATTGCATCAATCTTATTCATGTTGACTTCGATCCCATGATTAGAAACTATAAATAAATAAAAAATTCCCACATCTACACTGAAGACACACTTATGAAGATTAAGTCTCATCTTATAGAGTCGAAGTCTTTCAAAAATGAGACGAAGATTCCCTATGTGATCTTGACGAGTTATGGATTTCACCAAGATGTCATCAATGTAGTCTTCTAAAATCTTATGGATGAAATCATGAAAGATAAGGGTCATTTCCCGCTAGTAAGTTGCTCCTGCATTCTTTAACCCAAACGACATGACCACGTAACAAAAGGTACCCCAAGGGGTGGTGAAGGTTGTCTTATACTGATCTTTTGGATTAATAAGAATCTGATTATAGCCCGAGAATCCATCCATGAAGGACAACAAGGCATGGCTTGTGGTCGAGTCTACAATCATATCAATATTAGGCAACAAAAAATTATCCTTAAGAAAATGCTTATTAAGATCATGAAATCCAATGTGTATACAGATGTAGCCATTAGGTTTTCTAATGGAAACAATATTTGAAATCCAAGGTGAATAATTGATTAGATAGATAAAGCCTGATTTTAATAGCTTCTCTATCTCAGTATTAACTAGCATGAGACCTTGGGATTGATCTTTTGATTTTTTTTCTTAACTGGCTTAGCATCGAGACATAAGATGATATTGTGAACCTCTATAGACTCATCAATATTGGGCATGTCCTCATAAAACCAAGCGAAGATGTCAGGATGAGAATGTGAAAGATTAGAGTGCTCCTTAGCTTCTTAAGAAGAAAGACACTTCTTGATCTTAATCACTTATTCAAAATATTTAGGATCCATGGGGACTTTAGTAGTATCCCCCTTGAGGAGGGGACTATGGTCCTCAATATGCAAAATTAGGACACCATCATCTATATTTGATAGAGGATCCTCTTCATCCATATTCAAAATCGATTCGCCAAAGTATGCATATTTACTCAGATGATACAAGAATCATCGTTTATGGTGAAAGGAGGGGAGACAAGAGTAGGCACCAAAGAATTCCTCTAGTGCTTCTTCTAAGGAGAAAACATCTAAGTGGACTTCTTTGGCCTCTGCCCCATCCTCTATCAATTTAGGATGGATCAGATTAAGCGGTTCAACTGAAATCATGTTAACACTCCACCAAGTTTTTTGCTTAGATTGTTCGACAAAGCATCCCAAACCCAGATAACACTTGTGAGGCTTAAACTAGATAGGGACCTAAATTCCTTGTTCAATACATACAAGGCCTTTGTTCCCATAACTATATTGAGAAATGAGCCTATATCTAGGACCATAGTGTGTTTGTAAAGATTCAGAAGGTAGTGGTTCCACGTAGATAACATCATTCCACCAATGGAAATTAAATGCATCTACAAGACCACAACCATATCCCTTACTTGATTCACAAACATTAAGCTCCTTAGTAGGAGTAGTATTATCCTCCTCGATAGGGGAATGACTGGCTTCTTGAATAGGATCACAACTTTCCTTCTCACCGAAAGTTTGATCCACTTTTCAGAGGTATTCGAGGTTATCAGAAGTTTTAGATGAGCGAGATTAACTTGGTATTCTCTAATGAAGAATTCTAAGAATTCTAAGGATCCCTAATCATCACCAAGAATACTTTTGATTTAGAAGGAGAAGTAGATAGGAAAGACTTAGGACTTTATGCTTTGGGTGGTTCTTCTTTAGAGACATTTGCTTCAGGGATAGCCTCTACAGAGGGTATCACTGAGGAACATGTCAGGTCATATCAGAGGTTAGAGATGGAATACAATTCTTAAGAGTGGAAACAATTGAAGCTTGACCAAAAGCTGCCAGTTCACAAAGATGAACAACTTTCAGGTTAGCTTTGATTGTGACCACTCGATCTTTTGCAAAAAACTTTAGAGAACGATGTAGAGTGGAAGTTACAACACCCATAGCATGAATCTATGATCTTCCAAGAAGAAAATTGTAAGGTAAGGGACCATGAATCACATAAACCAAGGTGGGAAAGGTAACGGGGCCTGACCGCAAAGGAAAGATTATCGTGCCTAGGGCTTGTCAACTAGCATTATCAAACCCATGAATATACAAAAAAGAGGCAACTAAGGAAGAAGAATCAACTTTAATATTAGGTAGTAGATCTATACCACAAACATTGAGAGTCGAACTGGTGTCAATGAGAGTATATCTAATACTGATAGTATTAACATTAACTATAATCATTAAAGGATATGCTTGCTTCTACACATCCTAGGGTAGGAGTTCTTGTAGATAGAACATGATATTCAGTGAATCTGCATGAATATGAGTCATAAATGCATTAACATCCATTGTCCTAGCAGAGTCAGGGAAGAGGATCTTCTACAAGACTTCCTGAAGCATACCTTGGTAAACTAGAGTGGCCTGAAGCAAATCCCAAAGTGAGATCTTAGCCGGAGTAATACAAAGTTGCTTGACAAGATCATAAGCTCCAGGTGCTTTAGTTGCAGGTTTAGGTGTTGGAGGAAGACTTGGTTGGGAAGATGGTAAAGAAGTAGGAACTTGAGTAGGTTGAGGTGTAGGAATAGAAGGTTGTTGATCCAAATTTTCTTATTTCTTCTTGTGTTATACGTGTGCCCAACAACATTATAAGAAGTAGAGTTCATAGCTTTTACGAACCTTGAATATAAATCTAGTGAATCATTAGGATATGGAATTACAAAAATAGAATGAATCCTTTTAGGAGAGGGGCTAGTCGAAGTCAAGTAAACAACGGGTCTTAGGACTTGGAGAAGCCACAAAGACTACAACAATATTCACTAAATATTTCACTTGCAAAGAAGAAGTTTGTTCAGAAGATCTACGAGTAGAGGAAGATGCTTCCAAGAAATCATCTAGCGCATCATCCAACATATCGAAATATTCCTTAGAGAAATCATTATCATAAACACTAAAAAATTGCAGAAAAAGATTTGACATGTTCAAGTTGGGTTCACCAAAATGTGAGATAAGGGAGATTCGTTGCTCACAAGTCTCTTCATTCTCAAGAGAATCCTAGGGAGAGAACTACCCTTAACCACCTCAAATATTGTTAAATGAAGAAATTTCAAAGAAACTATACATAGACTAATTATCTTGAAAGACTGCTTTAGAATCTGAGAGAGCAAGGTTCCTAGATCCCTGCCTCCAAAGGAAGAGCTCTTGGCCAACATACTATAGTGTAGAATCAGGACACCACCACAGTGCACTAGAGTCTGAAGCACGTGTTGGTTTCCCAAGCAATAGAGAAATCAAGGCTTGGGCAGAATGACTAAAAAATTCATTGTCTAACATGGGTTTGAGGTCTACTAAATAGAGTAATAGGGTGGAAAACAAAGAATGATACAAAATACAAGGAGAGCCAAAAGAATAATTGAAAACAACTAAATGATTGAATCCTTCCCTTGAGATTTTCTTTGACAACCTACACATGGAACGAACGAGGAAAAATGTTGGGGTTGTTTCGGGGCTTGCCATAGTCAAACACTCATTTTGGTGTTCCCACCTCCATGAATAGCTAGATAAATAGAGTAAACGAAATAAATGAAAGAAATTGGTGATCATAATCCCCACTTGAGGAGGAGAACCCACACCACCAAGTAGTAAATGAACAAAGATATCTAATCTATTTTCAAATAGATAAGTGCAAGAGAGCATTATCAACAGTCCTCGACCCCCTCTTGAACACACAAATGCACCATTGAATGCTTGCTAGAGAAATTTGGCTATTGGAGGGACTTCAGTCCAACAGATCTTTGCTTGTAGAAATGTTATTTCCAAG
Source organism: Sequoia sempervirens (assembly GCA_007258455.2). NCBI lineage: Eukaryota > Viridiplantae > Streptophyta > Pinopsida > Cupressales > Cupressaceae > Sequoia > Sequoia sempervirens. Next base: position 5,359,041 of record VDFB02000019.1, on the reverse strand, counting down.
AGTAGAAGAGGCTGAGAATGAAGTGATATTGAGAAGAGAATCGATCGAATGAGAGAGATAACCCCCAAAAATGAGAGCAAAAGGGAGTTTTGTTGCATGCAAAGGTAGAAGGAGTCATTACACTCGAGAATCTAACTACATGGACACATGTCAAGAGCCAAGATTTGAGATTCCCCATTTCAAACTTGAAAACCCGCTAGGATGCTAGCATGTCGACAAATGTTCATGCATTACGCAGGTGTCCAATTCGTAAGTTTTCGGGAAATGGAATGGTAGACTGTTGTCACTTCATCATTGGACCTTATGGAGTTGGAATCATGAAATTTAAACCCATAAGACTCTTATCATAAATGTGCTTAGGTGCAATAAATGCTAGGCCAAATGCATAAATGTGAAATTGTCCCTAGGGTGCAATTTGATGACATTATAGTTACATGACTGAGATTTAATGTCATAGGGTGATGATGACCACCCTTGTAGAGAGATGCCATTTAGATTTGTCGTCCTTCCACCTACTAAGTAGTGAGGCAACCATTATATTAGAGGAGGTTTGGAGGATTCTCCATATTCCTATTCATGATGAGCTAGTGACTTACAATGTTGGACAGGGTACTTGTGCCATGCAACGAGTTCTTGGCATTAGGAAACTACAGGTGGTGGACTCAGAGACAAAATTATCTCTTTTTATTGATGACATTGATCCAATATCCATGGTTTTAGCTAGATTGATCATGGGTCTTGTTGTGCCTGATCATAGAGGTAGGCATTTTCCTATTGGTTGGGGCATCTGCATTGAGTAGATGATGGAGCACGGGACCCGATATGCTTGGGGTATGTGTCTTTTGGCACATTTGTATAGAGACATACACGAGGTTTGCTTATCACAGTGGCATGGCCATTTCTGTAGGGATAACACTATTACATGTATGGGCTTGGGAGCATATCTCAGTGATGAGGTCAGATGCCATTATGGATCAAGATCCGAAGGATCCATACTCTTACCATTTATTCAGATTTCATGCATTACACCTGGCCTAGTAGGTAACCTTATTGGTGTGGCATTTTTTATGATATTCCCACGTTCATTTAGAGGCCCTAGCATGGCTAGGATGTGAGGCCTAGCATGATGATATGGAGCAGCCCCCTATTTCTGACAGACATGGTGGTTGATAGGCCACATGGATAGTTTGCTAGAGCATTACCTTCTTGACATGGTGGTTGATAGGCCACATGGATAGTTTGCTAGAGCATTACCTTCTTGACATGGTCCTTTGTCAATTAGGAGATCACCAAACACGGTTTGGGGATAATTACCATGTGCAATTTAGGAAAACAACCTGAGAGGTCAGGGTATGGGGGCCACAAGCCTCCTCTATTGATGTTATGGTCAAGTTTAGATGAATTTCCCCATTTGGATGGGGCTGGGTAGTAGGTTTGGTAGATCCAGGGACTACCCAGGACTATGATCAATGGTGGGATCATTAGATTCCATTACATTTTACAAATCCTACTAGCAATAGGCAAGTCATGGGATAGGTGCAAAGAGTGGTTGGCATTACAATCCATAGGGGTGATCGATAGAGGCTATGTATTACCATGGAGCTGTTGGATAAAGCACAGGATTAGGGTGACTAGGATGTAGGGTATGATGGGAAATAGGGTGATCAGTAGCATCAGGATCAACCTTTTTAGGATTAGCAGGTATTGTAGGGTCCTCCACATATGGATGCAATGCTAGTGGCTTAGATTTCCTAGTTGACCGCAAATAAGGATGCCTAAAATTTATAGAGTGGGATGCAGAGATTGCTTGATGGAAGGAAATCAAGGGATAGGTTGTTGTCCTTACTACAGAGTGGGATGGTTTCTGCTAAGAGTGAGACAATTTGAGGCAAGATCTAGCCACAGAAAGGTAGTAAAGATTAGCTACAGAGGTTGCACTGGCCTCTTCCATTTCCATGGCTCAGTATCAGGCTACGAAATCGGTTGATGTAGGAGAGCACATATTATCAGAGATTATATGAGGATTTTGTTCCCAAAGAATGGAGGCGTCCTCACTTCAAAGAGCTGAGTGAGGTGATGGATGTAGAGTCAGGTGAATAGTCAGTGAGACAACCATAATTGTCTCCTATTATATTGTGGCCATCTCCTCATCAAAGCTAGCATCACAATGAGGAGCTACTAAGGACCCCACCTTGAGACGGCCAACAAGGTTGATTCTTGTTATGATCCTTATATATTGTACTAGTCATGCATACATTTGTATATACATTCATCGGCCCAACTTAGGCCTTGTATATATGTATTTTTTGTATATTTAGATATCACACATGATGCTTTATGATATATGACATTCCCATTTTTGATGATATATGATCTATACCATATTTTGATCCGGCTTATTATGTGTTATGAGATGCTTATGGATGATTATGGATGCTTATATGTGTTGATGATTTATGATTATATGTTCATGTTTTTGTACTTTTTTGATGTATGTATATGATATGGATAGATATATGATTTATATATCTATGCGATGGATGATGATATATGATGGATGATGATATATTATGGTATATGATGTTTTTCATTTTATTATGGTCATGGTATGTATTGATGAATTTGTGAATGCAAGATGCATGTGGTACTAATGATATTGTGATGCAAGGATTTGTTAGTTAGAAGAAGTGTTTTATGATTTTAGAGATGGATAGAAAATTGATGTGGTTAGTATTTGATGAGTTTTCTTTTTCTTTCATAGAGGCTTCGTATCTTTAGCAATCCTTATTGATGTAGAAAAAAGACACAATGCAGTAGGGTATTAATGACCAAGGTGGCTTTGTATCTATTGTGTGGAATTTGACTATGCAAACAAAGAATATTCTTACTCATACCAGACATACGGAAACCCTATTAGAGTGCATGGGTGAGAAGTTTCAAGAAATTTTAGGCCAATTACGCAAAGAGGTATGGAGTACCTAACATGCAACTGCTACACATATTGCCTCAAAACGACTTCCACACACAGACCAAAGCAATTATTTGACATGGTAGTATCACAAAAACATCTAACAAACAAGACAAATAGAAATCGACCATCAATATCTCCATTCCTTCCTCTCTAAATCCTTAATGGACATCCTTGATAGATCCTAGGAATGTGATATTAAGATAAATTAAAAAGATAAGATCATAAAAAAGGTAAACAATGCAGTATCACTTGCCATAGATGTTTGATGTTTTTGGGTGTTATCCTTCAGTGATGTCTATTCTAGGAATGTTTTATCCGTTAATACATACGTTAGGATGTTGATGATGAATTATCGATAGGTATATGGTTAATACTTAGGCATTGTCATAGTCTAAAAGTGATCCATTCATTTCAATTTCTTACTTTGGAAGTTTCAATTTTGATTTTTTTTTTGTTTGCTGATTGCTTTATCAAAGGTTGTAGGTGATAATTGTTTATTAGGAATGGAAAGTTTATTGTAGATAAGTGATAATGGAAATAGGACTTTTTGTAATTTTCTAATTTATTTGATGCTTATTTTGTTGTTTTTAGGAGATTTAGAAACAAATATGACCTAAAGGGACTGACCTAGTGCCTCGGGGGTTGATCAAAGATTAGACTTTCCTACATGATGAACGTAGAGACATTGTAGTTTGACTATATATGACTGAAACTATTTTTTGGAGATTTCTAAATTTTTATGAATGTTTTGGATTTTGAGAATTTATTTGGATGTTTTCATTTGTTTTTGGGGACTACCCTAGGGCCTCAGGGGCTCATGGATGATGGCCTTACCTACATTGTACATGCAGAGGCTCATAGTTCACTTATTTTGTGATTTAATTGCAGCTTGTCTAGAGATGACATACAATGTTTTTGGGATTTTTGATGTTTTGACTTTGTTTTATTTTTTTGGATGTTTTTGATTTTTTTATAGTTTTTGATAGTGATGAGATGTAAAAGGATCCAATTTGCTACCAGTTTCAAAAAATTTCCCCCATTTTGGGACAAGATTACATTCATTAGGGTAGATGGATGAAGACGATGTAACAAGGTTTAATACTTGATCAGTTATCGAGCCATGGTTGGATACATGTTTTATTATGGGATGGTTGGGTGGATGCTTTAGATAGTGTTGATAGATAGAGATGCAAGTCTTATTCAAATGTAGCATCTATTTTCTAGGCTTTCACTATGGTAATGGTTCTAGAAGTGCCACAAGGTGGTTTTCACTTAAAAATGTTTTATTTCTCTTTACTATTTTTCTTGATTTTTTTGATTTTTTTTCTTTTTTTTAACTTTTTTGCTTAGGATATTTTGATGTTCTTAAGTATAAAACCTTTTGAGATGGATGCTATTTAGAGGTTTGGCTAAAGGTTCTCTTTTAGGAGTAGCCAACTGATATGCTCCAGAGCCCTAGCTTGCTATTATGATGAAAGGAGCTAACCAATTTGGTTCAAACTTCCCCTTACTATCCTGATTTAGCTGGATCTTTTGCTTCTCTTTCAATACTAGGTCACCAACTTGAAATTTTTTGTTTTTAATCTTCTTGTAGTAGCTTTGCTTGAGTTGATTTTGATAAACTTGGAGATGGTTTAATGCGTTGAAACATCTTTCATCTAGAAGCTCTAACTCATTCAACCTAGACACTCAATATTCCTCATTGTTGGCCATGCCTTTCAAGGATACTCATAGTGAGGGGATTTCAACTTTGATAGGTAGGACCACTTCCAATCTGTAGACCAAGGAAAAAGGTGTGGCACCTATAGGTGTATGAATTCTAGTTAAATAAGCCCATAAGGTTGGGTTTAGCTATAAATACCAATCATGACCGATGCCATTAATAGTTTTTTTCAATATTTTCATAATGTTTTTATTGGATGCTTCAGCCTGACTATTTCCTTGGGGATAGTATGGAGTTGAGAATCAGTGTTGGATAGAAAACTTTGAACTAAGATCATAGAAATCTTGGTTCTTGAATGGGGGTTCTATTGTCCGTTATGATAGTTTCCATACCGACAGATCAAATAATTAAAGATGAACTTGGATATTTGCTTCCCTGTGACGTAATTTAATGGAATTACTTCTATCCACTTTGTAAAGTATTATGTTGTGGTGATAATGAAATTTTTCCCATTAGATTAAGTGGGAGATATCTTACCTATCAAGTCTAGTCTCCACTATGAGAAAGGCCATGGTGTTGTTATAGGTTATAGTTCATGTGCCAATGTGTGAACAAGATCACTATTTTGTTGATGTTGGTGACATTTCCTTGAGTAATGAATAGATTCTTGTTCCATTGAAGGATAATAATACCCTATTCTTAGCAATTTTTGTGCTAGATTAGGTCCACTAGCGTGAGACCCAAAAACACCTTCATGCACTTCTTGTAAAGCAGTTTGCACTTCTTCCACATTGAGACATCAAAGTAATGTTCTATCTAGACTTTGTCAATATAGGGTATCTTGTAGGATTGTGAATCAGGATGTTATATGAAAAAGGTTTTCTTTTGGTTTGTCGTTAAGTCAGGGGGTATGATACCATGTTGGATATAAGCAAACGGGTCTTGGTACCAAGGTGAGTTAGGACCAACAACATCACAAAATAGTTTTGATTTTGGGATTTTAAATATTGGTATAAGTAGTTGCTCCGCAAGGAATTCATATTTTGGAATATTTTGAGGAATGTCGAGGAGTGAACCTATTGTTTCCATAGTGTCAACTACTCTATTGTTGATTCTGGGAACTTGTTCAAAGGTGATGACAATAAATTACTATTTGAAATTGTCCACCATTCTTTTGTATGGCATTATCTTATCATCCTTTGTTTGGTATTCATCATTTACTTATCTTATTACCAGTTGGGAGTCTCCATAGACCTGTAGTTCCTTTATCCTCCATTCTACAACCATCTTCAGTCCAATGATGAGCACTTCATATTCAGAATGTTGTTGGTACACATAAAGGAAATCCTATAAGCCTTAGGTATACTATCTCCTTGCGATGTGAGAAATAAGATACCAACCTTTGAACCACATTGAGTGTGGGACACATCAAAGTACAAGGTCCAATGGCTAGACTAATTAGTTAGAAGTATGCTTTCATCTGGAAATTTTGTTACAAGAGGTTGATGATCTTCCATCAGTACATCTGCTAATTGATCTACTATGACTTGTCCCTTTATAGCTTTTCTGTCAACATATTCTATATCAAATTCACTAAGTATCATTACCCACTTAGTGATTCTCCCTGTTAGAGCTACCTTTGCCAATAGAGACTTTAAGGGATCCACTTTTGATATCAGCTTTACTTTCTTGTTTAATATGTAGTGTCCCAATTTTTATGCTATAAAGACTATAGATAGACACACTCTTTCTATGGGCGTATAGTTTAATTCATAGCCCACCAATGTTCGACTGATATAATATACTACTCTTTCCTTATCAAGTTGTGCTAACAGAGCTCCTAATGTTGTCGGTGTTGTAGATACATACAAGATCATTGCCTTATCCTAAATTGGAGGCATTAGTACTGGAGGAGTGAGCAAATAATCCTTGACCTATTAGAAAGCCTAATCACACATTTGAATGTTGTGTCTTTATGTAAAAAATGGGTGAATGGATGGCACTTGTCTATTAACTATGCGATTAATCTCCTGATGGACTGTAGTTTACCTTGTAGACTTCTCAGCTACTTCAATGTTTTTGGAGGAGGCATTTCTAATATAGATTTTACCTTGGTGGGATCTACCTCAATGCCTCTTCTTGATACTATGTAACCCAAATTTTTTTCAGAAGTCATGCTGAATACACACTTCTTTGGGTTGAGATGCAATTTGTATTCCTCTACAATATGATCTTCTAGGTTAGCCAAATGATCTTCTTTGTTGATGGATTTTGCTAATATTCCATCCATATAATCCTCCATAGTGATATACAACATATCATGGAAAATGGTGGTCATTGCTCGTTGGTAGGTTGCCCCTGCATTCTTCAAAGCAAATGGCATGATGTTCCAACAAAAGGTTCCCCATGCACAAGTCAAAGCTATTTTATGTTGGTCTTTAGGGGATATCTTTATTTGATTGTATCTAGAGAAACCATCCATTAGTGACAATATTTCATGCCAGGTAGTTAGGTCTACAATCATGTCAATGCTGGGTAGAGGAAATTTATCCTTCAAACATGCCTTGTTGAGATCCCTAAAGTCTATGAAGATCCTTTTGCCCCTAGTGGGCTTTGATATTGGTACAAGATTATATACCCATTTAGGATAGTCAATGTGTCTAATAAAGCCCACGTCTAGAAGTTTTTGAAATTCTACTTTGACCAAAACTACTATCCGTGGATGTATCTTTCATTACTTTTGTTTGATGGGTTTAGCTCTAGGGAACACTGCTAGGTGATGTACTACTAATGTTGGATCTAGCCTTGGCATGTATGCATATGTCCATGCAAAGTTGATTTTGCGTTCATTGACAAATGTTGATAAATTTACCTTTTCCTCAGGATCAAGTGATGTTGCATGATATGTTATTTTTGGTGTCTTTGTTGTGTTGACATTGACAGGTTCAGAGTCTTCAACTAAGAGCATTGATTTTTCTTGATATTCTATGGTGGGAAGATTGAATCCTCCATCTTTGGGTGCCTCAAAGAGGTTTTCACCCTCAAATGCATCCTTTGTTTTTCTCTTTTCTTAATTTGATAAAGACACATTGTGGTTTTCCTTAAGGGACAACTTTTTATTTTAAAATTTTTTGGTTTATTTTTACGACTGGAGGACACAATATCCCCTCCAAAATATTCTCTTTGATCAAGATCCATCACAAATCCTAACTTATGATCTCCTTGTGGTTTATTCATTTGATGTCCCATGAACTCTGCAATAGCCTCATCATTTTGGAATGAGTTCGAAATAGGTGTATGGTGTTGTTGATCCTAGTCTATTAAATATGGGTATATAAAGGGTATTTTGTCTTTGGTATTAGCAAAGTTTATGGAGGCTGTGGCTAGGGTATGGATTTTTTTTTTATCAAGGATCCATAAGGTATCAAGGTTATACTCACTAGAGTCACAAGAATCCCATTCATACTTAGAATCTGCTTCAATGTAGTCATTATCAGATGTAGGTTCAACAATGATGGTATTTATGTTGAGGTTTCCAAACATGTTTTGGATAAACAAGTAGTTGTCTAGACATTCACAATTATCCGATGTCTCAACAATGGTAGAAGTAGCTCCTTCCTCATAAGAAGTACTTTTAGCACTTGGGGTAATCGCGTTAGATAAACCATAACCTAGTCCAAGATTCTTCAGGCCTCTTTCTATAATAATTGGTTCTCTTCTACCTTGTCCATGTAAACCAAGGCCACCTTGTCCAATGAACCCCATGCTTTTTACTATCTTGAACCCTTTACTATTTTTATCAATAGGAAGGCGAGATAGTGGTTTTTCCCCTTCTTCTTTGTAAATCCATGAAGATAGGTATTCTTCAAACACCTCTTCATCTTGCATGTCTCCCCACTTGGTGAAAATGGTGGGCTTTACTATCATTGTAACAACTGGCACATGTATGATATCTTTCGGTCCTCCATAAGTTTTCGGTGTTGGGGGAAGCATTCCAATGTAAAAGAATTGGTTGAAATGGTATGTTGGTGTAATTAACATTTAATTACACTTTACATAAGTTTACTTAGGTAATTATTTAATTCCTAGGTTAATTAGTTGTCATCCTTATCTTGTTGAGCTAATCTTGTTGCTCAAGATAAGATTAGGGTTATGCATCTTTGCTTTTATAAAGCAAATCATTATCATGTAATTAACAATTCCTGAATAATATTATGTTGCACATCCTTTTGCAAGCTCTCTGCTTTTTCTATTTTTCTCTTCTGTGGAAGGATATTCTGGTTTGCAAATATGATCTTGGTTTCTAACATGGTATCAGAGCCTTGATTTTCAGCCCCTTCTCAGATTTCTGGAGAGATTCATTGTAGAGTCGTTCAGGATTCCTCGAGGGTTTCATACCTTGAGTTTGTCTCTCTATTTGGGTGCTCTTGCATGGTTGCTTTCAGTGCACGTTGGAGGAAATATGAGCTCATTTTTTAGTCCAGGGCTATCGAAAAAGTCAAGATCAACTTTTGTTTCACCTGAATCCAACATTTTATGCCAGAGTTATGAGGGTTTGAAGATTTGCCAGATCTGGGAATTGCGAAGCTTTTGGTGCATTTTCAGGCAGATCGGACCTCACCATCAGATCCAGAGCATCCAAGAGACGAAAATGACATATAACTCGCCTATATTTGGCATCAGCTGTTCATTAGGCAAAAAAAAAATTACCTAGCAGGTCGTATGGCCCGCCAAGTACAGGGTACGATATTTTACAGAATAAAAAAATAATAAAATTTTATTATGTTCTGCAAAATTTATTTATTAATTTTCATCAGGCTTTATAAAATTTTGGGCAAAATTAAAATTTATGTGGGGGTTTTTTTTCTGCCGCCTGCATCATTTGGTACCATTCGTACCACTGCACTGTCACATCGACAGGGTTTTTGTTGGCCTACCTCCTTTTCCGACCATTTTATGCCTCACCGTCGACATCCTCCACCGTCGGCGTTCATTTCCCAGCCCCCGCTTCCATCGCCGACCCCTTTCACTTTCTGTCAACTTTTATTTTCCTGGGGCCCGCCAACTGGCCGCTTCCTGCCGCGCCCCCAATTCTTTGGCCCCCGGTCATATCGCCCGCCCGGGGTGGGGTGCTCCCTAGCCGGTGCCGCTAGTAGCGGCACCACCTAGAGGCGCCATCCCTGCCCAGCCCGCCTGCCGCCCGCCTGGCGGTGGGGTTTTTTTTCAAAATATTTAGCCCGCGGTCATATGGTGAACCAAGGGCCTGAGGAAAAGGAGCCGAAAATTTGCCCCTATTTAGCCTGCATTTACCTTGATGTGCCCTCTTACAACCCTTTTTTTCATTTTGCCATAACTTTTGATCCCAGAGGCGAATTGTTTGAAACGAGATATCGTTGAAAAGTTGGCGAGCCCAATTTTCTGATGGTGTAGTTTGTTTCCAAAAATTTTGCTGTTTGATGGGATTTTTTCCAGTTGAAGTCAGATGTTTAGATTTCGCTTCGGAGGGCATATTTTTTGACTCGGTGATCCTTTTTTCGTCATTCTCGCGGCATCAGAAAGCTGATTCTGTTCTCTACACAGATTTGACATAAATTTCTAATTTTTTGTTTATGCATATTTATATGCTCTCCTTTTACAATCGTTGGGTTATTGTAATAAATGAACTGAGATAAAGTTCCATTCAGGGGGGTTTCTTGCATAATAAATCTGATTAGAGTGTGCATGCACTTTGATCTCCATATCCATTTTGTTTTTTTGGCAGCTCGTATGGGTTATTTGGTTTCCTAGTTTCTTTTGGCCACATTCTTTGCTATAGCTTGACACATATCGGATTCATCGGTCCACACTTCAGTTGAGAGATTATGTTTCTTGATCCTCATTGGTTCAGATTCTTCTCAGTTTGAGGGCCATATTTTTATGGTTAATGTTCCAAAGTCTTTTTTTGGTACTCCTTCCCATGGAAGAGTTTTAGTCACAGTTTGGCATCGGCATTGAGATACACGACTTCCAGATTCTGTCATCATTTCATCTACTATTGCTTCATAGATTCCAAGGTTGTTCCAGTTTGTGAGTTTTCTAGTGTTCCGTGGAATCGGGTCTGCTGTCACATTATCATGATTCTGGTTTTGGTTTCAGTTGTAGACAAAAGTATCTTTCCTTTCTTGTCAGATTGCGGTTCCAGTGTTACTCCACAGTGTTCTTCCAGTGCTTCTTTGCAACAGTCATCTCATTGTAGGGGGGTTTTGTCCCATTGGGTTTTCCTTCTCTACCTCATATTGCATTTGTACTTGGGTACCTGATCAGGCCTTATTGTCGGGACCCATTCATGCTTTCTTGCATTCATCTTAGTTTTAGGTGCATGCTTTGTTAGTCTCCCTAATTTTCACTTATGGGGGGGTGTTGTAATTAACATTTAATTACACTTTAGATAAGTTTACTTAGGTAATTATTTAATTCCTAGGTTAATTAGTTGTCATCCTTATCTTGTTGAGCTAATCTTGTCGCTCAAGATAAGATTAGGGTTTTGCATCTTTGCTTTTATAAAGCAAATCATTATCATGTAATTATCAATTCCTAAATAATATTATGTTGCACATCCTTTTGCAACCTGTTTGCTTTTTCTGTTTTTCTCTTCTGTGGAAGGATATTCTGGTTTGGAAATTTGATCTTGGTTTCTAACATGGTATTCCCTGCAACCCTTTTCAAGTACTTGGATTTTGAGATTGAATTTTGGTTGCTTAGTTGATGGAGATATAGTGGAGGATGAAGGTAGTGATGATGGGTCAATGTAAAAAAAAGAGTGGAAAGATATATCATTGAGTTGGGTATTTGAAGAATCTTTTTGTACTTCTCCAATTTGGCATAGTAATGAAAAGGTTCAGGGTCGACATATATGGTAACTTCCTTATCATTATAGGGAAATTTTAGACACTAATGGAATATTGAAAGGACTGATTTTAAGGCATGGATCCATGGTTGTCCAAAGAGAAGGTTGTATGGAAACTCGAGATATAGTACTTGACATGTAGTCTCTACTATTGATGGTCCTATCTGAATGAGAAGTCTAATTGTTCCTTCTAAATTTCTTTCCATATCATCATAAGCTCTGATGGTGATACTTTTATTTTTATCTATTACATCATCAGAATATCCCAGTTGTTTTACTAATTTTAAGGTATAAGTGTTTAAACCTGCATCATCATCTATCAATAGTCTCTTGACTTTTTGTTTGTAGACACACAATTCTAAATAGAGAGCTTGATTGTGGAAATATTTTTGTGGAAGGTATTTCTCATAAAATACTAAATGGTGGGTGGAGGTAATATTGTCAATCATGGCTTGAAACTAATTAGCATTAAGGTTGTTTGGGACTGATGTTTTGACAAGAGCTTTCTCCAATATTTCCTTATGTGCTGGCAAAAATTTCAAAAGCTCAAGGATGGAGATTAAGGAAGGAGTTTTATTTAGTTGTTTCACAATGATATAGTCACTTGATGGCTTACTTGTGGCTTTTACTTGGGGTGGTTCTCCTTGGATTGTTACTCTCCCCTTTGGGTAGTTACATTACACTCACGGTCTCTGCCTAGTATGGTTACCACATAGATGGTATGATCATCGTGAGAGACGTTTCCTATGATTTCATCATAGGCGAAGTTTTCTTTACACTAATATTGACCTTTTCCCTTGTCATTTCCCCTAGAATGGTCAGGGATTGGATCCTTGTAGACCTTTAAAGCTTTATTTCTAGGACAAGGTTCTATGTCGACCTCCCCTTTTTCAATTAAATCTTGCACGATGTTTTTGAGTCTCATGCAATTGCTAGTGGTATGCCCCTTGATCTTGTGGAATTTACATTTGTTGTTCTCATTATACCAAGGGGGTTTGAAGTTGGGTTCCTCATAGTTTGTTTTGTCATTAATCTTGATGAGTTTTGTTTGGAATAGTTTATGCATGATTACCTCAATGGGTTCTCTCAATGGGGTGTATTTCCTTCTAGGTTGGTCATATTGTCTTGGTGGTCTCCTTTCATTATCCTATCCTTTCTTTTATTGTTGTTTATTGGGTTGGTTGTTTTAAGGATAATTGAGTTGATTGTTCTATGGATAATCCAGTTGGTTGTTTGGTGTGTTGTTTCTAGTGTAGCCCTTTTGGTGGTTTGAATATGATTTTGTGATACATTGGGTGTTTGTATGTTTCATACCACCTTAGCATCAACTACTCCATCATTGGTTACATTTTTTGTTTTTTTCCCATATCTTTGGCTTGTCATTTGAAGTAGAAGGTTGATCCTGAGGGTTGTAAAGTTTAATTACTTCCCTTGTAATGAGATCTCTTTTGATTAGCAAACCCTTTTCAATAGTCTCCTCAAAGTTGTTAGGGCACAACACAGTGAGTGGGAAGTTGATGTCCATGTGTATGTTAGAGATAAAGATGCCTACAAGTTGTTTCTCAGGAATGGGCCATTTACATTTGCTTGCTTTGTGTCTCCATCTCTGTAGATCTAAAGCAAATGATTCACCTTGAATTTATTTGATTTTATAGAGATCAGTGATTGTTATATCTTGTTTTATGTTGTACGAGAAATGGTTGACAAACTTTTCTGACAACTCATTGAATGTTTTGATACTAGGTGATAGATGAGAGAACCAATCTATAGCAGCTCCATTGAGACTTCATGGGAAAAACCTCATTAGATAAGTACCATTTCATTGTAGATCCATGCAAGATACTAAAAATTCATGCACATGCTCTATTGGATTCCCTCTTCCCCTATACTTGTCAATTTTTTGTATTTAAAATCCTTTGGGGAAAGGTACCATAGATAGTTTTGATCAAAAGGATATGGAAAACTATCTTGTAGAGCATAGCTCTTCTTTGGCTTTCCAATTTGTATGTCTAATATCCTTTGGTTGATGGTTTGTAGTTGCACGTTTATGTCATTGGTTGGTGCACTTGCTTGAGGATTTTGTGCATTGTACCTCTATTGTACCATGACATTTGCTTGGTCATAAACATGATATTGTGTAGTTATGGGACCTTAAGGACCGTGTTGTGTATAAGGTAGGTTGGTTCCTTGTTGTGGGTTGTAGATATGTTGAGTTTGTTGTGTACCCTAGTATTGATTTTGAAGTATCCCTTAGTATTGATTTTATGGACCTCCTTGGTATTGATTTTGATGGATACTTTGCTATTGTTGTTGAAGAGTTTGATTTTGGTTTTGTGGAATACCATGTTGTGGAGTTTGGGGTGTACCTTGATAGTTTGTTTGTGGTATTCCTTGGTTTTGTGGATTTTGTTGAGAGGTACCTTGATATTGCGTCAGTGGTACACCTTGTTGTCATGGATTTTTTTGGAGGGTACCTTGGTATTGTGTTGATGGTACACCTTGTTGTTGTGAATGTTGTTAAAGGGTACCTTGGTATTGTGTTGATGGTACAATTTGTTGTTATGGATTTTGTTGAAGGGTACCTTGGTATTGCATTGATGGTACACTTCATTGTTGTGGATTTTGTTGGAGGGTACCTTATTGCGTTGATGGTACACCTTGTTGTTGTGAATGTTGCTGAAGGGTACCTTGGTATTGCATTGATGGTACACTTTGTTGTTGTGGATTTTGTTGAAGGGCACCTTGGTATTGCATTGATGGTACACATTGTTGTTGTGGATTTTGTTGAAGGGTACTTTTGTATTGTGTTGATGGTACACCTTGTTATTATGAATGTTGTTGAAGGGTACCTTGGTATTGCATGGATGGCACACCTTGTTTTTGTGGATTTTGTTGAAGGGTACCTTGATAGTTTGTTTGTGGCATGCCTTGTTGTTGTGGATTTTGTTGAAGGGTATCTTGATAGTTTGTTTGGGATACACCTTGTTGTGTATTTTTTTGAATGGTACCTTGATAGTTCGTTTGGGGTATGCCTTGTGGATTTTTTGAAGGGTACCTTGATAGTTTGTTTGGGTTATTCCTTGTTATTGTGGATTTTGTTGAAGGGTTCCTATGTTTTTCATTGTGTTGTGTTGTGGAATGTTTTGAGTGGATGTTCCTTGATATTTTTGAGCTACCAATGCTTGCTCAATCTGTGATGGTTATCTAAACAATGGGTTATCCATAGGTTGCATTTTAGATTGATCATTGTTTTTGCAGGAACAAGGGTGGTATGTTGGGATCCACTATTGGTTTTGGTATTTGTCTAAATATCATTTGATCTCCTAACAAAATTAGGTTAGGATCTTTGAGAATGTCTACATTAAAGTTCATGGGTAGTTTAGCACCACTTTGTGCAAGTCTGACAAAATACTGGTTTGTGTTTATCCCAAGCTTTTTTTCCATAATTTTTTGCATCTTAGGATTTTGGGACCCTTATAAGAGTCTTTCCTTAGTAGGTTCCTCATCACTGTCATATTCTTCTATGGTCATGTCCTTGGGATTTGGAAGTTGATTTTTACTATCAATCATGTTTTGGTGTCTAAGGAGTACTTCCTCATCACTAGGGGTTGGTTTTGAGGAGTTGTGAGGTCATTTGGATTGTAACCCCATGATTGAGGCTCCTCATTAGTGGAATTCATTTTGGGTGCACTTGAGCTACTCTTGTTGGCTTCCATATTTTTCCTATGTTGAGATCTTGTTGTTGTCATAAACAAGCTGAAGACCTTTGTGAATTTTATGATTACTAACTATGAAATGGGATGTTATTTTTTTGGGGGATTTTTCTTTTTAAAATGAAGTATGGAGATAATGAGTAAAAACCTTTTGGTAAAGGTTTGTTGATGGTTTTCTATGGTTGATGCTCAAGAATCTAAAGTATGAGTGATTTTTTGGATCTTTTGAGATTACACTAATTTTGGGACACAAAAGTGTACAAGACTTGGACCGATATTTTGCTCTATTTTTCTAGAGGATATGTTGATAATCTACTTGAACTACTAGCCTTGAGGTTGCAATAAAATGTTAATATCTTAGAAAACTAAATTAAGAGGATAATCTAAGTTTGTTTTTGATTTATGTCTCAAAACTAGGTGATATTTTTGGTTTGCTAATGGATATGGAAAGATGTTGAGATGACTAGGTGTAGGTTTGATTGTTTTTGTTTTCAAAGGATGAAATATTAACCAATTTTAGACTAATTTCTAATTTCCACCAGAAAATAGGACAATAGTGGCAATCTTTAGAACAATAGCGGTTGGAATTTAGGACAACAACAATCAAAATTTGAGCAATAGCGGTCTCTGTTTCAAGTTGTGACTAGTAACAAAGAAAAAAATAGAAGTCATTTTGATAGAAGCGGCCCTGTTTAGGACAATAGCGGTTGATTTTTTAGGTTAACTACGACAAGTTTATCAAAAGCAGTCTTTGTTTCAATTTTTTTGATTGGTGAACCAGTGAGCACAATAGCAATTGTTTTGATAAAAGCGACAATGGTTAGACATCTACATTCAAATAGTAGGATGAAAGTGGTCCAAATTTAGTATAGTAGCAGCCAAGTTCAATAAAAAAGTGGTTGGAACATTAATAGCAACCCTATTTCTATATTTTCTAGTTTTTTTTAACAATAGTTTGTTGGACAAGTTTGCAATTTTGATATTTTTGGTTGATCTGATTATTTTTGAGAATATTTTCTGAGTTTTAACAAGTGATAAAGCACATCAATCAAAGCGTATAAAATTGGCCGTAATGTTTCGATGACAAGGGGCCAAAATCAACCCATGTTTAAACTAGTAACAACATTGAGAGACATCAATCAATATTATCCCTAAGATCAAATTGGCCAATGGCGACACTTTCAGGCCTACAACTTGGAAGCTCCTTCGAAGTAAGGTAGGGACACCCTTCTAAATTTATACACTTAAGTCTTTTGAGAATGGACAGATAGTGGCCTCTAGGAATGGAAGGATGACCCAATCACCCTCTCCCTAAAAAGCTACAAGTAGCTCATACTAAGTTGGGGATTTTTGTCTCAATTCAAGGGATTTCATATGGTGAGTAAAGTTCTTCAGAGTATGGTGCACATCTCTTGCATTAAACCATGTCTCCAAGTAGAATATCTCAATCAAAGGGTGGGTAAAACTACTTTAAAGATCTTAGTCACTGCTCAGGGGACTCAATGCATGGCTAATATCCAACAAGTCACTAAAGGATTTAACCACCCCTACTAGGGGCTCTATATACTTGAATATACCTCCCCGTTCTAAACAACACTGTCGACCAAGTAATCGGCGGTTAGTTCTTAGTGTTTAGCCTTGATTGATTTATATAGCAGCTTGAGGGAAAAACCGCATTGAGTCACCTTGAGTTCTCTATTGTGGGATGTATCTCAAGGAAAGATCGATCTAAAGGTAATGCTTGTAAAATAAATTAATGTGAAACCCAAAGTGCTTTTCTTCACCCAAGATCGACAAAAGACATGAGGGGAGAGGATACACACTTGGTTTTCTAAGCATGGTAAGCACAGTATATAATTCATAGCAATTTATTTCTAAGCCCAAAATTTCAAGTGTGTAAAGATATCAATTCAATTTTTAGGTACACCAAATTCAAAGTGTTTTAGACTTCAAGCAATATATATCAATATGCAAATCAAAAATGATTTGTTTAATTTTATAACACCAAATTGAATATTTCTAATCGTGTTGTTCATCTTAAAGAGTCAATAAATGAAACTGTGTTCATCTTTTAACAATGCCAAAATGAAAAACATTTGATTTTAGGAGCACTAAAATAAAATGTGAGCTTTGCTTGTTTAGTTTTAAGAACATCAAATGAAATATGAGATTTTTTCCTTGTTCAATTTTAAGCACCAAACGAAATATGAGATTTTCCTTGTTCAATTTTAAGCACCAAAGTGAAATATGAGATTTGCCTTGTTCAATTTTAAGTGCCAATTGAAATGTGAGAGTTGTAGGTCCAATTTTATAAGCACTAATTGAAATGTGAGAGTTGTAGGTTTAGTTTTAAAAGCACCAATTGAAATGTGTCTTAACTAAGACTTTCTTAACTAAGAAGGCTTTAAAACTGAAATGGCCTTGGAATGTTTTCCAACTCCGCAATTAAATTGTTAGTCATTCTTATGGAAAACGTGTTGTAATCCTACAAGGGCTGCACCAACAATGTTAGAACCTCCCAAACACAATCAAACAATCAAACGTTAGGGTTAGGAAAATAAAAAGAATTAGAAAAATACTTGCAGATTGAAACAAAATGAAAAATAGAACAATAGTGGATATGTTTGGTATAGTAGCAGACTATTTCTCTGGAACAATAGCGGCCAAGTTAGGCAATAATAGTCAAAAAAAGTAAAACTGTGGACTTGTTTAAGATAATATTGGCCCTTTCAAAATCAACTTTGTTAGAAACCTTCAACCATGAAACAGACAATAGTGGTTAAAAAATCAATTGTGGGCCTGTTTAATACAATAGTGGTTGAAAAAAGTACAATTGCGGTAAAATTATGAAAACAACTATGTGAGAATTTCAAACAATCCATATTTTAAATAGTAATAACATTTCCTGCAAAATACATTAGCATTCCAAAACCTATAATTTCTCACAAAAAATCGTCAAATGATTAGTTCTAAGGACCTAGGTCCCACCGGGCATGCCAATTGATGTAAGGGGGGGAAATAGCATAAGGAAAACAACAAACAAATTAAAAAAAGTCAATTCAGAGTAAGATCAAGTTCCAAATCCATACTCATGAAATGTGAAATGTAAAGCCATGAATTCAACCAAATAATCAATTAAGAAACTTAAATGAATCCAAAACAAGACAAGTCTTACCATACCATGTTGAAGTTATATCCGTATTAAATGTTGGATTGTGTTTGAATCAATACAAAGCCTCCATTTGATGTTGCAAAAGCTTCAAAGTGTGTTAATGGTGATCGAAGATGTGTGTAAAAGCTCTCAAGGATTTGAATTTTAATTTAGCATGACTTCATTGCATAAAATCTATAGATTTTCCAATCGTTGTTTAGAAGGAAGAGGGTTATTTTATAGATTCCATGTTTTGAGATGAACGATTGAGATTTCATAGTAAGATATCACAATCAATAGTTGAAAACTGTTGAGAGGAAATAGATTGGAATGATTAGTGGAATTAGATTGGACTGATTGGGGGGATTGAAGAAATCAGGTTGAGTGGTTAGTGGGATTGAGGAATAGTAAGGTTTAGTGGGATTGAAGAATAAAAGAGTTAGTCAACCAATTAGAGTGAGAAATCAATGGTAATGATTTTCTCAATCACAAGAGGGGTGAGGATAATTAATTAATATTTAGGCATGAACGTGCAAGTCATGTTTGAATTTAACAAATAGGGTTGTATTTGTTCGTTGACTATGTTGAATGATTTCAAATAATTAATTTAATTATTCAAGTTTAGAGAGGGGAAAGTGATTTAATTAAATTATTAAATGATAACAATTTAATTGATTTAGATGAATAGGGTATATTAGTGGCATAATTAAATAATTGATGTTTATTTAATTAATCAGGAGGAATAAAGTTAGATTAGGTGACGATATAGTGAATTAATTAAATAATTAAATATTATTCAATTAATAGAGTAAAATAGGGTTTTTGATGCAAATGATGTGAAATGTGATTAGATTATTGATAATGATGTTGATAATGGAAAAATGTCATTCAGGATGTGCGATATGCGTTAGGTCATTTTTACATGTCTACAAGTATGCAAAGAAATAAAGGTGAAAATTTAGCAAATTTATTAATAGATTCACCAGGGCCTTGAATCAAATTCCATGCTCTAGTGGGCCCAAAAAGTCTAATCTGGCAACCTCATTCATTCATGCCCTTCATCTCGGAGTTCATTTTGTCTTAAGAAGGGGCATATTCGATTTTGAAGTAGTAAAAGTTGAAGCCATAAGGATAGAAGAAGAATTGGCAAGGCACTATGAACGTCTTGAAGATGAATCTCTCCCAAGTTCAAGCCTCATTCTGATAGAATTCCTTGGTGTTTTAAGTAATGATGAGCCACCCAAGGACAACTCTCCAAACTTGATTGTATAGTATCAAGAAGGATCTTCCAAAGCCCATAGGGCAGGAAATGTGAGTGAAGTTGAACTCTCAAGATCAGAGAATTAAGATTATGATGAATCAAAGGATGATGATGAGTTCTTTTTCCATAATGATGTGGGTTCTAATACCATGACACAAAAGAAAGCTGGATAATTTCCTAGTCCTGACACCTGGGTAGTTTTGGAAACTTAGGATGAGAAGGGAACTAAGGAGAACGACACAAAGCATCTCAAAATTTCACTTCTTACTCAAGCATGCATAGAAGGGAGACATACCTGCTTTGAAAGATGATATACAAAAAGGAAAGGACATAGGAGTAGGGATATGCATTGATGAGAATCTTACAAGAAGAACGTCAAAGTTTTGTGCAGAATCATAAATCCTAATGGAGGTTATATTTTTATGCAAGTTGGAAAGTGGAGGGAGTAATTTCAAAAACACATTAGAACCTCTTGTTCTTGTGGAGGTTTCTCTAAGTGGTGATCCAACCACGTTGAAGAACAAGGAAAAAGTGGCATATTTTTCCTCCTCGACCGTCAGTTCGTGTTGTGGAATTTTTATTGTTATCACTTGGATGTCTCCTTTGAAGTCCAATGTAATGAGGGAGCTAATCCAGATGTTTGGAGGAGTAGTAAAAGTGACTCCTCACCATGTAATCCCTTTCTATTTTCAGTCAATGTTTTTAAATGTGTAGATGGGATATGGTTATATCTCTCTTATCCATTATAGGTCATACCTTCCTAGCCTATCAATGGCTATCCATAATAATTATTGTTTTCTTATGTTGGTAGGTGTCCCCTACCTTCTAAATAATTTTGTCTTTCTTTCCACTTTTGGTGTGTGTGATCCTTTAACTTCTAATCTTGACTCTATTGCTCAATGGATAATGGACTGGTATCCTCGAGTTTCAAGTATAGGTTCATGTCTCCATCCTTTGCAGTCCTTGTCCCCAATCAGATACAATTATTATCATCATTTTTATCCCCACCCCCTAAAAATATCTTTCAAAAAACTTGGGTGAATTAAAAGGCTATTTTCATTGGTCTTTACCCAAGTTTTTAGAATTATGTTAGTCACCGACGCAGTTTTAGAACTTACATCTACTCGACAAGTTTAACTTTTTGAAAATATATGGGTCAGTCTTGGAACCTGAGAGATTATAAATCACTTTGTAATTGAAGAAGAGAATTTCATGGGTGAAGATCAAAGTAATTAAAGGCTCAACAGTATTTCACAAATTTTTGAAACCTTTGTTGATTCCTAACAAGGTTCTCAAAACTCCTTCATTCCCGCTGATGTTTTCAAGATAAGCTATGATTATTCTCTTAGTGATTTTTATATGGAAGGATTAATAAGAAAATTAAGAAGTTTAAAGTTTATTCTATAAGGTGGCATAAGAGCAGGTTCGTACAATTGCGGTAGACTCCAAAATATTTCCAGAACCTACCTAGAAATTGTTAGCCAATGCATTTGAGGCCAAAAAGTTGCTTCATTATCAAGGATGTATTTATAGAAAAGAAAAGGTTGCTTGTAAGAAAAATATATTTTTCCATTCATTCACCATGAGCATAAAATGAAAAGCTATAAGTAGTAAATATAGATCAGACAAAAGATTTCCAAGGAATTTCCATAACACAAAACACTTTGAAAACAAAAAAGATAGATATTGAAAAGTTTTGTATTACATTGCCAAAAAGAGGTAATTTCATAGCACAGGGGTTCAGACACAGAGAGTGAACATGAGGACTCGAATATCCTCAATTACTCCTAGCATGTGCTATATCTATACAAGTGAGAAGAGGTTCTTGTTAAACTCGACATAGTGGGAAAATGTCTCCATATTGTTTCTCTCCAGACCTGCACACAATAGGGTAACGACTTGACCAACCAATTCATTATGCAACACAGAAGTGATGCAAATTGCATCACCAATTAAGCCCATGCTTGAATGAACAAAGAGGCATCTCAGAGCATCTTCAACATAGGGCAGGTATCGTGGATGAACCATATGCTTAACATCTTGCAACCCCCATCCAAAATGTCCAGAGGTGTGCACGATGTTATATAAGAAGTTCTCAAGAAGAATGGAATTATGTGCATGCACCTAAGATATAAAGTGCTTTCTGATGATCTTACAGATTACTTCTTCCTTCATATAGTTGTAAATCAAGAACATTTCCCTCAGTTGGTTTACCACCAACCTACAGAAAACACTACATTCAGTACCCTCCAGAACCAAGAAATCACTCTCCACAAACACTTTATTCGATGATCTCAACATACTGGAACAAGAAATTAGCATTGTACAAAATGAATAGTGGTGAAGTTAATTTATAGAGTGGAAGAGGAAAATTGGAAAAGCTGATTTGGAAGCAATTAATGTTGAAACTACATACAAATTGCTTTGAACTACAATAGTCATTGGAAATTGAAGGTGGAATACATTTCGCACAGAAGAAGGCCACGTGGTCTACTTATAGTAAGAAAGAATTCATCCTCCTATCATATCAGTCAGGAGGTGGGATGCAATCATAACCATCCTTAAAAATAACAATTAATGGAGGTGTTGTCATAATCTAATAGGGGTTAGTTGATACCCAACCAAACTTTTTATTCAGCTAGGCAACAATTGGTGTCTAAGAATTAGTTTCAAGAAATCCTAATCATTACAATGTAAAATTTTAAATATTCAGTTGTGTGATGTTGCAAGGGTCCAAAATTTTGATCCCCTTGCACTGTTATGCATGAGTGAGAATCAATCATAACAAAGGATCAAGTTTTGTAGTTTTAATTCATTTCCTATGAATGCTTATTATCTATGTGCAATAAATCATGAATTAGATGTTAATGTTTGTGAGTGAGTATGTGAGATTTGACAAGCATTTGGATATTCCTTCCCTTTAAGGATGTGTTTTTCAATGGTGTTTAATTCATTTATTTGTAGTGAGTGATTAAAATAATACTGAGTCGAGTCAACAAGCATTGGTAGTTTGGTATGTGATCCATGATAATAGTTTTTTGCTAGTCCATTTCTTTTCAGCATCATAGTTTAATTTCAAGATTCTCTTTGCATATTTATCATTTCTATGAATAGGTGCTAGTTTTCCTTTCCTACTTTTTGGTCAAAATCATACCCCTAAATTCATATATATTCAAAAAATAAAATTATATCTGAAGAGGGAGTTGTACCTCAATCAAAGTTTAGAGGAATATTACCAATGCAATGGTAATCTCTCCAACTATTATGAGTTGATTAGTCCTTCTTAGGAATTATAGATTCATTTATTTATTTTTATAAAGGACAAATCTGTTCACTAACAGATTTTTGGCAACTCTGCTGGGGATTGAATTAAAAAAGATTCAATATTTTGATATCAAAATATCTGGTCTACAAATAAAAAGTTTGAAAATACTTTCATAAGTCACCTCATTTATATGATGAGATGAGATGGTGTTGCCACATGAAGGTATATTTCCTATGTTGTATCCAAGTTTAGATTTGGTCACTTTAGAACAAGAAGACATCATCTCTAAATTAAACACCCTTGCATGGCGATATCGAAGAAGTGCGACGAAATATATGAGAGTGAGTTTTTTCCTTGAAGAAGAGGAAGAACATGCACAATACCCACCAAGACCTGTGGTCAAGAGGTTCCCTAGAATTGAGATTGTGCATTATCCTAACATGCTACCTCAGCCTAATCAAAACCAAAATCCACCACCATCCCAAAGAGAACCACCTAAAAATTAATTGGAATCAAAGCATTATCTCTTTTCAGAGATTGACAAATCTATCAAAAAAGAACCCTTACCCTTAATTTTCAATTTCTTCTAATGGCATCTTCATCGTCACAACCCTAATGAATCTATTTTGGCCCCCTAGAATTATCAAGCTATCCTCCTCTCCCCGAAGGGTCAAGGGAGTATTTCACTATATTTACTGGAGAAAATGCACAAGATCTTGAAGATCATTTACATTCCTTTTCCACTACTTGTGTCACTTTTAGAATTGTCAAAGAAAATGTGGTTGTTCACCTTTTTATTGTATCTTTGGAAGGTCGATTATTAGAATGGTACATGTGGCTCAAATATGGGTACATCACAGACTAGGATACTCTCAGAGGAAGGTTTCTTGAGAGATTTAAAATTATGGTTAATGTGGGAGCTCTTTTGAGAACTATTTTTAATAGGCAAAGAAATGAAGGTGAAAATGTCAAGATCTTTATTGATAGATTCACTAGGTCCTTGAATCAAATTCCACACTCCAGTAGGCCCGGCGAGTCCAATCTGGCAGTCGCCTTCATGCATTCCTTTCCTCTTGAAGTTCATTTCATCTTAAGGGGCATATTCAATTTTGAAGTAGTAAAAGTTGAAGACATAAGGATAGAAGAATAATTGGTGAGGCATCATGAATTGGTGAGGAATCTCTCCCAAGATGAAGCCTCATTATGATAGAAGTCCTCGGTGTTTTAAGTAATGATGAGCCACCCCAGGCGAACTCTCCAAAATTGATTGTACCATATCAGGAAGGATCTTTTGAAACCCATAGGGTGGGAAATGTGAGCGAAGTTAAACTCTCAGGACTGGAGAATGATGATTTTGATGAATCAGAGGATGATGATAAGTTCTTTTGCCACAATGGTGTGGGTTTTAATACCGTGACATGAAATAACACTAGGAAATTGTCTGGTCCCGACACCTAGGTAGTCTTGGTAACTCAGGATGAGAAGGGAACTAAGGAGAATGGAAAGAGAAGTTCAAAATTTCATAGCTTCTTACTCTAGAACATGAAAAGAAGGGAGACATACCTACTTCAAAAGATGATGTACAAAAAGGAAAGGAAATAGGAGTAGGGATGTACGTTGACAAGAATCTTACAAGAAGAATCTCAGAGTTTTGTGTAGAATCACAACTCTCGATGGAGTCTATGCTTATCTTCAAGTTGGAAAGTGGAGTAATTCCAGAAACACATATGAACCTCTCATTCTTGCATATATTGCTCTAAGTGGTGAGCTAACCACATTGAAGAGTAGGGAAAAAGTGGTGTATTTTTCCTCCTCACCCGTCGGTTCGTGCTCTGGCATTTTTATTGTTATCACTTGGATGTCTCCTTTAAAGGTCAGTTTAATGAGTGAAATAGCGGTTTGGGATCTTTTCATTCAAGAGTTAATGTAGATGTTCAAAGGAGAAATAAAAGTGACCCCTCACCATGTAAGTCCTTTCTATTTTTAGTCAATGTTTTAAAATGTGTAGATGGGATGTGGTTATCTCTCTCTTAGCCATCATGGGTCGTACTTTTCCCAACCTGTCAATGGATATGTATAATAATTCTTGTTTTCTTGCATTGGTAGGTTTCCCCTACCTTGTAAATAAGTTTATCTTTTTTCCACTTTTGGTGTGTGTGATCCTTTAACTTCTAATCTCAACTTTGTTGCACAATGGATAAAGGACTGGTATCCTCAAGGTTCAAGTTTGGGTTCATGTCTTTGTCCTTCGTAGTCCTTTTCCCCAATCAGAGCCAACTATTACCATCATTTTTAGCCCCACCCCCTAAAAATATACTTAATACTTGGGTGAATTAAAAGGTTATGTTTGTTAGTCTTTAACCAAGTTTTCAGAACTATGTCATTCATCGACGCGGTTTTAGAACTTACATCTTACCCGACAAGCTTAAATTTCTGAAAATATGCGGGTTAGTCTTGGAACCCGAGAGATTATAAAGCACTTTGTAATTGAAGAAGAGAATTGCATGGGTGAAGATCAAAGTAATTAAAGGCTCGATAGTATTTCATAAAGTATTGAAACCTTTGTTGGTTCCCTACAGGATTCTCAAAACTCCTTCATTCCCATTGAAGTTTTTAAGATAAGCTATGATTATTCTCTAAGTTCTTTTTATAAGGAAGGATTAACAAGATAATTGAGAAGTTTTCAAGTTTATTCTATAAGGTAGCATAAGAGAAGGTCTCTACAATTGTGCTAGAATCCAAAATATTTCTAGTACCTACCTAGAAATAGTTAGCTAATGCATTTGAGGCCAAAAAGTTGCTTCATTATCAAGGATGTATTTGCAAAAAAGATAAGGTTGCTTGCAAGAAAAATATATTTTCCCATTCATTCACCCCGAGCATAAAATGAAAACCTATAAGCAGTAAATACAAAGAAGACAAAAAAATTCCAAGGTATTTCCATAACACAAAACGCTTTGAAAACTAAAAAGATATATATATATATATATATATATATATATATATATATATATATATATATATATATATATATATATATATGAAAATTTATGTATTATATTGCCAAAAAGAGGTGATTTCATGATGACTCAAATAGCCTAAATTACTTCTTATATGCACTTTATCTGTGTAGGGGAGAAGAGGTTCTCGTTCAACTCAATGTAGTGGGAAAACATCTCCATATTGTTTCTCTCTAGACCAACACACAATTGGGTAACAGTTTGACCAACCTATTCATTATGTAATGCATAAGTGATACAAATTGCATCACCAATTAAGCCCACACACGGATGAACGGAGAGGCCTCTAAAAGCATCTTCAACACAAGGAAGGTATCATGGATGAATCAAATTCCCAACAGCTCACAACCCACATCCAAAATTCCAAGAGGTGTGCATGATGTTACATAAGAATCACTTAAGCAGACTGGAAACATGGACATGCACCTAAGACATAAAGTTCTCGTCAATGATCTTACAGATTACTTCTTCCTCCACATTGCTACGAATTAGGAATATTTCCCTCAGTTGGCCTACCACCAACCTACAGATAGCACTACATTTGATACCCTCCATAACTAGGAAGTCACACTCCAGAACCACTTCATTCGATGAGCTCGACATATTGGAAGAAGAAATTGCATTGTGCATAATGAATAGTGGTGAATTAATTTATAGAGTGAAAGAGGAAAATTAGTGAAGCTTATTTGGAAGAAATTAATTCTGAAAGTACATACAAATAGCTTCAAACTCAATTAACTCAAGAAAGGTGATGTGATTGATATCTAGTGAGTTGGATTCAAGCAATCCTCAGCATTTCAAGAAGTTTCATAGAATGATCTTAGGTGGCATATCAACAATCACTATAAATTGAAGGTGGTGGACACTTTGCACGGGAGAAGGCCACGTGGTCTACTTATAGTAAGCAACGATTCATCTTCTTATGGTATCAATCAGGAGGTAGGATGCAATCATAACCATCCTTAAAAATAGAAATTAATGAAGGTGTTGTCATAATCTAATAGGGGTTAGTCAATTCCCAACAAATTTTTTTATTCAGCCAAGCAATGGTTGGTGTCCAAGAATCAGTTTCAAGAAATCCTAACCATTACAATGTTAAAGTTTAAATATTTAGTTGTAAGATGTTGCAAGGGTCCAACATTTTGATCCCCCTTGCACTATGATGCATGAGCAAGAATCAATCATAATAAAGGATCAAGTTTTGTAGTTTTAATTTGTTTCTTGTGAACGCTTATTGTTTGTGTGCAGTAAATCATGAATTAGATGCTAATGTTTGTGAGTGATTCTGTGAGCTTTGACAAGCATTTGGATATTCCTTCCCTTTGAGGATTTTTTGCTTAGTGGCATTTAATTCATTTATTTGGAGTGAGTGATTAAGATTGTACTAAGTCGAGTTAGTAAGCATTAGTTGTCTCATTTGTGAGGCACGATATTGGTTATTATCCAGTCCATTTCTTTTTAGCATCATAGTTTAATTTCAAGAATTCTCTTCACATCTATCTCATTCCTATGAATAGGTGTTAGTTTACCTTTCCTTCTTTCTAGTTAAAAGAATACTCCTGAATTCATATATATTCAAAAATCAAAATTATATCAAAAGAGGGAGTTGTACCTCAATCAAAATTCAGAGGAAGATTACCAATGCAATGGTAATCTCTCCAACTGTTGTGAATTGATTAGTCATTGTTGGGGATTATAGAGTCACTTATATTTATTTTTATAAAGGAAAAATCTATTCACTAACAAATTTTTGGCGACTCCACTCGGGATCGAATTGAAAAAGATTTAGTATTTTGATATAAAAATCTCTAGTCTAAAAATAAAAAGTTTTAAATGACTTTCATAAAATTCCTCATTTATATGATGAGATGAGATGGTGTTACCACATGAAGGTATATTTCCTATGTAGTATCCAGGTTTAGATTTGGTCACTTCAGAACAAGAATACATCATCTCTCACTTAAACACCCTTGCATGGCGGTATCGAAGAAGTGAATGGAATATATGAGAGTGAGTTTTGTGCTTGAAGAAGAGGAATAATGTGCGCAACACCTACTGAGACCTATGGTCGAGAGGTTCCCTAGAATTGAGATTGTGCATTATCCTAATGCACCACCTTGGCCCAATCAGAACCAAAATCTACCACTAGCTTGAAGAGAACCACCTCAGAATTAATTGAAATCAAAGCATTATCTCTTTTCAGATATTGGTGACTCTTTCAAAAAAGAATCCTTACCCATCATTTACAATTTCTTATGATTCCCTCTTTATCGTCACAACCCTAGGGAACTAGTTTTGGCCCCCTAGCACTATCAAGTTATCCTCCCCTCCCTAAAGGATCGAGGGAATATTTCCCTATATTTACTAGAGAAAATATGCAATATCCTGAAGATCATTTACATGCCTTTTCCACTACCTATGTCATTTCTGAAATTATTGAAGAAAATGCGGTTGTCCACCTTTTTATTATATCTTTGGAAGGTCAAGCAGTAGAATGGTACATGTGGATCGAAGATGGGTGCATCACATACTTGGATACTCTTAGAGGAAGGTTTCTCAAGATATTTGAAATTATGGTTAATGTGGGAGCTCTTTTGAAAACTCTTTTTAGTATGCAAAGAAATGAAGGTGAAAATGTTAGGAGATTTATTGATAGATTCACTAGGGCCTTGAATCAAATTTCATGCTCCAGTAGGCCCAACGATTCCAATCTGGCATCCTCCATGCATTCCCTATCTCTCTGAGTTCATTTCATCTTAAGAAGAAGGGGCATATTCGATTTTGGAGTACTAAAAGTTGAAACCATAAGGATATAAGAAGAATTGGTGAGGCACCATGAACGTCTTGAAGATGAATCTCTCCCAAGTTGAAGCCTCATTCTAAGAGAAGTCCTCAATGTTTTAAGTAATGATGACCCACCCCTGGCCAACTCTTTGAACTTGATTGTACCATATTAGGAAGGATCTTCTGAAACCCATAGTGCAGGAAATGTGAGCGAATTTGAACTCTTAGGACCAAAGAATGAATATTCTAACGAATCATAGGATGATGATGAGGTTTTTTGCCACAATGACGTGGGTTCTGATACCATGACATGAAAGAACACTGGGCAATTTCTTGGTCTTGGTCAAAATTTTATAGCTTCTTACTCTAGAACATGAAAATAAGGAAGATAGACCTACTTTGAAAGATGATATATGAAAATGAAAGGAAATAGGAGTAGGGATGTGCATTGACAAGAATCTTACAAGAAGAATGTTAAATTTTTATGTAGAATCAAAACTCCTGATGGAGGTTGTGTTTGTCTGCAAGTTGGAAAGTGGAGGGAGTAATTCCATAAATAGATATGAACCTCTTGTTCTTGTAGAGGTTGCTCTAACTTGTGATCCTGCCATGTTGAAGAATAGGGACAAAGTGGCATATTTTTCCTCCTCGCCTGCCAGTTCGTGTTGTGGCGCTTTTGTTGTTATCACTTGGATGTATCTTTTAAAGGCTAATGTAATGAGTGAAACAATTAAGGAGACGACTTGGGTTCTTTTCATTCAAGAGCTAATCCAAATGCTCGAAGCAGTAGTAAAAGCGATCCCTCACCATGTAAGTCCTTTATGTTTTTAATCAATGTTTTTAAATGTGTAGATGGGACGTGGTTATATTTCTCTTAGCCATCGTGGGTCATACTTTTCCCATCCTGTCAATGGCTATGTATAATAATTCT